>CM040125.1:108836964-109403052 GCA_022559845.1 Amorphophallus konjac | reverse complement strand
TAGAATATCTCAAAGACTTTGATTTTGCTATTCAATATCATCCTGGCAAGGCTAATGCTGTAGCATATGCACTCAGCAGAAAACCAATAGGTATGCTATCAAGTCTTATGATAAGTGTAACTAACCGTGTTCCTCAATTTGCTCAATTGAACTTAGATATTGACATAAAGTAAGAAGATTGTTTCATAGCTAATATTCGAGCTCAACCTACATTGAAAGAAGATCTGGTCAAGCTGTAAAATGATGATCCTATATTACTGGAAATTAAAGCCAATATGGAACATAGGCCGGATTTTTCTATTTCCAATGACGGAAGATTGTTATTTAAGGGCCGAATATGTGTACCAGATCATGAGGCTACGAAGAAACTAATCCTAGATGAAGCGCATAATTCCAAATACACAATTCATCCAGGAGGAACAAAGATGTATCAAGATCTCAAAAGAAATTTATGGTGGCCCAATATGAAGAGAGAAATAGCTGATTTCGTATCTCGCTGTCTCACCTGCCAACAAGTAAAGGCAAAGCATTTTAGACTCGCAGGTAAATTACACCCCTTGAGTATTCCTGAATGGAAATGAAAGAGTAGAGGGATGGACTTTATTATGGGTTTACCCAAGACCAGAGGTGGACACGATGGAATATGGGTAATCAGAGACCGATTGACTAAATCCGCACACTTCATACCAATAAAGAGTCGATGGTCTGTGGATATCCTGGTAACATTGTACATAAAGGAGATTGTCAAACTACATGGTGTCCCAGTCACTATTATATCTGATAGGGATCCTCGATTCACATCACAATTCTGGAAGGGTTTACAACATTCACTAGGGACTAGATTGCATTTCAGCACAGCTTTTCATCCACAAACAGATGGTCAAACAGAAAGAACGAATCAGGTAGTAGAAGATATGCTCAGGGCTTGTGCTATCGACTTTGGAGGTAGTTGGCATGATCACTTGCCTCTAGTAGAGTTTGCATATAACAATAGCTATCAGGCTAGCATACAAATGACACCTTTTGAAGCTTTATATGAAAAAAGTTGTTGATCACCAATATGCTGGAATGAAATAGGGGAAAAGCAATTTCTAGGCCCCGATCTTATCAGGGATTCTACAGAAAAGATCAAGCTCACTCAAGAAAGAATGAAAGTGGCACAAGATAGGCAAAAGTCTTATGCTGACAATCGAAGACGTGACTTGGAGTTTAAGGTAGGAGATCATGTATATTTAAAAGTTTCTCCAGGTCGTGGTATTCGAAGATTTGGCATTAAAGGAAAGCTAACACCAAGATTCATTGGCCCATTTGAAATTCTTGAACGGATTGGTGAAGCGGCTTACAAACTGGCTTTACCTCCACAATTAGTAGGAGTTCATGACGTATTTCACGTCTCTATGCTGAAGAAGTATGTATAAGATCCTGACCATATTATCACTTATGACAATCTGGAGATTCAGAAGGATATGACGTTCTAGCAAATGCCAATAAAGATTTTGGAATGAGAAATGCGTCAACTACGAAATAAAGTTATTCCTATGGTCAAGATTCAATGGAAGAAAACATGGCCATATGAAGCAACTTGGGAAACCGAAGCAGCCATGCGGAAAAGATATCCAGAATTATTTAACTGTAAGTACACTCTCTGAAATCCATACATTGAATTTGGGGACCAAATTCTTCTAAGTGGGGGAGGGTGTAGTGCCCCAGAATATATATATATATATAATTTGAATTTTAAAATAATTTTCTAGAAATTATAAAGGCTTAAATAAATTAATGAAGGGGTTATTGGATTAATAAGTCATTATAAGGCTCAATTAGGCTAATTAGTTAACCTAGCCTATCTAATTATTATCCAACAGGTTAATGGACCAAGTCCATTAAGTTTGGCCCATATTCTAGAAGGGTAATTAGCTTATTCACGTATTTTAAGGATAAATACTATTTATATAATAATTATATGGATAAACGAATAAAAGAGTTTGATTAAATTAAAACTCTATATACGTTGAATGTAACGGTCTATCGAGCGACCGCCACAGCCATGTAACGCACCTAGACACGACCGTTACATCCTGCAGATTCCGTAAGGTGAGGAAATTGCAAAGAGATTGGAACTTTGAAATCCTATCTACAAGAGATCGACTTGGGGAAGCTTATAACATTGCTAAGGACTCTTAGGGATTATGTTCTGGTAGATTAAGGACTCTAGAATCGATCTAATCTCCAAACCCTAGCCAAAACCCTATAAATAGGACCTAGTTCTGAACTGAGCGACCCTTACTTTTGGCTCGTGAAGAATCAAGGTAAGGAGTCATAAATTCGGGTAAGTTCTTTAGAAGCTTTTGTTTAGTATACTTTAGACAAATGGTTCTCCAAATTTCATGCTAGGAGATCAAGCAACCAAGGAGATAGAAGCTTCCAAAGTTGCTGATTCAACCTTAGCAACCCAGGAATCTGAACGCAAGTCCCCTGAAGATCAGGACATTAGGACGTCTAAATGAGGTAATTAGAACTCAATCCTTTAGAACTTTTTGTTCCCAATAGTTTCATCTTTTTGCCCTCAAAATTTCACATCCTTAGGTCAAGAGGCTGAGGAAATAGAGCAGATTGAAGTTGCTGATTTATCACAAGAAGTACAAGGGTCTAAGGGTAGCACCTAGCATTAAATTTGAAGTTTGAAGGTCTTAAAAGAGGTAGGTTATCTCATAATTGGAAAAAAGAACTTGTTAAGAATGAAAGCCCTCTGATTGTGCTTGATTTCATGCATTATAGACTAAGAATTTCATGATTTCATAGTTTTATACATTCATGCATCTCTTAGCCATAAATGGAAATAAAAAGGTATTAGCTTGTCTATTCACTAAACCCTTGCATATAGTTGGCCTATGCATCGTTATCATGACTAGGACAGTGGTAATATGTTGATTTCCAGGCATGTTATGTTTTCACAAACATACACTTTAGTTTACTGTCAGCAGGTTCTCTGACGCACTAACGTGAGACCGTCACATGCATGTAACGGCCTTACGATAGACCGTCACATTCTGTTGTGTTTTTATTTGCTCTATTATCTCTGATGCACCATAGCAGGAGCGTTACACCACTGTAACAACCCCTCGATAAACCGTCACAATACTGTAACGAGCCCACCCTAGACCGTCAGGAACTGTGTTCTGTCAGCCCGAGGCAGAATGATAACCAGTTAGAGTTTACTTATAAATAAGCTTAGATAGCTATGTTTGGACCTATTATCATGACTTTAAGTTTAGTTACTGATTTATAATCAAATTACATGATTAATGTATCTTAGGCTATTTTAAGTTATGCTAATTTCATGGGCTAAAACTCTATAGTTTTGTATTCTAAATCATGATTTTTCCAATGTTGTATTGACGGAGTTTTATCCTGGTTACACATTCTTTTCTGCCTATAGAGTCATTTCTTTAAGTATATGGCACATATTCCGGTATGTTGTCTATTAGTTCACTTTGCACTATAGGAACATTATTCTTGGACATGAGGACCTCTCTATTGGATATTCCTTCCAATGGACTAGGAAATCTTGTTTCAAGGCCTCCGTAATTCTCCGCGAGCCTGGGATTCCCACTAGGATGCCGAGTTAGTTGTACCATTAAAGCCCATTGATTAGATTACACTATCGATATTTTTGGTTATCAGTAATGTAACGGCTCTATGTTGGACCGTCAGGCACAAGTAACGGCCCAATATACGACCGTCACATTCCACTGAGTCTGATTTCTTGGTTCTGGATTCAGACTAATGTAACGGCCCAATACTGGAGCGTCACATCATGTAACGGCCCAGTACACGACCGTCACACTGCTTGAGTATTTTAACCCAAGGTGGACCAAGGGTTGATATTCCAAGGTTTCTAGATGGACTATTAATGATCTAGAACTTATCATATTGATCAAGAAACCTAATATAATGAATGGAAGATAAAGAACGTATCGTTATGCTGCCGATTTATTTCCATAAGCATAACCTTGCTTAAGTCATTCTTGATTTTTCATGATTCTTATTGAAGCATTCATTCATTGAATTATTATTATCATGAGCTTATTTGAACTCATTATATTCTTGGCCATACTTTATTGTTATATGCATGGAAAAAGCTTGATTTATACTTGAAGATGCGATCGAGCACTAATTGTGTTCAAGGGCTCTATGCTAGTCCCCTCGGCTGATTATCGGAAACATACTATTTTATAAACTATGGGGTATGATGCTACTGGCGTCGCATTGCGCTGAGAGTACTTTCTCTATAAATAAGTGAAAATTCACGGCACGACACGACATTCTTGTACATGACTTTCTTGCTTGATATTCCACAGAAATTCACGAAGTACTTGCTCATAAGCAAAAGATACTAGAGTGATGATTATGTGGCTTGCTAGTACATTCTTGTTCATGAAAGGCCAATATCTTGTTCTTATAACATTCTTGCTAGTTCGTACTTGCTCTCATTCTAACTTACTTGATCATCTTGTTACTTTGGTTTAATCGCATGATTGATCGCATTCGCATGATTTTTACCTCATTCTTTAGAGCTAAATTGTTAATTACTTTAATAGTGCCTTCATGTTGATGCGAAGATACCTACTGGGCAAGTGTGCTCATTACCTATTTCTAATCTTTTCAGGAGATGAAAGTGATTCGAATTCGGATTCGGGTTATACAAGTAGCGGGTCCGAGAGCGAATGAAAGTATTGTCAAGATGAGAGTGAAGACTTAGGAAGTCTAAATTGTTTAGATTAAGTCTATGTAATTTTCTTATTTCTTGGGTCTAGTGCATAATGGAAATTGCATTAGTGGTTGTACTTGATTATTTTGAAATAAAGTTGGAGTTTGAGTAATATTGTGCAATTACATTTATGTGTGTGATTGTCTTGCGCTCTGATCGTTCTTGCTCGCAAGAGGCTTACCATGCTTGCTGTTCGCGCTCCCCGAGTTAGTCTTCCACTGTAATAAAGGCTCGGGGCGTGACACGGTAACTGTGGACTTACAGGTACTAGACAGGCTGGTTTAAACCTGGTGTCCTCTAGGATCACGCGGATTTGCTTGACCTAATGTGATCAAAGGTGCGGAATAAAGTAAACTATTATTCGGCTCTAGTAGAAGCGAATAATAAGTTTAATTTACTTCTAATTGGGAATTAGAAGTTAATGGTCCTTAAACTAGCGTGATTATGGGCCTAGAGGATCATACACAATGGATTTTTGGGTGATGGATTATTATTGTACAAATGTATATATTAATTCCATTTAATTCCTTTTGGAAAGGCATATAAAAGGGGCTTAATATATATGTACAATAATGAAAAGGATATATATACGATTTTGGTCCTTATGGGTTCTTTTCAAAAGGGGCCTAATCATATATATATGCCACTTACGAGAGCTCTCTTCTCCCCTTGGCTTAAGCAAGCACTAACAGCAAGGGAAGAAGAGATTAACTCTCCCCCTTCCTCCCTCTTGCTCTCTCTCTCCCTGGAAGCTCTCTCTCTCTAGAAAAGGAAAAAAAGGAAAGATCGGGGCTGGGAGACGTCGTCACTGTGAAAGGATCCGTGTGGATCTGCTCTAGAGGCCGTACTTCTGTGCGGCTCGGTGTCCGTGAGATTCTGCATCAGGCATAGCGGATAACGTCGTTCCGCGTAAGGTGAAATCTGCAGCCAGTAGTTAGGGGTTGGGTGATTAAAACGTCGATCAGAGAATGGATCTAGGATTCCATGAAGCCGGGTTTGGGCAAAGAAAATTTTTGTTATCCGCTGCGTTGCCCGAGGGTGCTGTGTCGAACCTTAGAATGGCCTCCAACCCCAAAGGGAAGTTGGTCGGAAACTGGGTCGGACCGTATATCGTCCACCGAGTATATGAAGGGTGTGCGTGTTGACACCGGAAATGTAACCAAAGATAGAGATGAGACAAAAGATGAGATTGAATCAGTAATGAAGATCCAAGGAACTCCTGCAAAGCCGGGATTACAGAAAGTCCGTTACTGAAGCTGTCACCCAGCTGAAGCCTTCCCCGGCCAAGCTGATGTCCGGTATTGTCGTCACTCAGATGACATTACTGATGAAGAACTGCGGTCCACTGACCGATGAAAACCCCCAGAAGTATTCTGATGAAACCATGCTAGTTCACCAATTAATGGGCCCTCACCTAGCCTGACTTACTCGAGGTGCCGACAAATGAAAGACAGATTAAGCGGCTCTTACGTACAGCTCAAGCTTAATGATGAGTTCATTTAAGAAAAGATGAAATACAAAGAGACATAAATGGGCTGGCCCATCCGTACGGTGTTGAAAGCCCAATAAGGCCATGCCGAGAGGTGATGCGCCGAGAGCCTACCACCTCCGAATAAGGCGCGCCGGGAGGTCAAAATAGCCCGCCGAGATGCCCATGCCGATAAGGGGGAGAAGGGGTGTTATAAAAACCCCCCTTTCTCTCGATCAAAAGGAGACGAACAAAGGAGAGTAAAAAAAAGGAGATTAGACACAGCCAGAAAGAAAAGAAACCCATCCAGAAAAGGAGATAGGAAAAGAGAGAGAGAGAGAGAGAGCCTCCGCTGCCAGAGAAGAGAAGAGGAAGAACAGAAACCCCAGGTGGGCCGCCCGGGGAGGGAGAGGAGTCAATGCTCCACCCTCCCCTCCTCCATATTTTCTTTTCTTTGATGTAATCTAGCGAGTCTTTTCTCGATTTATCAAATGTAGCCGGAGAGTCCCGGCCTTGACTTCTACCTCTCTGTCTTGCATTTCTCTTTCACGATCAGTGTAAGTTTTCCATGCAATGCAATGAAATATCGATATGGCTCGCCTGGGCACCGATTGATTAAGACATCTTGTAGCAACCCTGATAAAATATTAACAATAATAAAGATTTTTGAAATAAATCAAATAATTAGATAAATAGAACAATATAAAATAACGCCTCGGATAAAGGCGCTATTTAAATTAAAAACGCCTCTATGAAAGGCGTTATTCAAGAAGTGACGCCCTGACCACACGGCGTCAAATTCCAACGTCAAAAACGGTAAGGCAAAGAAACGCCCTAATCTTGGGCGTGTTTTAAAGAAAAGAACGCCCTTACACAAGGCGCTTATTAAGAAACGACCTGAAGTAGGTCGTCAATTCAAGAATCGACGCCCTGACCAAAGTCGTTAATTCAGTTCGTGAACCGTTCGACCCAGACACTTATCCTGGGTAATGGATAAGTATTAGAAAGAGTTAAAAGGTGGTAAGGACTCTATATTGGAAGCATTACATCCACTAGAACACTAACCCTAATAGGACGTCTAAAATCCTATAAATAGTCTTGATCGAACAAACCCTAAACCTATTTGATTCAAGCCTCTGCGACGGTAAGTGAAGAACAGAACTGTTCTTCATATTCCTTTCTTTCTGTTTCGAGTGTATGAAGAACTAACGTTCTTCATCTCCTTCTCTTCTTACAGGTCGAAGAGAGCACACGCTGTGAAGAACATAGGTAAGGTTCTTCTAAAACTTTTCCTAACTACGGTTATGTCCCCATCTTCCTCATCTTCCTTCCTTTTTCCTACAGATCGATTGTTGGGTGAAGTTCCTGAAGACAGAAGATCAATATCTTCATCATCCTCATCAAACACAATCACCTTCTCTTCTTACTGCTACCAGCGGGATTCTTCGTCCCTTCGATTAAACCAAATCAACCATTAAAGGTAGGATTTTCTCAAGTTATGGTAGCCCAAACAAAATTAATGCAAGATATACATATATATAAGCATGACATGCATATGGTTTATTATAGTTTTAATACGTTTCTGCAATATTTTGAAAGAGACGCCCCTGTCCAGGGCGCTAATTTACAAGACACGACCCTGCCCAGGTCGTCAATTGCATATTTGACGCCTTGTACACAGGCGTTAATTTCATGTAAATGTTAATCAGCTATCTTATGAACTGATTATCCACGAAAATCACATGTAATTAAATTGTTCGTGTTTAAAAATCCATAAATATGAAATATCGAATGCATGACTCTCCCTGTGAAATTCTTCCTGTCACGACTATATAAATACCATCCTGTACATTGATTATTGTGAAACTTCTGGCTGTTCGTGTCAATTACTACAATTTCTTGAATTCACGACTTCGACAAGGTCGTTTCCCATATGTTAACGCCCCGTTACAGGGCGTGAATTGAAAAGAAACGCCCCTTACTAGGGCGCGTATCTGTTAAAATCCTGGAATACATATTCTGAAAAATAGAATTGAATGGTAACGCCCCTTCCCAGGGCGTTTTTTTGATAATTCCTGAAAATTAATTATATTCTGTCAAATATGTAAATAATAAGACGCCTTCTGGTGTAGTCGTCAAATCTTGAATAAACGCCCCTGATCAGGGCGCGTTTTTGACAAATTACCAAAATATTGAAATTTTGCAAAAATGGAAAATAGATAAACGCCCTTCTGTTAGGCGTTAATTTCTTGAGAAAAGACTTTACTTAAGTCGTTATTTTACTGTAAACTGTTTTTAACCCGTTACTGTTAAACGATTGTTTCAATATATATTTATATATACATATATCGGCACTATTCTCCACTCTGTGAGTATAGTCCCACGTTTCATGTTGTTTCATCGATCACACTCAACTCTCATTGACATACAAGCTCTCCATTGGACATTCCGTTCCTTTGGACTAGCGAGTTAGTCATAGAGACCTCCGGAAGACTCCTCGTAGTCTTGGATTCCCTCAAGGCCGACTGAGCTGGTTGTACCCTAAAAACCCATTACACCATTGATGCCATGTCACTCTAAAGAAACATGGGATACCGGCCCTTATGATATACAAAGAGTCTATCATAAGAAAATTCTTAATGGGATGATGATATCATGCCACATCATGTCGTTCTTGTAAACCTCAATTCTATGATAAGAATGAGGGTATCTTACCTTTGATATACTGTTCATGTGGACCTCAATTCTATATAAAGAATGTCCATATTGATTTGTCATAGTACCCAAGTTGAGGGAACCTAATTCTACCTAGTTTTATCGATATCGTGATTATACCGTTATTATCGCCATTCTATGTCCTTTGTCATATTTTGGACTCTATTCTATCAAAGTTGTCATACATGTCTACAAGCTTGATTATTGAAATTCTATGTTGGCTATAAACAAGAGTGGATGTCAAAACACATGATAAATGCCTGCGCATATAGGGCCCGATCTGGTCCTGGGAGGAGCACCCGAAAGTACTTGTGCCCATGGGAGTTAAAATGATAAGGTATCTGGCATTATACCGAGTACATGACTAGCTTGATTGGACATTCCACACACATATCTTGTGCTTGAAATCATACTTGACTTGACATGAATTGCGTGGCCCGAAAAAGGGTAATTTACTTGCTTGATACATGATAGCCAAAGTTCTTGACATGACTTGTTAAACGTACTTACTTAAATATCTTGAATAAACTTGTTATCTTGTTGAAAGTTCATGATTAAGTTCATCTTATTTCCTTGATATTACATTCTCTCTATCTTGTCATTTTATGCGAGCATGCATAGCTTTATTGCATTCATGAAAGATGTAATTACTTAAACCCCTTGCTAGTACTTGAGATATAATTTCCTACTGAGCGTTCGCTCATTCCGTTTTACCCTTTTTACTTTTCAGGTAAGTCCGACGATGATGGAAGTCAATCGGATGGGAATGGTCAAGAGTGAAAGTGATAGAGCTGCTCAAGTGTCATCTAGTCTTTTCTATAGTTTCTTGAGTCAAATATGTATTCTTTTCCCTTTTATTAAACAGAGTATTGGATTTGTAATAGTCTATCCATTATGAAATAAAGGATTGGGTTATCTTGCTATTTTGCGCATCTCTGTCTTTGTGTCGAATACACGACCACTCTGATTGACATGATTGATATAAACTCGTCGCGCATCTCCGGGTATCTTTCGCGCTCGGGGCGTGACAGTTTTTGTGGTATCAGAGCCTAGGGTATTCAATTCCTAGGAAAAACCCAAGTCCAAGGATAAGTTTGAACCTTTAAACTAGTGAGATTGGGTAGAACCAAGGGTTAAATTTAACATAGTGTACGAGTCTTTAAATACGATCACGTACTGATATAGTTATTGTAATTGTAGGATAATGGCTGCCGAACGTGCTCAATGGCGCAACATGCAGCGTACCCTCCAAGGGATGACTCAAGTGCTACAACAGGTAGCACAAGGTGGTGCTCCACGAGCTGGAAGCTTACACCAAGCATTTAAGAACATGAATCCCCCAAAGTTCATAGGATCGACCGATCCGGACGATGCTGAGCATTGGGTTCGGGAAACCAAACGCATATTCCGTGTCATGCAATGCACGGATCAGGACAAAGTTCTATTAGCTACATTCCAGTTAGAGAAAGATGCTAGATGCTGGTGGGAGTCTATTGAAGCAACCATTGACCCTACTCAAGTAACATGGGAAGAATTTGTGGAATACTTCAATGCTAAATATTTCTCGGACCGAGTCCAAGAAAAGAAGGCTGCAGAATTCGCTGCATTAAAGTAACGATCCTTATCATTAGCAGATTATGAAGCTCAGTTCTCCAGGTTGTCTAGATATGCTAAACATCTTATTAGCACGGAGAAGATGAAATCCCGTAGATTTCTTAATGGGCTTAGGCCTCACTATATTACTCAACTGGCGCCTATGGACATCCAAGTTTATTCTGAAATAGTGCGCCGAGCTCAATTACTTGAAGATGCCACGGAACTATCTGATAGGATCCGTGGGAAAGACAAGAAGGAGCAAGTCACAGGTTCGGGTTCTTTTAAACCCAACTTTAAGAAGAGGACTAGTAATGGAGGTTCTTCCTCTCAAGATTCCAAGTTCAAGAAATCCAAGCCCTTCTCTATCACAACTACCCCTTCTAATACAGTGTGCAAGCATTGTGACAAGGCTGGTCACAAGACAGAAGAATGCTGGAGGAAATTAGGAGCTTATCTCCGTTGTGGGAGTCGCGAACATCGGATTCCCGATTGTCCATTAATGAATGACCAAGCCGGTGACGGTAAGCGCCTGGTGACAAAGAACGCTCGACTTCATGCAATAAAGGAGACCGAGCAAGAAGAAGGTGGACTAGTAGAAGGTACATTAACAGTTTGTTCCAAAAATGCTTATGTCTTATTTGATACGGGTGCATCACATTCCATTATTTCTAAGAAGTTTGCCGACCCGTTACCGTTAGAATCAGAATGGATAAAAATAGTTCTAACTACTCCTCTTGGAAGTGAAAATGATATTACTCATCACTACCAAAACTGTGAGGTAATGGTTCAAGGTAGGAATTTACCTATAGATCTCATATGCCTCGATCTAAAGGAGTATGATGTTATACTGGGAGCGGACTAGTTATCCAAATACCAGGCAACGGTTGATTGCCGCAATAGCCAAATTGCTTTCAAAGATTTTCCAGAGTTAGCCTTTACTCGCCCCAAGAGTCGGAGCAAATCCCCTCTTATTTCAGCTCTTCGAGCAAGCAAGCTCGTCAGGAAAGGATGTGCATCCTTCCTTGCATTTGTCACAGTTAAAGAAACAAAGGACACTAAGATAGAAGACATTCAGGTAGTGCAAGAATTTCTAGACGTATTTCCGGAAGATTTGCCGGGATTACCCCCTCAAAGAGAAGTGGCCTTCACCATCGACTTAGTCCCTGGTGCTGGTCTAGTTTCAAAGGCACCCTATAGAATGTCCCCTGCGGAACTCAAAGAGTTGAAGGAGCAATTGATGGAATTAATTCGAAAAGGGTTTATTAGACCAAGTACTTCCCCGTGGGGAGCACCAGTACTATTTGTAAAGAAAAAGGATGGATCCATGAGATTGTGCATCGACTATCGACAGTTGAATCATCTCACTATCAAGAACAAGTATCCACTACCGAGAATCGATGAGTTATTTGATCAGATTTCAGGATCCAAATATTTTTCCAAGATTGATCTCAGGTCGGGATATCATCAGTTAAGAATCAAGGATGATGACATTCATAAGACTGCATTCAGAAGCAGGTATGGCCATTACGAATTTGTTGTTATGCCTTTTGGACTAACAAATGCCCCTGCTGCCTTTATGCAGTTAATGAATAGCATATTCAGGCCTTACTTGGATCAATTCATAGTAGTCTTCATTGATGATATATTGATATATTCCAAGACTAAGGAAGAACATGAAGAACATTTGAGGATTTCATTGCAAGTCTTGAGGACAAATCAATTATATGCTAAACTCAGCAAATGCGAGTTTTGGCTTGAAGAAGTGGCTTTTCTAGGACATGTGATTTCAAAAGATGGATTATCAGTAGACCCGTCAAAAGTCGAAGCTGTTAGAAACTGGGAAAAACCAACCAATGCAAGCGAGATCAGAAGTTTCTTAGGTCTTGCAGGATATTATCGGCGATTTATCAAAGACTTCTCCAAGATCGCCGTGCCCCTTACAAGATTAACTCGTAAGGAGATCCGATATGAATGGAGTGAGGAATGTGAAAGAAGCTTCCAAACTCTCAAAGATCATCTTACTACAGCTCCGGTCTTAGCTCTACCAATAGAAGGAGAGAAATTCGAGGTTTACACCGATGCTTCTGGCATTGGCCTCGGGTGTGTCTTAATGCAACAAGGGAAGGTCATAGCATACTCTTCACGTCAACTGAAGAAGCATGAGGAGAATTACCTCGTCCATGACTTAGAACTGGCCGCGGTGGTATTTGCCATAATGATATGGAGACACTACTTATATGGAGTGCAGTTTACTGTATACTCCGATCACAAAAGTCTCAAATATCTATTTTCACAAAAGGAGCTAAACATGAGACAAAGACGCTGGCTAGAATATCTCAAGGACTTCGACTTCAATATACAATATCATCCCGGAAAGGGTAATTATGTTGCTGATGCCCTTAGTCGAAAGCCGAGAGCAATGATAGCCAATTTTATGATACAAGAATGGAGGTTACTTGAACAATTCTCCGAGCTTAATATAAGCTTGGACATGGAATCCAAATTTGTCACATTATCTCATGTAAGCATACAGTCAGATTTATTATCTAAGATACAAACACTTCAGGATGATGATCCTATATTAGTGGAAATCAAAGGCAGATTAGAAGAACAATCTGATTTTCAACTAACTTCTGATGGAAGATTATTGTTCAAAGACAGAACTTGTATACCAGATTGTCCAGAATTAAAGGAGAAGATCTTAGATGAAGCTCACAGATCAAGATACACTATTCATCCAGGATCAACCAAAATGTACCAAGATGTAAAGAGGAACTTTTGGTGGCCCAATATGAAAAGAGAAATAGCGGACTATGTATCACGCTGTCTCACATGCCAACAGGTCAAGGCGGAACACCAAAAGCCTGCTGGAAAACTACATCCTCTAGATATTCCTAAGTGGAAGTGGGAGGATATTGGTATGGACTTCATCATGGGTCTATCTAAATCAAAAGGAGGACATGATGGAATCTGGGTTATCATTGACCGATTAACTAAACCGGCGCATTTCTTGCCAATAAAAAGCCGATGGTCAATTGATGTGCTAGCTGCACTATACATCAAGGAAATAGTTAGGATACATGGAATTCCTGTCTCAATCGTGTCTGACAGAGATCCCCGTTTTACTTCTCATTTTTGGAAGGGATTACAACGTGCGTTGGGAACAAGGCTTAACTTTAGTACTGCTTTTCACCCACAAACGGATGGTCAGACCGAGAGAACTAATCAAGTTGTTGAAGATATGCTTAGAGCATACATCATTGACTTTGGAGGAAACTGGCATGATCACTTGCCTCTAGTGGAATTTGCATATAACAACAGCTACCAAGCTAGTATCCAAATGGCACCTTTCGAAGCTTTATATGGAAGGAGTTGCCGATCACCCTTATGCTGGAACGAAGTTGGAGAGAAACAACTATTAGGTCCAGACATGGTAAGGGATACAACTGAGAAGATACAAGTAATCCAAGAAAGATTGCAAGTTGCTCAGACCAGGCAAAAGGCTTATGCAGATACAAGAAGGAGAGATCTTGAATTCCAGGTTGGAGATCATGTATTTCTTAAAATATCGCCTGGACGTGGCATACGAAGATTTGGTGTTAAGGGCAAGCTTACGCCGAGATTCATCGGACCATTTGAGGTACTCGAAAGAGTTGGCGAGGTTGCATATCGCATCGCGTTGCCTCCTCAATTGTCCGAAGTGCATAATGTGTTTCACATATCTATGTTGAAGAAGTATGTGCACGATCCATCACACATTATTGAACATGGAGATCTGGTGATCCAGAAAGATCTCACCTATGAACAGAAGCCTAAGAAGATCTTAGATCGAGAAATACGAGCTCTAAGGAATAAGGTTATTCCCATGCTTAAGGTACAATGGAATAAGAATTCTGAACACGAAGCGACGTGGGAGACCGAGGAATCTATGAAGAAATGATTTCCCGAGTTGTTCTAAGAGGTATATACTCTACACTCTCCGCGTGTATACATAATATGCAATTGAATTTGGGGACCAAATTCTTTTTAAGTGGGGGAGGGTGTAGCAACCCTGATAAAATATTAATAATAATAAAGATTTTTGAAATAAATCAAATAATTAGATAAATAGAACAATATAAAATAACGCCTCGGATAAAGGTGCTATTTAAATTAAAAACGCCTCTATGAAAGGCGTTATTCAAGAAGTGACGCCCTGACCATACAGCGTCAAATTCCAACGTCAAAAATGGTAAGGCAAAGAAACGCCCTAATCTTGGGCGTGTTTTAAAGAAAAGAACGCCCTTACACAAGGCGCTTATTAAGAAACGACCTGAAGTAGGTCGTCAATTCAAGAATCGACGCCCTGACCAAAGTCGTTAATTCAGTTCATGAACCGTTCGACCCAGACACTTATCCTGGGTAATGGATAAGTATTAGAAAGAGTTAAAAGGTGGTAAGGACTCTATATTGGAAGCATTACTTCCACTAGAACACTAACCCTAACAGGACGTCTAAAATCCTATAAATAGTCTTGATCGAACAAACCCTAAACCTATTTGATTCAAGCCTCTGCGACGGTAAGTGAAGAACAGAACTGTTCTTCATATTCCTTTCTTTCTGTTTCGAGTGTATGAAGAACTAACGTTCTTCATCTCCTTCTCTTCTTACAGGTCGAAGAGAGCACACGCTGTGAAGAACATAGGTAAGGTTCTTCTAAAACTTTTCCTAACTACGGTTATGTCCCCATCTTCCTCATCTTCCTTCCTTTTTCCTACAGATCGATTGTTGGGTGAAGTTCCTGAAGACAGAAGATCAATATCTTCATCATCCTCATCAAACACAATCACCTTCTCTTCTTACTGCTACCAGCGGGATTCTTCGTCCCTTCGATTAAACCAAATCAACCATTAAAGGTAGGATTTTCTCAAGTTATGGTAGCCCAAATAAAATTAATGCAAGATATACATATATATAAGCATGACATGCATATGGTTTATTATAGTTTTAATACGTTTCTGCAATATTTTGAAAGAGACGCCCCTGTCCAGGGCGCTAATTTACAAGACACGACCCTGCCCAGGTCGTCAATTGCATATTTGACGCCCTGTACATAGGCGTTAATTTCATGTAAATGTTAATCAGCTATCTTATGAACTGATTATCCATGAAAATCACATGTAATTAAATTGTTCATGTTTAAAAATTCATAAATATGAAATATCGAATGCATGACTCTCCCTGTGAAATTCTTCCTGTCACGACTATATAAATACCATCCTGTACATTGATTATTGTGAAACTTCTGGCTGTTCGTGTCAATTACTGCAATTTCTTGAATTCACGACTTCGACAAGGTCGTTTCCCATATGTTAACGCCCCGTTACAGGGCGTGAATTGAAAAGAAACGCCCCTTACTAGGGCGCGTATCTATTAAAATCCTGGAATACATATTCTGAAAAATAGAATTGAACGGTAACGCCCCTTCCCAGAGCGTTTTTTTGATAATTCCTAAAAATTAATTATATTCTGTCAAATATGTAAATAATAAGACGCCTTCTGGTGTAGTCGTCAAATCTTGAATAAACGCCCCTGATCAGGGCGCGTTTTTGACAAATTACCGAAATATTGAAATTTTGCAAAAGTGGAAAATAGATAAACGCCCTTCTGTTAGGCGTTAATTTCTTGAGAAAAGACTTTACTTAAGTCGTTATTTTACTGTAAACTATTTTTAACCCGTTACTGTTAAACGATTGTTTCAATATATATTTATATATACATATATCGGCACTATTCTCCACTCCGTGAGTATAGTCTCACGTTTCATGTTGTTTCATCGATCACACTCAACTCTCATTGACATACAAGCTCTCCATTGGACATTCCGTTCCTTTGGACTAGCGAGTTAGTCATAGAGACCTCCGTAAGACTCCTCGTAGCCTTGGATTCCCTCAAGGCCGACTGAGCTGGTTGTACCCTAAAAACCCATTACACCATTGATGCCATGTCACTCTAAAGAAATATGGGATACCGGCCCTTATGATATACAAAGAGTCTATCATAAGAAAATTCTTAATGGGATGATGATATCATGCCACATCATGTCGTTCTTGTAAACCTCAATTCTATGATAAGAATGAGGGTATCTTACCTTTGATATACTGTTCATGTGGACCTCAATTCTATATAAAGAATGTCCATATTGATTTGTCATGGTACCCAAGTTGAGGGAACCTAATTCTACCTAGTTTTATCGATATCGTGATTATACCGTTATTATCGCCATTCTATGTCCTTTGTCATATTTTGGACTCTATTCTATCAAAGTTGTCATACATGTCTACATGCTTGATTATTGAAATTCTATGTTGGCTATAAACAAGAGTGGATGTCAAAACACATGATAAATGCCTGCGCATATAGGGCCCGATCTGGTCCTGGGAGGAGCACCCGAAAGTACTTGTGCCCATGGGAGTTAAAATGATAAGGTATCTGGCATTATACCGAGTACATGACTAGCTTGATTGGACATTCCACACACATATCTTGTGCTTGAAATCATACTTGACTTGACATGAATTGCGTGGCCCGAAAAAGGGTAATTTACTTGCTTGATACATGATAGCCAAAGTTCTTGACATGACTTGTTAAACGTACTTGCTTGAATATCTTGAATAAACTTGTTATCTTGTTGAAAGTTCATGATTAAGTTCATCTTATTTCCTTGATATTACATTCTCTCTATCTTGTCGTTTTATGCGAGCATGCATAGCTTTATTGCATTCATGAAAGATGTAATTACTTAAACCCCTTGCTAGTACTTGAGATATAATTTCCTACTGAGCGTTCGCTCATTCCGTTTGTCCCTTTTTACTTTTCAGGTAAGTCCGACGACGATGGAAGTCAATCGGATGGGAATGGTCAAGAGTGAAAGTGATAGAGCTGCTCAAGTGTCATCTAGTCTTTTCTATAGTTTCTTGAGTCAAATATGTATTCTTTTCCTTTTTATTAAACAGAGTATTGGATTTGTAATAGTCTATCCATTATGAAATAAAGGATTGGGTTATCTTGCTATTTTGCGCATCTCTGTCTTTGTGTCGAATACACGACCACTCTGATTGACATGATTGGTATAAACTCGTCGCGCATCTCCGGGTATCTTCCGCGCTCGGGGCGTGACACATCTGATCTCTGTCTCTCTATGTGCATAGTCCTCGTCTGAAAGAAAATATAGTTTAGACTCTTCGAGTTTCAGAGCCGATCATATGAGTCTGTTCTTCGAAGCGGGACGAAGATAGGGCTCCTACCCCTATCTAATGGGTTACTGAGTTCTATTCTCTTCTCCCCTCTCCTATCTCAATGGCTGATTCTTTGCATATAATCTGAGTTTTCTGTCGAGCGCCTTTACGCTGTTTAGGAACTAGAGACATCAATCTCTTGGTTACCTGGACTGTCTAGCTTTGATAAATGATGATCCGATCCTTGGGTCCTCCATTCTAAGCCTTGAATGCTTAGGGCCTGGAGTTTCTGCGTTGAGAGTCCCTCCTTCGCCGGTTTTCAATGTCATTGGGCTCGTCCGGAGGGGTCAGAGGACAGTCATCTCTTGACTCCCCCAGACGGCCTGCAATAAGCAGATAAAACCCTCCACGGGATCAGGTGATGGTCTGGTTTCTTTCATTGATTCCACCGTCCAATTCCCTTGGCATCCTTCTAACGGAAGCATCCATGAAATCCCCCCTTCTGCACTCCTGACCCGGCATCAATTCGAGCTTGAAATCCCAGAAAACATATGAACAGAGCATCGTTAGCGAAGCTCTGAAACCCCTACCCTTTCACCTTCTCGACGTGCAACATTCCCCGCCGAGAACTACGCTGCCGAGAAGGTTTCCCCTTCAGCAAGCCGACAAAAATCACCCCAGTCGTGCCCACTGGCCGTTGAACTCCCCTCCACCTGGCCTTCCCGGCCTGGTGCCTCTCGGCGCCAGCTTCCCGGCGCGGCGATGAGCGCGCCGGGAAGCCCCTGGCCGAGACCCTCTTTTGGCCGCCGAGAGCCCCTGGCCGAGACCCCCCTTTTTGGCTGACTAAGCCCCAGGCCGAGATCCCCTCTTTGGCCAATATGAAAGCCACGCCGAGATCCCTCCTTCGGTCAATGAAACCCACTCCGAGGCCCATCTCTGCACCATCTTTCTTCAAACCTCTTAATCTCTCCATACATCTGTTTAGGGGGATACTCAGAGACCATCACTTGTGTCTTGATGAGATACAATAATGGGGGAGATCTCCCCTACAGCTCTCGTCCCTAATCCGGATTTCACCGCTGCCTTATGAACCCAAAGAGCCATGTCATTACATGTGTTCTGATGGGTTCCAAGGGAATATTAATCAATTATATGAAGGCAAGAGATGTCCCCGGGCCTGGTGCCCATCTTTCTTCGGTCGTTGTCCCGGCTCTCCGTGGATGATGACCTATCCTCTCTTGGCATAATCCAAGTTGAGGGGACATGCTGCCAAAATTTACATATACCCCACCAATCGAGGGTGGTATTTTCTTCTAACCCCGTTGGCCCACGGAGTTATGCCCTTGCATGATCTCCGATGGTCCTCCAAAGGGGGACATTAATAAGACATCGCACTCGTACCGGGTGTGTTACATCAGGTCGGTCCCCATCCGGATCCCGGGTTATGTATATATAGCTGATCTTTTACGGATCCCACCTTGCCGTCGCATGGGTGGTTTCCTATCTCCACTTGGCATAGTCCAAGGTAATGGGGATATGCTGCCGAGTTTCCTCCGCAACTGGTGTATCTTCGCTTTACTCAGGCTATCTGATGCCTTGTGAATGAACCAACTCTCTCCCTCGTTTGAGTTTTATTTTTACCGCTATCCTCCTCCTACCTTTAGCGTTTAATCAAGGGTTGTCCTCCTTAGGGGGGATGTAATTAACGTCATAGCCTTTATGGTATGGCGGACTTCCGGTCCTGACTCGGACTTCACAATCGACTGATCAAGTCAGATCGAGCGCACAATGAAATCGTCACTTCGGTGACTGGCACGCCAATAAATCAAATCAAATAAATATATGATAAATAAAATAAATAGATAAAAAAATCCCGCGTCCACAAGTCTGGCACGCCCGGTGGGACCTCAGTCTCCCTTCATCCTTACGCTAAAGTAGGAGGCCCAGCGGGCCCCCCTCAAAATTCTGATTCTGTGTACTTTCCTTATTTTCAGGAATCTACAATGACAGCCGGAATCATGTCCGTTTGCTTCAACCAGCAGCCGATTGACATGCATGTGCGAGAAGGATACCTGGCGGTACCTCTCGCATTCGGATCGATGCCGCCTGCCGTCGGGCTGCCCAACTGCTTGGGCGTCATCTTCACTGACCTTCTGCAGGTCGATGACAAGGAGCAAGGCGACGCTGCAAGTGCCCCGGTGAAGATCACTGACCAGAAGAATATCTTACCAGAGAAAACGGTCCCCACGGCCGTCGCCTGCTACGTCCATCATGTCCAAAAAAGGGGCATGGTCCCTGCTGCTGCTCAGAAGGGGAGAAGAACCAACCGGAGGAGCCGGTATGATGCTGTTGACCATCGCCTTTCCAACTCCGGAAAGACCATGATGATTGGAGGTGTCCGGGCAAACATGAATGGTTGCCCAAGGGAGGTCAAGCCAGACGTGATCATCCCGATGGTGCCCACTACCAATAGATTCCAGACTCTGGCCGCCAGGCAGGCCAATTGGGGGCTGCTGAGAGGAAGCCGCTGGCGCCCAAGCCAGCGAAATACAAACAGGTCTGGCGACCGAAGAGGATTCAGAGCTGGGTTCCAGCTCGAGATGAGGAGAAGGCTGCTGAAGATGCTGTTGCCCGCTTCAGGGCAGAAAGTCGAAGAAGAGAGGGAAAAGAGACTAGAAATGCTGTTGCTGCTCGCCCCAAAGCCTGGGACAGAAGAAATGAGAGAAATGATGAAGAAAGAAATTTGACTGCTGCTCGCCCCATGAGGAGGGGCAGAAGGGATGAGAGCAAGGTAGACCTTACTGTCATCCGTCCCAGGGCTGGGGGCAGAAGATGGCAAAGAAAGAAATATGATGCTGCTGTCAACTGCTGCCGAAACGGCAATGTGGGAATGAGCGAACCAGTTACGGTCGCCATCCCAAGAAGACCGAGGGCCTGTGCCAGACAGGCCGACTTGTTCAAATATTCCAAAGTCGAGCATTTGAATGCTCAGGTAACAAGACTGGCCTATCAGCAGAGAAGCCAGGAAAGACTAATGCTCCAACCTGAGCCACAGAGGCACAATTCTGAAGAGATGAAGCAGATAGTCCAAGACTACTTCCACTACCTGGGGAGCTTTGCGCTCGGTCAACAAAGACTATCCCGTGCCTTGGGCACCAGAGGTGAAGAAAAAGAAGAAACACTTCGAGAAACGAGGATCGGAGCCTCTTCCTCCGATTCAAATCACTATGAAGAAGGTCTCAAGGCCGGATATGACAAAGAAGACCTGTACTGGGAAGAAGCCAAAGAAAGAGTATCGGTCTTTGACCGGCTCAAATATCCTGACCAGGTGAAAAGAAAGGTCTACAGGCGGAAAGAAAAAATGCAAATCTTCGCCTGCAACATGGCTAGACTTGCCAGGGGGCAAGATATACTACCAACTCGGCCAGATGAACTGCTCAGGTTGGCTACTAGACCTGGTCCTGTCACAAGAAGAGGCCAGGCCGCAAAAGATAAGATGAAGAAATATGATGAAGCCCGCAACATCACCACCATGACAGTCAATGTGGTGACGACAGAGGATGAGGACAATCCCCTTATTGATGATGCTGAAGGGACTTCTGAAGATATGCAAATCCCATCAGCCTTGGATCCTATGGTCCAGATGATGTTCAGAAGATACCAGCAGGAGATCAGTGCTCTCCGAAGGCAGCTCAATGAGAGACATGAAGCTACATCAGCCTCAAAGCAAGCTGAACCTACGGGGCAGACATCCAGTTCAGCAGAGACGGCTATCCCAGCTAACCCTCTCCTAGCTGATAAGGGCAAAACACCGAGCCAACCTATTCCACAGCAAACAGCAGCTCAGCCCTCTGTGTCTCAGACACAGCCTACCGCACCCATCTTGCGCGCCACTGTGGTGACAACTCCTCACAGCCAGCAACAAGCTCACTTCTTTCCAGAAGACATAGATCCAGCTGTAGCCCACAA
Organism: Amorphophallus konjac; assembly: GCA_022559845.1. Lineage (NCBI taxonomy): Eukaryota > Viridiplantae > Streptophyta > Magnoliopsida > Alismatales > Araceae > Amorphophallus > Amorphophallus konjac. The sequence goes on along the minus strand of CM040125.1, from coordinate 109,381,316 downwards.
GCAGATGATTGAAAGAATTGTGGAAATGAAGCTGTCAGAAAAGACTGGTGGTGATGCTGGTACTATGATGTGTACAAGGTACCGTATCCTCCCCAGTATGCTGCCAAGAGACTACCCCCAGGCGTCATTAAGCCGCCGAAGTTCGAGAAATTTAATGGCCAAGGCTCCCCTAGGGAGCATATAGCCTACTACACTACAATCATGGGCGACCTAGCAGTCGATGAAGCTTATCTGCTCAAGTTCTTTGGCTCATCCCTCACTGGGTTGGCCTTTGAATGGTACTCAAGCCTGCCAGCTGGGTCAGTGGTGGATTGGCCTATATGCAGAGAAAATTCCACGACATATTTCATGTCACGGAAAGGGAAATCACGATAGCAGAGCTATATGCAACCAGGCAGAAGCAAGATGAAACTGCACTGGACTACATCAAAAGGTGGAGGAACTTAGCCATGAGATGCCGAAGACCTCCTCATCAAGAAGATGCGGTGCAAATATGCAAGCAGAGCCTCAGGAGGGAGGTGCTAGAAAAAATGATCGGTGCAGATGTCAGAACGTTTGACCGACTGAACAATATAGTGGCAGAAGTCGAGACGTTCTTGTCCAAGCGTCTGACCGCCAATGTCCCCACCATGCCGAAGGGAAAATCCAATGAGCGACGGCCATCACACTCTGAGGCCAACACCGTCGATTTCAGAACCTTCGAGCAACAGAAGGGGAAGAAAGGGGCAGATGAAGCTCCCCCACTGGCAGATACAGCAGAAAGAAAAGATAAAGTCTCTCTGAGAGACAAGATGAGAAAAGCATATTCCTTCCCAAAGATAAGACGGCCGCACTGTTCAACTGGGCATACAAGTTCAATAAGGTAACATTACCTGAACCCAAAAGACCAGCAGATGCAGCGAAGAAAGATGATCCGCTGTTCTGTCCATTTCACCGTGCGCTGGGGCACGCAATTGAAGATTGTTATGTCTTCAAAGATATCATGGAAGGAATGGTCAAGAAAGGTGAGCTGCAGCTGGGAGATTACCAGGTAAAGCCGCCCCATCCACATGAGCCTCCACCCTGGAGAATGGCTGCCAATATGATCTCAATCTACCAACAGCTGCCCAAGGAAGCCGTTGAAGAATGCACCAAGCACACCTATGAAGCTTGCTTCCTCACCCCACAGAAAGATCAGGAAGGATGGCAGATGATACCCATAAAAAGCAAAAAGAAGACTCCTGCAGCCAGTACCAGCGGAGCAGTTATCCGGGGTGTTACCCCAAGGCCCGAGCCGCCTCCGATAAAGCCAATATGGCATACAACAGAGACTGGACCAGTCATCCGGATCCCTACTCACAACCGGAGGAGACAAATTCCCCTCCCTACACATAAAGAAGTAAGCCCTGCAGCCAGGCGTCTGCAGCAATATATTAATGAGCTCGATGAGTACGAGCAGAAGAAGCCCAAGCATCTGCTGATGAAAGACTGTATACTCTGGGAACAGCTCGAAGAATTGAAAATCAAAGAGCAGCCAGAGGCAGAACAAGAAAAAGTTGAGAATGAACCCTTCTGGGGGCAGGAGCTAGCAAAGCCAAATTCCCAGAAGAGAGGAGATGACCCAAGTCTAAGAAGGGAAAGAAGGTCACGACAGTACAATGTAACACTCTGTCGGTACTCTTTTCCTTGCCCGGGGAGGATGATGAGCCAGAAGCATCCGACGCCCCGCTAGAAGCTAACCATGCCGAAGCCTCCACCTCGGCCCATGCAACACGTTCTGGGAGAAGATGGGGGCGCCCACCACCAGCCAACCATAATATTATGTTCAGAGGGGAGCAACCCTATCAAATCCCGGAACCAGAGATACGAGGTGCCCAGGTTCCTCCCCCTGCCAGTCTGTACCAAGACAAAAAGAAGGCAGATGAAGCCCCCTCATTCCTGGAGTTCCTGTCCAGCTTAGAGAATGAGCAACCGGCTCATACTGCTCCAGCTAAAAGCAGTAAATGCTAGCAGACAGCAGCTAGAAAGCAGAAACAGCATGAAGAAAATGAAGAAAGTAACCCTCTAGCAAAACCAGGGGCAGTCGCTACAGAAGAAGCCTTCCGGGAGACCGATGAAGAAGATGAAATTGGGACTGGGCAGCAAAGGCCACAGGCACCACATGAACCTCCAAGACCCCGATGGGCAGAGGAGATGAGACTATCTAATGTCCGGGTGGGCAGTCGAGTCATGAAAATGCTGAAGAAGCTCCCTACCAGATTCTCCATCTGGGAAATTCTCTCTCTGAGCGAAGAAGCTCGCCAAGCAATCGTGGACGCCCTGCAGTCTCCGGCACAATGTGAAGCACTCCTGGCAGAAGTGAATGCTGGGCCATCGGTCACCTTCACGGAAGATGATATGCTAATCCCGAATACCGGTCACAACAGACCGCTGTATATGAGGGGCTCCCTAAACTGTCAGTCGCTGAGCAGGATACTGATAGATCCCGGGGCTGCTGTAAATATCCTTCCCTATCGCATCTATCAGAAATACTACTTTGACCTGCAGCTTACCAAGGTCAGAGATATGAAGATTGCAGGGTTCAATCAGAAATGTGAAACACCTCTGGGGGTGGCTGATTTCAACCTCACACTGGGCGACCTCACTACCGTGGTACGATTCTATGTAATCGACTCCAACACCACGTATAAGGCCCTGCTGGGAAGATCGTGGCTGCACGAATATCAGATAGTGCCATCCACACTACACCAATGCATAAAATACAGCCATGAAGGAAAAAAGAAAGGGTGTTTGCAGACCTACATCCCTTCGAAGTGTTCGAGTGCCATATGCTCGATGCATCCTACTACACTGAGGTGTCACAAAAGGATAAAGGAAAAGAAGCTGTGGTCAGCCAGAAAAAGCCGGCGACGAAGACAAGAAACTGGTCTCCGCCGCCGCCAAAAGGCTACATTAAAAAGCATGGAGTATCTCACATCTCTTATGCTGGTGATTTTGCTCGGATCACTCCTCCTGGCATACACCCAGATGATACTGAAGAAAAAATGAAAGAAAAATACACACAGGTGGAAGTTCCTCAGGGTCTAGTCAAGCCCATAGCCAGCATAGAATACCAGACGGTGCTGTCACTGAAGACTATGGAAATCCCTCGCTTCTGCGAACCCCCTATTATATTCTACACCGGGGAGCCAGTCGAAGAAGATGATCAAGACTGTATGGCCCCTGAAGAAGCTGCAAACCTGATGGTACCCATTACAGGCTTGGATTATACTACCCAACGGGTTTCACAAATATTCTCCAAGATGCAAATGCCATCGATGCAGCCTGCTGCTCAGAAGAAAGCATTCAAGGAGCTGTGGGATCCGCCTCGAGATAACAAGGAACTGAGGAAGATCACACAGCACCCGGGACTGGGTTATACCCTGCAAGAATACTATGAAGCCGAGGTGGATGTCATCTCTGCCTTCTACCAGAATGAAGATCCCCCTGAAGTGGGATATGATCAATACCCCTTTGAGGATGAAGAAATTATGTATCAATCCATAACAGACAATGAAGCCCAAGACAACCAGCCGGAGGCAAGGATGTCTGATGAGACTAAGAAGGGTTGGTGCTGGGAGAATCCATCTTGCAAAGAGGATCTGTTCCAGGCCAAAGCACAATTTGATACGGGAACCCCGGATGAAGATCAAGTAGCCAGAGAGCTGCAAGAGTGCCTGGAGTTTGGGCGCATTCTAGAAGAATTCCGAGCTCTACATAATGATGACCTCTCAGGGGAGCCCACATCAGAAGAGCCTCTAAGCACGGAAGACTCCACTTCGAAGTTTTCCGCTGAGCCAGTCACGTCCTCGGGGCAGACTGAACAGAATCTGGCCATATTGGCCTTATACGATGCACCAGCATCCGCCGATGATCGGTATGATGAAACAGAAAATCATGAGAATGAAGAAGATTATATCCCGGGAGGCTTTATTGATTTGCAAGAAGCCCCACCCGAAGTTGAAGACGGAGGCCAAGCCACCGTCGATGAGCTGATAGAAGTAAATCTGGGGTCAGCAGATGAGCCAAGGCCGACATTCCTCAGTGCACTGCTGGAGCCAGCTGTCAAAGAACAGTATATTCAGTTCTTGAAAGAATTCCGAGACTGCTTCGCATGGACATATGATGAAATGCCAGGACTGAGTTCCGATGTGGCACAGCACCGATTGGCGATAAACCCAGAGGCAAGCCCTGTGAAGCAGCCTTCCAGGAGAATGCGTCCCGAACTGATAAATCAGATCAACAAAGAGGTCGACAAGCTGATCGATGTGGGCTTTGTTGAAGAGAACCAGTATACTACATGGCTGGCCAATATAGTGCCCGTGAAGAAGAAAAATGGGCAGATCAGAATATGTGTAGATTTCAGGACCTGAATAAGGCTTGCCCGAAAGATGATTTCCCAGTGCCGATCACTGAAGTCATGATCGATGCAACCACTGGCCATGAAGCCCTGTCATTCATGGATGGGTCATCCGGATACAACCAGATCTGGATTGCTGAAGAAGACAGAGTGCACACTGCATTCCGCACCCCGAAGGGGATATTTCATTATAAAAGAATGCCGTTCGGCCTTAAGAATGCCGGCGCTACCTATCAGAGAGCTATGACAAAGATCTTTGATGATTTGCTCTTCAAGAAAGTAGAGTGCTACATCGATGACCTGGTGGTGAAAACCAGCAGAAGAGAAGATCATCTGCAAGACCTGAGGATAGTGTTCCAGAGGCTGCGCAAATATGAACTCAAGATGAATCCTATGAAATGTGCCTTCGGCGTGTCCAGTGGAAAATTCCTTGGGTTCATTGTCCGTCATAGGGGCATTGAGATCGACCCATCCAAGATTAAAGCTATCCAGGAGCTCCCTCCACCAAGGAATCTCCACGAGCTGAGATCTCTACAAGGGCGTTTGGCCTATATCCGACGATTCATATCAAATCTGTCGGGGAGATGCCACCCTTTTCACAAGCTCATGATGAAAGATGTACCGTTCCTCTGGGACGATGGCTGTCAGGAAGCCTTTGAGAAGCTGAAAGAATATCTCAAGACCCCTCCAGTGCTGGGGGCACCTATTAAGGGCAGACCCCTGATACTGTACATTGCAGCCACACACTGTTCCCTGGGGGCAATGCTAGCACAGATAAATGAAGAAGGCAAAGAGCAGGCTCTATACTACCTGAGTCGGAGGCTGATTAGAACTGAAGAAAGCTACACCTATATAGAAAAGACATGCTTGGCACTAGTCTTTGCCGTTAAAAAGCTCCGGCACTATATGCTGTCACATGAAATCAGATTGATATCTGCAGCAGATCCACTCAAATACATACTGACTCAGCCAGTACTGAAAGGCCGGTTGGGCAAATGGGCAGTAATTCTGATGGAATTCGATATCACATATATACCCCAGAGGGCAATAAAAGGACAGGCCGTGGCCGATTTCTTCGCAGAGCATCCTGTGCCAGAGAATGATATGTTGGGGACTGAGTTACCCGATGATGAGACACTAGAAGCCTGCCAGGCTCAGTCAACTATGTGGCAGCTATTCTTTGATGGAGCATCTAGAACAGAGACCGACTCCGATGGAAAGACCAGAATACGGGCCGGAGCCGGTATTGTGCTAAGATCACCAGAAGGGGAGGTTGTGCATACTTCATGTTCTATAAACAAGCCCTGCACCAATAATGAAGCCGAATATGAAGCTCTGATAATCGGGCTATGTATAAGCCTCAACATGGGTATCCAGATGCTTCAGGTATTCGGGGATTCAATGTTGATAATAAAGCAAATCCAAGGGGAGTTCGAAGTGCGAAAGTCGGAGTTGAACCCCTACCACCAAAAAGCTGTGCACCTCATGGCGAAATTCTATCATATTGAGCTCAAGCATGTGGGCCGTGGACATAATGCCCAAGCTGATGCACTGGCAAAACTAGCCAGCTCAATAGCAGTCCCACCAAATGAAACACTGAACATTGTTGTTATAAACCGGCGGCAGGTCCCCAGCATGCTAGAAGAGTGCCCCGAAGAAGAAGAAGTTGCTACTATCAGTACAGAACAGGCATCTGATTGGAGACAACACCTGCTACAATGGTTTTTACACCAACAGCTGCCGCAGAAAAGAGAAGAAAAGATGAAACTTCTAAGATCAAAGATTCTTATGAATTCAGAAATGGAACTCTGTTCCGAATAATGGCAGATGCACGCAAGAAGATTTTGCTCCGCTGCCTGTCTACTGAGAAGCTTGGCAAGCAATGAAAGAAACACATGCTGGGATAGCAGGTGCCCACCAGGCCGGTCCCAAGATGAAGATAGAGATTAAGAAGCTGGGCTACTATTGGCCCACTATGTTTGAAGACTGTTGCAAGTTCGCAAAGTCATGCCAGAAATGTCAGGAGCATGCTGTTGTGCCTAGAAGGCCACCTGCCGTTCTGCACCCTACAGTCCCTAGCTGGCCGTTTGCACAATGGGGAACTGATGTAGTCGGGCCATTACCAACTTCCTCGGCCGGACATAAGTACATACTGGCCATAACAGATTACTTCTCCCGATGGGCGGAAGCTATAGCATTAAGAGAAGTGACTGGTGAGCTGGTCTCCAGATTCATCAAGCAAAACATTATCTTCCGGTTCGGGATCCCCAACCGAATAATATCTGATAATGGAAGTCATTTCAGAAATCAGAAAATCTATCGGCTTGCCGAGAAGTATAAGATCGAATGGAGACTCCACTCCTACAATCCACAGGCAAATGGATTGGCAGAAGCCTTCAATAAAACTTTATGCACCTTGCTGGCTAAAGTCGTCAGTTCAACAAGAAGACTGGGAAGAGAAAGATGTATGAAGCTCTGTGGGCATACCGCACTGTCTTCAAGACACCTACAGGGTGCTCGCCATACTCACTGGTATACGGCTCAGAGGCAGTAGTTCCACTAGAGCTGGAAGTCCCGTCACTCAGAGTGGCTGTCCAATATGACCTGGCCCTGGCGAACAAACCAATGCAGAAAGAAGATTACAAGAATTGGCTGAATTGGAAGGAAGCGCCTCCAAGCTCAGAAGAATATCCAGATGTATCAGGCCCGCATGGCCACTGCATTCAACAAACTCGTAAAAGGACGAGAATTTAAGAAAGGTGACCTTGTCATGGTCAAGAAAAGAGAAGTCATGGCGTCCAACCCAAAAGGAAAGCTAAATCCTAATTGGGAAGGTCCTTATGTGATACATAGGGTCTACGAAGGTGGGGCCTATATGGTTGTCAACCATCGAGGGGAGATCCAATTCTCGCCACTCAACGGTAGGCACCTAAAGCTGTATCATGCTGCACAACCGACATTCTCCGAATAATCGGGCCAAAAGCTACCCTTCTTTCTTGGTCTAGTGGCACTCCACCCTAACCAAGCTACTTCTCTCTTAGTCTAGGGGCACTCCACCCTAACCAAGCTACCTCCTCCTTGGTCTAATGGCACTCCGCCCTAACCAAGCTACCCTTTTCTTGGGTTAGTGGAACTCCACCCTAACCGGGCTACCTCATTTCTTGGTTTAGTGGCATTCCACCCTAGCCAAGCTACATCCTTCTTGATCTAGCGGCACTCCGCCCTAACCAAGCTACCTCTTTCTTGGTCTAGCAGCACTCCGCCCTAGCCGAGCTACCTCATTTCTTGGTTTGGCGGCACTCCGCCCTAGCCGAGCTACCCATTCCTCGGTTAGCGGCACTCCGCCTTAATCAGGCCACTTCATCTTGGTCAATGGCACTCCCCCCTGATCAAGCTACCCTCTCCCTGGTTCAGTGGCATCTCGCCCTGCCCAAGCTGCCCTCTCTCTCAGCTCGCCTACCAAATAAAAAAAAGAAGAAAAGAAAAGAAAAATGGTGTTAAAAATAGTGATATCCCGCCAGTCTTGTTCAGATATTCTGAACAAGGGCAAAAAATGGCCAAAAACCCGGCTGTGGTGAAAACCCGAAAGGGCTGCAGGCAAAATCGGGTACCCCGCCACGTGAAAACCCGAAAGGGCGCGTGGGCAAAAGCAAGAGGGGGCTGGCTCCGGTGAAAACCCGAAAGGGCACTTGGGTCAGTAATGTGGTAATCCCAAAGAAAAGCCTCACCTCCCGCCATAAAACTCCTCGTCAATCGACCGTGGCCTTGCCCGATCGACGATTAGACCCACTCAGTATAGGCCCTACGTTTATCCTGATAAAAGCCCTCATACCTTGTCCCAGGTCCCATCGTGATGAAACCTGTTGCTGATCAATGGGCACACTCACCCGATCAGCAATGAAACCTGTCCGGTTTAGACCTTACGTCTATGCCGATAAAACTTATGAAATCTTGCATTGGTATAAACCCAATACCGTGATGAAACCTGCTGCTGATCAATGGGCACACTCACCCGATCAGCAATGAAACCTGTCGGCTTAGACCTTACGTCTATGCCGATAAAACCTATGAAATCCTTTGCACCGATATAAACCCAATATCGATGATGAAACCAACTGTTGATCGATTGGCACACTGCCTAATCAACGATGAAACCCATCCAGGCCAGACCTTTCGTCTATCCTGATGAAACCTATGAAATCCTTGCATTGGTATATACCCAATACCGATGATGAAACATGTTGTTGATCGATTGGTACACTGCCCGATCAATGATGAAACCCATCCAGTTTAGACCTTACGTCTATCCTGATGAAGCCTATGAAATCCTTGCATCGGTATAAACCCAATACCGATGATAAGAGCAGTCACTAATGGAGCAGCACATCGCCTGATCCGTGCTGAAGTCCCAATTCAAGAAATATATATACGCATATATAAATAAAAAATGGGGTTAAAAATAGAGATACCCCGCCAGTCTTGTTCGGGTATCCCGGACAAGGGCAAAAATGGCCAAAACCCAGCTGTGGTGAAAACCCGAAAGGGCACTGCAGGCAAAATCGGGTACCCCGCCACATGAAAACCCGAAAGGGCGCGTGGGCAAAAGTAAGAGGGGGCTGGCTCCGATGAAAACCCGAAAGGGCGCTTGGGTCAGTAATGTGGTAATTCAAAAGTTCCATGCCAACATGCACGCTACCTTTACCTCCCTTTCACTGATGAAACCTCCCGTCGGTCAGTCGGCTTCATTCCCCACCGATGATAAAACCCTTCCGGGATAGACCTTACGTTTATCCTGATAAAATTCACATACCCTCTTTCAAACGTCCCACCGACAATGAAACCCATCGCCATTCTAATGAAGCCTGTCCAGCTCAGACCTCACGTCTGTCCTGATGAAGCCTACGCATTTCTTGGCAAGCCTCACCTGCGATAAAACCTGCTGGAATAGACCTTACGTCTATCCTGATGAGACCTACGCCTCTACCGACGTCCCACTGTTGATCGATTGGCACCCTGCCCGATCAATGATGAAACCCTAGCCAGTTTAGACCTTTCGTCTATGCTGATGAAACTCTTCGTTGCGTCGATATAAACCCAATATCGATGATGAAACCAGTTGTTGATCGACCGGCACCTTGCCCGATCAATGATGAAATCCTGTAGTTTAGACCTTTCATCTATTCTGATGAAACTTATAAACCCCTTGCATCGATATAAACCCAATATCGATGATGAAACCAACTGTTGATCGATTGGCACCCTGCCCGATCAATGATGAAACCCTAGCCGGTTTAGACCTTTCGTCTATGCTGATGAAACTCTTCTTTGCATCGATATAAACCCAATATCGATGATGAAACCAACTGTTGATCGATTGGCACCCTGCCCGATCAATGATGAAACCCTAGCCAGTTTAGACCTTTCGTTTATGCTGATGAAACTCTTCTTTGCGTCGATATAAACCCAATATCGATGATGAAACCAACTGTTGATCGATTGGCACTTTGCCCGTTCAATGATGAAACCCTATCCAGTTTAGACCTTACGTCTATTCTGATAAAACATATGAAATCCCCCTTGCATCGATATAAGCTCAATATCGATGATGAAGTCAACCGTTGGCTGATCGGTACATCGCCCAGCCAATGATACAATCTGTCCAGTTCGTACTTTATGTCCGTTCTGATGAAAACCCCATACCCTTTTTCAATGTCCCACCTGCTATAACCTCTACCCAGTCTAGACCTTTCGTCTAGTCCGATGAAACCTCTTCTTTCACATTTCTGCAAATTGTCTCCCTCGCAGCACATATTGCCAAGAGGGACGATTGCTGCTACCAACAGAACCCGGTTTAAGCACCTCCCCGGATGCCGTCACGCGGTGGAGCGAGTTCCCCATCCTTTCTCTGAGGGGGTGGACGCTCTCCTGCCAAGTACGGGCCATTCGCATGAGGAATTGCTAAAACCGCTACCCCACTTCTCAAAGTGATAAAACCACATGCAGAAGAAAATGGATACGCGTGAAGCCAAAGATTTCTTTTCATTAATAAGTGAGTACATAAAGGGCCCCGAGGGGACGTTGTATCGCAAAAGAGTACAAAAGAAAAAGAAAGAGAAGATGGTTCATGGCTGCCTGAAGATATCCTCGAAAGCCAGAAGACCCACATAAGGGGCGGCTCCCAGTTCATGAAGACGAGCCTCCTCCTCCTGCAGTCGAACGGACTCGTCTTGAAAGGACGCCACCTGCCCCTCTAATAGAGCTGCTTCTTCCTCGAGCTGCGGTCGAGAAGTTGTTAGCTGCGGCAGCTCAGCTCGGAGATCGGACAGTTCAGCTTCCAGGGTAGTTATCCGGTCGCGCACAAACTGCTCCCGCTCCGCCAAAGACTGCATTTGGCACTGCCGCTCCTGAAGAATAGAGTTCGTCTTCGCCAGCTCGGATTTGCATTCCATTCTTTGCAACTTCAAAGCCGCCAGTTTGTCAGACATGATATGTGTCAAGAAATCCGGCGATGAACAAATTTTAACAATAAAAGAACCCGCTGGGCCCATATTTCTGTGGGACATCCCATCGCCTGCAAGCCGGCGGTGAAGCGCTCAGCTATCTCCTTCAACTGTGGATAGGTTAGTCCGGGCTGGGACTCCACTAGCTGGCGCAGCATGCCCAGATGTTGCCAGACAAAACTCTCAGGTGAAGTAAAGCCAGGCAAAGGAAGAGGAGCTACTTCAAAGGTTACTTCACTATCAAAGTCCGCCCATAGGGTAATATCCGGCTGCGAAGAAGAAGATGGGAGGTCTACCGAAGGTACCAACTGAGCTCTCCCTGCAACCTCTGGCGTGGCCAAGAGATCTTCCACTTCCATCTCCTCGGAAGCGGCCGTCTGAATACTCCCGGATGCAACTTCAGGCACCTCCTCCTCAGATTCTGAAAGTATGGAGATAGGATCCGGGGCGGTTACAGGCAATACTCCCAGTTCCGCAGCAGCTACCTCTCCTTCCATCTCTGCTTCGGTGGCCAATTCCTTCAACGTCGAGGCCGCTGAGGCCACAGTCTGAAGAGGCAAAGGTTCACCCTCCATGATTGATGTTGTAGGAATTGTTGACTCAGGAGCGATGGTCATCACTGCGGCCGGTATGAAAGCAGAACTTCTGGCTAGATCAGCTTCGGCTCTGAAATCTGAAGCCCTGATAGGAGTGCATCTGTCTCCTGAGGCCCCCAGGTCCAACGATGCTAAATCTGTTGAATATTGTATTCGCATTGGAACAGGGCGAATGACCTCAGGAGCCCCCATGCAGGATAAAGGTAGAAAAGGGACAATAGCCCAGTTTGCAGAAGAAGCCTCCATAAAAGTTACAGTTGTGTCTGAGCTGACGGTGATAGGGCCCTGAGACCAAAGCAAAACAACCTCAGCACTAAATGAAGATGCAGATGAAGCAGCAAGCCTGAAAGGGGACCCACCTTTGAAGCAGGGTTCGCATCCTCGAAGTGGGGCGAAAGAGGAGGAAACTCCGAAGTTGAAGCGACAAAGAGTGAAGATATGTCGATCTCGGTGTCGAGCCCGGCAAACTCCTCTTGCAACTCCTCCTCGGAAGATGGCACCAGCAGCTTAGCAGGCTGAAAAGACAGAGCACCTTTTGCAGGTACAGGCGGGGCTTCTGATTCAGGAGCATCCCCCTCACTGCCGCTGAAAGCCACTTCCTCCTCATCAGAGACGGTTGTAGAGCTACCCGATGATATTTCTACCCTGGCTACATGCTGAGGGGACGCCTCTAAAGCATGTCGGGATGTGGACCGGGTAATTATGCGCCTGGCCGGAACAGTACCCCGCTTCGACTGAGTCTTCGTGACCCTCCGGAGGTTGAATCGGCTCTTCTGTCATCCTTTCAACCTCAGCCTGCTCCTCGGCTGCCATTTCAACAGAAAAGCGATCTCTGAGGGTTATAGTAGAAAAAGCAATAGAAGTGTGAAACAGATGAGAAAGCACACTTACCCCCCACCTCACTAGCCGGCGTGGGGGAAGGCAGCCTGGTCTCTGCGTCGGAGGGTGCCACAATTGGCTCTTGAGCTGCGCAAAAAGGGAAGGGGTCAGAGTCGAAGACTTCTTTGGAAATCTGCAAAAGATGATGAAGAATGCAAATGCAAGCTAATGATGTTACCCTGAACCGGTGTCTGAGCAGCCTCCCTTTGCAACTCAAACTCATCGAATGAAGGAATGTCGGGGAGAGGGGTCCCAGTGTCCATCGCCACCGAAGTCGACTGCTGAACATGGGCCTTTTTGGCCTTCCTAGCCTTCCCAACTGCAGCCTTGACTGCGGAAGCCTTCCTCTTCTTGCCAGGAGGCAGGGGAGTAGTGGTCGGTGCTGCAGCCGGGACTTCAAAATAAGTAGGCTTCTCGGCCTGCACAATAATCTTTCTATAGAGCCCCTGCCGCTTTATATCAGGCCGGTCTGTTGAAAATGGAAGAAGGGCGATGGGATCAGTGGGTGCGAAATTCAGATGCTAAGCAGAAAACACTGCAATCAGAAAAGAAGAAATCTTACCTGCCGGGCCGTCGTAGAATACAGAAAGTGGCCAGTACAGATAAGCTACCTCCTTGGAGCGGGAAGCAGCCTCCTTGATGAGCCAGCGCACATCACCAAATATCTGGCACTTCTCTACTAAAGCTGCCAGATCATTATGGCCATGAGAGTCAAGGCATCGAAATAAGTCAAGATGGTCCATGCCCCAACCATCGACATAATGAAATGATATAAACAGTGGCTTGTTCAATATGCCAGCTATCGGGCTTTCTGCAGATAATCCATGCAAATTCAGCAGAATGAACAGCCAGGACGTTTGCCTATAGTACGTCTGAGTTCTATCTTCTCGACGTACAAACGTCCTATATGGATGAAATTTATCAATTGGACCCTTCCAAGGAGCTGCTGTCGGGAGCGGCTCTTCAACAGGGAATGGGTACTGCTGCTCCTCCAAGCGAGCGCCTCCCACACGGCATAAATGCTTCAAGGTCTTCAGGAAAGTGTCTTCATTGATAGCAGCAAAGACAGGGACAAGCGGCTCAGAACTCTTTTCCTTCAATGCCCGACGTTGAGTCAGATAATTCTCCACCTCCCTCGGGTGCTGTGAGTAAAGTTTCTTCAAGTGGGCCTCAGGAATATCAAACATCGGCCCAGGTTGCTGTTTCAGGAAGGAGCGCTCTGCCACATCCCAGAAGGCACCCCTACCTTCCCTGTAAAAACCGGTCCGGATATTCTACCATTTGATATATTCTGGTGTTACCCGGGGAACACGGTTAGAAACAGTGGGCACCCTGAAAACTACATCATCCTGGCGATGATAGAAATTCTACCACAACCGGCCCTCGCCAACAATGATGGACCCGTGCTTGGCCCGGCTATCCAGGGGAAACTGGGCAACTGAGGTAGGAATATGCTGGTCGTAGCCGAAGTTTCTCCCAAATCGGAATGGATAGTATGGCTTCAACAGAAGCAGGCCACCCTTCCTGTAGACCAAAACACTGGGCCGAATTGCCATGGCCCATCTCACCAGCTCCGGTTCCAGGATTGGCCGGGCAGTGTTGACTCCTGAGACAAGATGGATATATGTCTCTGTCTCTTCCAGCTTGCACTCTCTCTGAGGATCAATCAAAGGAGCTGAACCTGCCGCCCAGCTCCAGAAATGTATGCTGCCAGGGGCGTCCACTGGTACCCTTATCAGTCGGCCCCTTATTTTAAACAGCTGATCATAAAAGGGACCAGGCTCAGCGCTGGCAAATTCAACCATCCTGGGTAACACTGTATCCGCCTGCAAGGTTCTCGGAGCTAATCAGGGAATATACTGCAGACCCAGGCGTTGAAGAAATGAAAAGGACCCACGGTCCTCAAAGAACGGGGAGTCCGATGCCTGTATAGGTCCCCCAAAGATTTATATATCAAACACAGGGCCACTGGGCAGAGCGACAGCTTCATCCCCCATGCCATCTGACAAGCTGGATATATGGCCTCTGGCCGAATAACTGTCTCGTCCCCTTGTGGGAGAGCGAAAGTGCACAGCCAAAATGTGAAATAAGCCGCACAGTGTGTGATGGGGTCTACGCCTGCTGGGTTGGGACCACCGCTGCCTGCACGGTGCAATGAGGATGGCAGTGCCGACTTATAGCGAGGGGCCCTTATCTGCTTGCTAGCAGCCGGACCCATGGAAGGAAAGTCTGCATACTTCAGGGGACCGTCAAAGAAATACTGGATCCACTGCCCTATCCGGACCCTCAGTTTGCTGCCCTTCTCTCGGGGTTGATAGCCTTTGGAGGACCCTCTGCTATACGCCAGACAGATGGAGTGGTATACCTTCATCAGATATCGATATGAGAAGCCAATGGAATACTTGCCCTCGCCATCAGAGCTATCCTTCTCGGAATCTGACAAGCAAACTTCCTCATACGGCTCGCCATCAATGGGCAGGCCGGAGAGCTGTGATAAACTCCAGAGGTCCAGGGATGTCTCCCCCTCTGCTGTATAGAAAGTGTTGAATAAAGGGCAGAACACTTCAAACATTCCACAGCACAACCCTCAGGATATGGGATACCAGAATCTAGAAGCAAAGATGCTGTGATACACCCCGGCTCTGATCAGCAGAGGGGCATATTCCTTCAGAACAAACTCGGTAAAATCCACTGATCCTACTCGGAATAAGTGCGCGTCAGTGATTTTGGTATCCCCGAACCAACCAGCGGCCAGATGGTACTTGAACTGAACGGCCGAACAATTCAGCACGAAGGGCTCTTCGTGATATCCCCACTTCAATGGTGCCAAGAACATGCCATAGCCGGGCTTCTCCCTATGAACTCGGCCGCTAGCATTATCCCACCGGGTAGGTGTGAATTCCGGGGCCCGGGCCAGCATCTTCTTCTCTGGTTCCAGCTCCGATATGCCGAGGACTGCATCCCAGTCGCGCTTTTCCCCAGGAAGATAGATGGCCTTGCTGCGATACACTGATTCCTTCAGACTATCTCGCTCAGCAAGGATGGCAGCTTCAACTATGCGAGCTATCCGGTAGTCTCGCATGCCGCCTACTGTGAAAGTCCGGATGAACAACATCAAATACCGGTCCTTCGGATGGTCTGGCCGATAGCCACCATCCCGCCTGAAGCATGTCTCAGTCGCCGTGGAGTATACCCGGGCCGTCGACACTGTGTCAGTCTCAGAGTCAGACGACTCATCGACTGAAGCAATCATGTCGTATCTGAAATCCAGGCTGTGCACATTCAGTCAATTTACTGTGGCCCGAGATATGTCTGGCTGGGCCGATGAGCTAGCACCAATAGCTCCGGAAGATGCAGCATCAGAGCTGGAAGCCATTACAGTGCCTGCAGTCGGAAAAAAAGTGTGAATTAAAAGCCAGTCTTATAAAGATTGTAGCATGAGACTCTATGAAAATTTCGGCAGCATCTCCCCTTATTCAGGGTCTGCCCAAGGAGAATAGGGAGTCACCAACCAAGAGGGGGTGATCCCGAAATAAAAAGGGATTAAATCCCAAAATAGCGTCCTACCCGGGCGAAATCCAACCAAACGGGAAGAAGAACGAGAGCGGCCGAGAGGAGAAGAAGCTCCCGCCGATGAAAGAAAAATGAGAAAAGAGAAAGAAGAAGCAAGAATGAAGAAAAAAGGCTTTCGGTGCCTTAATATAGGGCCCGAGGTAGATGGGTTCTCGGCGCGGCCAAATGCGCGCCGAGAACCACCGAGGCCGAGAGCCCCCGTTGGCCAGAACGCGCGCCGAGAACCCCCAGGCCGAGAAGCCCTGGCCGAGGCCCCCTTCCGCCAGGGCGCGCCGAGAAGCCCCAGGCTGAGAGCCCCCTTCGTCCGTGCCGAGAAGCTCCGCGCCGAGAGGTCCCTCGCGCCGAGAAGCTTCGCGCCGAGAGGCTCATGCCGAGAAGCCTATGGCCCTGTGCCGAGAAGCTCCGAATTGCTGAAAATAAAGGAAATATGAAGAATGAAAATATGAAAAGGGAAGATAAGTGTGCAAAATATTGTTGCATCAAGATGATCGGGTCTGAGAACCCGATTAAAGACAAATTGAGGAAGATACCCCCGAATGATGAAAGACACATGCAAGCCCCATGCCGCTTATTCTGCGCTTACGCCGCCTGCAGGTGGGGGGCATTTGTTGACACCTGGAAAATGAACAAGGGTGAAAACATAATTGAAAAGAGGGTCGGACCAACAGTGAAAGACCAATGATGAAGCTCATCAACTGTCTACCCGGCTAAAACCCTTGTCGGCAAAGCTGATGCCCGGTGCCAATGTCACTCAGACGGCATCACTGATAAAGCAGCAGTCACTCGTCTGATGAGACCTTCCAGCCCTTTAATGAGAGCTGTACTACTGTTTCGTCCAAGAATCCACGGATGATATGTCAGGGTAAGTCAGATGTCGGCTTACTGACAGATGTAATATGAGATGAAGATGAAGCCGGTACCGGCAGATGAAGATTGCAAAGGCTTTTGCAAAGTCAAAACATGAGAGGAATCGTCTCCACAGATTATATACCCGGCTGAGGTCTTCCCAGACTAAAGCTGATGTCCGAGCTCGTCACCATTCAAGTGACGGTGTCGATAAGATAATACCCGGTTTTGTCACCATTCAGATGGCAATACCGATGAAACCCCTGTCTACGGACTGATGAAACCCTTGTCTACGGACTGATGAGACCCCTGTCTACGGACTGATGAAAACCTTAATAATGATACAAGCTGTGTCACCAATGGAAGACCCTTTTGGGTGAGGATGCCCTTGAAAGACCCAAATAGGCCTGTGAAAGTGGCTAAAATACTTTAATTGGGCCTGCAATATTAGCGCCGAGAGCCACTTGCCGAAGCCCAAAAGGTGGCGCCGAGAGGCACTGGCTGAAGCCCAAAAGGTGGCGCCGAGAGGCACTTGCTGAAGCCCAAAGGGTGGCACTGAGAAGTTGAAGGCAGGCGCGCCGGGAAGCCCGTTTGAGGCGCGCCGAGATGGTGTCTGCCGAGAAGGAAAAGGCTTGATGAAGCCTGCCGAGAAGGGGGGAAACGCTTATAAAAACCCCTCCCTTCGAACAGATGAAAAAGGGGGGAGAAAAAAAGAAAAGAGAAGACGCCGGGAGGAATAGAAAAAGAAGCCAGAAAAAGAGAGAAAAGAAAGGAGAGGGAGTCCTGCCAAGAGAGAATCCCCCTTCGGCCGAGAGAAGAGAAGAAGCAGAAGAGAGGAAGAAGCAGACAAGCTTCAGGTGGGCTGCCTCGGGGAGGGAGAGGAGTCAATGCTCCGCCCTCCCCATGCTGTCTTTTCTTTCTACTGATGTAATCTAGCGAGTCTCCCGTCTCGATTTATCAATGTAGCTAGCGAGTTTTAGGTCCCGAGCTCCGTCTCCCTCTCTCCATTTTGCATTTCTCCTTTACAATCAGTGTAAGGCTTCGAGCAATGCAATGAAATATCAACGTGACCCATTTGGGGATCCTCTGATTGAAATGTCTGTTCCCCTCTGATTGAGAGATGTGATCTTCGTCCTCCGTGTATGCTTATTGTTTATGCGAAATGTCTAATGATTCATACGAATCTTCTATTCAGAGGCATGGGAATAGAACCCCTACCCTTATCTAATGGGTCACTGGGTTCTGTCACCTTCCCCCCCTTTCTGTCTCGAAGGTAGATCAATCGCACCCTTTCGAGCTTTCTTACAAGGCCCCTTGAGGCTCCTCTATGTGCCGTTCAGGACCAGAGACATCAAGCTCTTGGATTCCTGAACTGCCGGCTATACGAGAGGACATGTCGATTCTACAGACCGTTGTTATCCCTCTGATTCTAGTGAATGACGATCTCAATCTCTCGACCCTCCATTCTAACCCCTTGGATGATTAGGGTCTGGAGTCTCGATGCTAAAGGTTTCGCCGCCACCGGTTTTTAGATGCTACTGGGTTCGTCCAGGGGGATCAGAGACAGTCATCTCTTGATCCCCAGACGGCCGGCGGCAGAAATAAACAAAAAATCTTCAGAAATCCAGATGATGGTCTCGTTCCCCATTGATTCTACCCTCCAGATGTCCTTTGGCCCTTCCTCAGAGAAGCTTCTATTGAATCCCCCTCCTGCACTTTAAATTCGACTTCAATCGCAGCCAGAAAGCTCAGGAATCCCAGAAACAGAGCATCGTTTGAGCTCTGTAAACCATGAAATCCTGTAGCAATTCCATCTTCTCGGCGTGCAAAATTCCCTGCCGAGAACTACGCTGCCGAGAGGCCTCCCTCTTCAGCAAACCGACAAAACTCAACCTGTAGCCCTCTTCACGCAAACCTCCCTGGCCTATAGCCTCCTGGCGCCAGCTTCCCGGCGCGGTGACGGGCGCACTGAGAAGCCCCATGCCGTGATCCCCCTATAAGCCAACCCCCTTTGCAGGTCTCCCAGCCCTTTTCGGCGCCACCTTCCCGGCACGGCCATGGGCGCGCCGGGAAGTCTCATGCCGGGAAGCCACCGCCGAGATCCCCCCTTTTTTGGTTAAGGAGGCCGCGCCGAGATCCCCTCTTTAAGCCAATAAACCCACGCCGAGAAGCCCCCTCTTTCGGCCAACTCAAGCCATCGCCGAGACCCTTCTTCTTGGCCAATTGAAGTCCAGTCAGAGGCTCTTCTCTGCACTGCCATATGTCAACCTTCTGATTTCTTCAGACATATGCCCCAGGGATGTTCAGAGATCGTCATGGATGCCTTGAGAAGACACAGTAATGGGGAAGACCTCCCCTACAGTCCTCATTCCCGATACGGATTTCACCCTTATGAACCCAAAGGGCCATGTCATTATATGAGTTCCGAGGGATTTCAAGGGGATATTAAATGATGGCATAAATGCAAGCGATGTCCCGGGGCCCGGTGCCCATCCTCGTTCGGTCGTCATCCCGGCTTTCCGTGGATGATGACCTATTCTCTCTTGGCATAATCCAAGCTGAGCAGACATGCTGCCGAAATTTATGCATATCCTATTGGGTGACTGTGATGTTCTCCCTCTCAACCCCGTCGGCCCACGGAGTTATGCCTTTGCATGCCCTCCGATGGTCCCTCCAAGGGGGATATAGATGTGCCATCGCACCCACATGGAGCGTGCCGTGTCACGCCGGTCCCCATTCGGATTCCGGGTCAATTATGCCCGATCTTTTCCAGATCCTACCCTGCCACCGCATGGGTAGTTTCCTATTCCCCACTTGGCATAGTTCAAGCTGGTGGGAATATGCCGTCGGAGCTATCCCCTAAGATAACGAACCCCTGCTTCGTCTAATCTATTTAGCGTCTTGCAAACGAATGAATTCCGTTTCTTTTGAGTATGTGGCTTTACCGATGTCCTCCTCCTATCTTAGCGTTTAATCAAGGGTTGTCCTCCTTAGGGAGGACGTAATTAACGTCATAGCGTTCAGGGTATGACGGATTTCTAGTCCCGACTCGGACTTCACAATCGACTGACCATGTCAGATTGAGCGGACAATAAAATTGTCACCCCGGTGACTGGCACGCCAATAAACCAACAAACGAATAAATCAATAAATAATAAACAGATAAGATTTAAATAAGAGGATAATAAAAATCCACGTCCACAATCTCATCCTCCTTCTGCTCCTCCTCGGGTGGCCCATCACCCGCCTCCCTCCTCTCATCTTCCTTCCACTACCTCTCGGGTGGCCCATCACCTGCCTCCCTCTTCTATTTATCCTCCCTCTTGGGTGGCCCAACACCCGCCTCCTTCTAGTCCTCCTCCTCCACGGCCCCAAGGCCCATGTGCTTCTTGCAACCAGGCCCGACTGGGTCCTTCTTTGGGTCGATCAACCCCTTCACTCTCCACGGCCTTCATGTCAAGCCGCCCCTCCAAGGCCATCATGCCAACCCTATGCTATTCTTGTTACACACCTCCAACAAACTCTTCTTGATAAAATCGCTTCGATGGAGGAACAACTAAAAAGGGTTTCGGGCCCACAGTCGCCTCCTCCTCCTCCTCAAGACAATCCTCTTCATGACTTCATGAACAACATCACGAAGATGGAGAGAGATTGGAAGGATAATAGAGGCATGAATGAGATCAACAATCTATGTGAGCTAGATGATTCAACGAAGTTCAATGCTCAAGTGACGTCGTCCGCCCTCCACCCATTCACCCTATTCATCCTTGTGGCCCTCTGCCTCCGCGTTCACCCCCACAAAACCTTCCACAACATTTTGCCCCACCGCCTCCACATCCACATTCATATACGCAAAACCCTCCGCATCAATATACACCTCCACCACCCGTTAATACGCCCTCATCGCGGCATCCACATGAATTTCATGATTATGAAGAGTTGGAGATAGCACACGATGAAGACTTTCAAGAGGCACCCACTCCGAGTTTTCTCTGTTTCCCTCTCCCTCCATTACCACAAGAAGACTCCCCTGCACAGGATGAAGCCACCATCCCCAATCCCATTTATGAAACCAATTGGTGTTATGATGATGGGTCGATACTCCAATCACCCACACCTGCGCATCATGAATCTAGCCTCATCCTTAAAACCTCACGACCCATTAAAATTCAACGTTTCACTCGAACCAAACTTTCCACCATTATACCCCCTCCCACTACACAATTGACCTTCATCAAGCCTTCTCCTCTTCCCTTACTTATTAACCCCCTAACCATACCATTAACGACCTTACCATCGGCCTCTGCCGAACCTCCCGCTAAACCTTGTTCTCAACCAATCAACCCTCCATCAACACCACTTCGGCTCTCCACTACCCCCATAAGCCAAAAGCCAACTATCCTTAAACCTTTACCTAACCCAATACCTAAACCCATGGCTAAACTTGAGTAGTGTCCACTCGTTTTTGCACTCGAGCCAACCCCGTTCGCTTCCGAGCAAGGGGAGAAGCCTGACGTGTTTGAACCTCCGCCTACATTTACCCTTCCACTAACACCCTCCATTAAACCTTCATCATCTAGTGAGCCTACTGCCTCCACCTTATCTTCCATCACCCCTCGCAGTGGGTGTGTTTCTATGTGCGTATGTGCTGAAGAGGATATTGACGAGCCGGGCAAGAAGGATTTGGCCGTGGCTATGCTATTCAAAAGTCAATATTTTGTTTGCCGGATGCCTATCCGCATTCTTGTGTCGGGCATTTTCGAAAGATCTCCACCAAAGCTTACCATACAAGAATGTCAAGAATTGATGCCATGGCGGCCGAAGGCCAAGATTGTCAAGGTTATGCTACTCATTGGCCGGGATGTCTTTGATGCTCTCATTACCCCTTGTTCCGTCATTATACAACTTCATAATCAAGAGAAGGGGTCCTCTAATCTTGTCATGACAGATTCCATTGTCAAGGAGGTGATGAAGTCCATGCTCAAAGGCTGGGCAGGGCATCCCTTGTTGGAAACCTTCAACACCATGTTTGCTCCTTCTATACTTCTGTGCCAGGCGCGAATGCCCATTTTACCTAATATTTCTCACGAAAATATTCGAAGAGCCTTGAGTATTATAAAGCTTTCAAAGTCACAATTCTGACTCCCTCATCTTAATATTCCTCTCCTTCTAAGGGAGCCGCTTTTCAAGAAGCCAAACTTATTTTGTAGCCATACAATTGTTGATGCTACATCAAATGAGAGCACTTGGGATTTGATTCCATCCATTGAGCCATCTGGCCAAGTACATTATTTGCCATGGAGGGGTGGGCATTCATACATTACGGGGCCTCCCACCAATTCATTCACTTCCTACTCAATTTCATCCACCTTCCCATTAACGGCTAGTTCCTCCCTATGGGCCACTCATGGGGTGAGAAGGAGGATCCTCTCATTGCATCCCTTACATTCCATGCATCCCTTGCATTCATTTGCATTCCTTCTTTCCTGGGTTTCCGAACCCATACCTTCCCCATCTCCCGGGGCCTCTGGATCCTTTCCCTGCTGATTTACCTTCCTCCCCGAAATTTTCAGATTCTCCATGCCTTTTCCTTGGGCATTGCGTCCCATGGTATCTTCCCCCTCCAGAACCTCCGGACCCCTTGTGGCATTCTTCCATCCTTTTCGGGCATCATGCCCCTTCCTATTTTCTGCCTCCAAAACCTCCGGATTTTTCTCTCCTCCAAGGGCATCGCGTGTCACGCCCCGACACGGAAAATCGGAACATAGTAGTTTATATCAATCATGTCAATCAGAGCACACGTTGCCACAAGAGACTAACCACCAGGCCAATAATAAAGAAACAATTAACCCAACTTTATTGATACTAAAAATAAGAGAAAGTATTCGATTACACCCTACTCCTTGTGGACTCCTATCTCATTAATGGAAAATACATCAACTCTAGATAACAACTAATTCGAACTTGACTCGAACATAAACTCTAAATGGCTCGCTCCTGGAATCACTCGTTCCCGTCCCCATCGGAACGCACGTCCTCCTCAGAACTACCTAAAAAGGATTGGAAAGTAGGGGTGAATAAAGCTCAGTAGGATTTTATATCTCTATCATCAGGCATAATTAAAGTGATTAACCATTTATGAATAACATTGTAACAAAAGCGATGATAAATAAATGACAAGAGATAGACAAAAAAAAGAACATGAGCTTTCAAGTAAAGAGTAAACACAAGTATAACAAGAACTTTTCATGTCATGAAATGATAAATGGAATTGGCCATATCAAGCACACATATCATGTCACACGGGAATTTCAAGTAATTGAGTAAAAGTGGAAATGTCATAGACCAATCACGCTAGTCATGCACTTCGGTGCTATGCCACACCTTGTCATTACAAACTCCCCAGGGCACAAGTACTTTCGGGCGCTCCTCCCAGGACCAGACCAGGCCCTTTTTGATGCGTTGTCATTGAAATGTTTGGATCAATGATCCTAGTCTAGACATTCATCACATTAAATGACCAAGAGTTCCAAGGTTAAGCTCACGAACTTACTTCTAAGATCAAGAGAAATTTCAATAAAATTGGAATGACATTAAGTAGAAAGACTATGAGTCTTTAGGTAACAAGGATGTAAACAAGGATCACACATGATCTCACAGTTCAAGGCCAACCTTGATAACTGCTTCATGATGATAAAATAAGAAAAAACCTTATTAATATCTTATCTGTAACGGTCTATAACAAGGCCATTACAGGAACGTGACGGTCGTAGACAGGGCCGTTACGATGATGTGACGGTCCAATCTTGGGCCGTTACAGTACATAGACCAGTTTAATTTGAACTGGTCCAAAAACACGATTCAAACCACGTTCATGAGTTCAGGTCTTTAGGGTACAACATGCCCGGCATCCTGGTGGGAATCCCAGGCTCACGCGGTCTTACGGAGGTCTCATAATAGTGGTCCTAGTCTGACGGAAGGAATATCGGCGGAGAGTCCCATTTATTACAAGAATTAAGGCTAATAAACATGGAAACCAAGACGGTGCGGTCAGTCAATCCCACCGGAGTTGCATGACTGTCAAACAATAATGCTAAGATCAAATATATCTTACATAAATCAGAATTTATACAATTATTAACTGAGGGTTTTTATCAAATTCTTCATGATCATTCAACTTAGGATTTTCTAAACATCTTTCATATAGAATAAAAAATTAATGTTTATGATCATAATACAATATTAACATTACGTTCTGCCTTGTTTATAGATCAAGATATCTTACTAACATAGCAAGTTTCTGGTTAAAATGCATGAATTAAAGTTTAAAAACACCCTGCCAGAAGCATGTGACGGTCTATGTAAGGGGCGTTATAAGAATGTAACGGTCTATAGTAGGTGCGTTACGTATCAGAAAATAAATAGGCAAATTCTTAAAAATCTTAAAACACAGGGGCAAGTGACGGTCTGTTGTGAAGCCGTCATGCTCATGTGACGGTCTGTCGTGCGGCCTGCACATTGTAACGGTCTCTGAAAGATGCGTCACATAAATCTGGAAACCCGCCAACGATGAACTTCGACACGTTACACTAAACTTCGATTGCTCATGATAGAATGAATAAAAATTAGAGAAAATACTACCATTCGAAAGAGCATGAAATTTCGTATAAAATAGCATGCTTTGATTAGATCTAACACAACAAGATTCAATCTTTAACTAATAATCATGAAAGTTGTCCTTTTGATACACCTTGGAGTAAAACGTAAAATTCGAATAGCATGATGAATGAAAATTGGGCAATCAGGTATCAAAAGAAAGAGCTCATGGAGACGCACAAGATGGTATTATTAGATTTCTGTTTGGCCTGAGAGACACCTACCCTTGCTTGAAGGAAAGAAGGACGAAGAAGAGGGGTCGCCGGAACCTAGGTACCGCTCCAAGAATGCCCAAATTCCCCCTCCTCCGGTCACGATCGGTCACGCCGCCTGTTGCTGGTGCACATAGGTTTCTAGGGTGTCAAAAACCCTTTATAAATAGAACCTATAGGGACTCCTAGAGATCAAATTTGGTTGAAGAGTCCTATTAAGAAATTCCGGCAAAAACTTCGGATAAGGTTCTAATCCACTGCCGCAGCCGCCGTCGGTAGAAGTGTCTAGACTTAGGGTTTTTGAAGAGAAAGCAAAGACCTAACAATGGGCTAGGGTTTGGCTCGAATCGGAGCACAATTGGGCTAGAATTGGGCCCAAATTGCGATGGTTAAACTAGGCCATCTAAACCCACAAAAAACTGCTAAAACGTGAAATTGGGCCTACACGTATTTTATTTTGGCCTCTTACCTGAAGACAAAGTTATTACAAATTCAATTTTACACTAGATTAATATTTTTCCAGAATTTTAATAATCTCTTTAGATGTTGAGCCAATAAATAATTAATTTATATGGAAATATTTATAGTAGAAAAATATAGGATGCTACATCGTGCCCCTTCTCACTTTATTTCTCCACATTTCCCCCCTCTGGATCCTTCTTTTCATTCCTCTATCCTCCCAGGGCATCATGCCCTCTCCAATTTTCTCCCTCTGGAACCTCCGAATTTCCTCTTCCT
The DNA here is from genome assembly GCA_022559845.1 of Amorphophallus konjac. Classification (NCBI taxonomy): domain Eukaryota; kingdom Viridiplantae; phylum Streptophyta; class Magnoliopsida; order Alismatales; family Araceae; genus Amorphophallus; species Amorphophallus konjac. The sequence goes on along the minus strand of CM040125.1, from coordinate 109,355,938 downwards.
TTTCCCACTGATTCTCCCAAGGCATCGCGTCCCTACTCATTCTATCCCTTCGGAACCTCCGAACTACTCCTCTCATTCTCTCTCTTCCCCCCGAACAATGCGTCCCCTCCTATTTTATTACTCTGGAACCAACGGATTCTTTTCATTCCCCTATCCTTTCCGGGCATCGCGACCTTTCCTATTTCCTCCCCTCAAAATTTACAAATTTTCCTCTTCTCCTAGGGCATCGCGTCCCTCGCTATTTCCTTCCTCCGGAACCTCCGGACCTCTTCCATTTCCTCCGATTTGTCCTCCAACTCTTCCGAGACATCACATCCTTTGTTCTTTTCCTCCTTTTAAATTACCTTTTCCCATATTTTTTTCCCTAGGCATCGCGTCCCTCGCCATTTTCTTCCTCCAGAACCTCCGGATCTTGTCCTGCATGATTCTCCTCCTCTACCTCCGGACCCCCCGGACCTGCCTCTCTCCCTTTATCAATTTCTCCTTTTAATTCCCCCCGATCCTGAGTCCGACCCGACTTCTCCCACATCAACTACTCAAGACATCTGCCCCTTCTCTCACAACTTTCGAGGCTTTATCCCTCACTCCACCTCTTGATTTTTCTTTCCATCTGTAGAGCATTCAATGTGATCAAGGTCTTTGTACCTTAGAGATAGAGTTCTAGCCCTCACCTCTTTTCCTTTTCTCCTTATTCGTCTAAGTCTGGTCTAGACACCACTCCCTCTTGTTAAGCCACTTCTAATCCTTGCCTCTCGTATTTCTTATCTGTCAAATGAGGACTACAAATCCCATGTTGATCAACATCACCTTCAGCAATTGCTTTCTACGACCAAGGTCGCAAGGTAACATTTACGTAAGTGCGCCTTCTTATGCATTTTCATCACTTTATTCACGTGCGGTTTTTCAAATAAAGTGCTTCTTAACATGATGAAGAGTGGTAGTCTAGACCTTTATCCTTGGTCTTTAATTAAAGTCAATGTCAAAAAAGAGTCTTTAGACTTGCTTATGCAGCGTCTTTTTGGTGATAAGAATCCCACGCTTGGAGTTCGATATTCCTGTCCCGCTTATTAAGGACAACCCTTAGCTAGGCACTCCACACACTTCACGGCGTCCTTAGTCATCTCCCATGGTAAACACCGTTGCTACTTGGGCCATAATCGAGGGCGTGAAGTCTTCTTCTCTTCTCTACTTGGCCGAAATTGGAGTGTAGAGATAATCTGGCCAAGACAACTAACCTAAGCACACCCCGACAAGAGGAAGTCTCAAATAGGGGCAGTCAATTAAGACCTTATTCTCAAATATCCAGTTTCAATTGCAATATCTGTCACGTCCAAAGGACACAAAATAAAAAATGATGATCAAAGAGGAAAAGAAAATAATGAAAGCAAAAAAAAAATTTATATTCAAAGAATATGGCATGGCAAGAGGGCAGTACAGTTTCCCCGTGGGACGGCATAAGCCCAGTCGTATGCTTGCCGATAAGAGAATTAAGGTTCGATGATATGACGAAAAGCCCTGGCGCAACATGCCGAATCTCTAGGGGTTGTGCTATAGACGGAAGTCAAAACCCAATATCTTCTTAACTTATATCAGGCTTATCCCCATTTTTTCTTCTCTTCTCCCTCCAAGACCGAGTGTTTCTCGGGTATGGCCTTAGTAGGGGCATCGTTAACCAAGGGCAGCTGACTATAGGGCGCCACCTCCTATGCACGCCCTACTTTGGACAGTTCTTAGCGAAAGGGGAAGGAACAAGGACCCCTAGCCAGTGGTTTGAATTACTTTGATGCTGCAATTAGCAATGCCTAAACCAAAATCTAAAAAAAATGAATATTTTTCCAAAACCCAAAAATTTTTGAATATTTTTTTCCAAAATCCATAAAAAATTGAATATTACCAAAACCCATAAAAATTTACATATTTCAAAATCAAAAAAAATTGCATTGTATTCCATTAACTGATGGTGTTTTATAGGGACGTTTTTGCAAGAAGGACCAAGAGCACGAGATGAGTCATGTCCTTCCACTTATATCAATCTTTTGATTCTTCCCTATGTTCTTAACACTGATTACCATTCTCATACCGCTCTAGGCACTCTCGATTATCATCTCTTTCTATGTTATTCACTATCAAATCATCTGATTATTCCTGCCGCTCTGGGCATCATTTTGATCCTTCACGCTCCAATCTTATGATCAGCTAAGTTGGCATCCTCATGATAACAATGAACAATGATGCTTTGTATGATTTCATGCCTTCATGCTCTCATGGTCTTGTGCTTGATATGCCATCCTTTGAATGTGTTGATCCGCGCTTGATGCTTTCCATGATGTTTATCAAAGTCATGCGAACGATGATGCTTTCAACGCTTATCATACTATGCTTCAATGCTATCCTTGCTATGTTATTCAATACCATGCTTAAATGAATGATATGCTTCACAGGTTCAATGCTATAGCTATTCATTCTTTACTTTCAATGTTATACTATGATTCATGCTATGGTTACCATGCTTCAATTGCTATATTCATTGCTTGTATTTCATGATACTTTGGCTAATCAAATTTTGAGAGCAGGAAAAGAAGCTCTGTAGTCCCACCGTCCTGACATCATCTAGGTCCCCTGGTGCTTGCATATCATTTCTCAGTTCCCAACATGCTAACTGCCTTCACCATCTCCCTTGTATGCATTTTACTATATGTTATGTACGCTATTAGATTATATCAAGGACCTTGTGGCTTTGGTAAAACTGGAATTTGAGTTCCCCTTCATCAAAACAAATGATGATTACAGAGGAATCTTAGTCGCACTGATAGGCCATAGAGCCGTCCAAGACAGGGGACGATGGTTCCATTTTACGAGTTGGTGCATGGATAGATGGGCTTCGGCCTCGTATCAGCTCACGAATGGGTATCTTGACTCAGTCTAGGTAGCTTAACAATATTATCCTTGATTACTTTATATTTTAATTTGTTTTAACTTTTCACTTTAAACCCAGCATGCATTCATGTAGGACTTTGAATTAACTTTGGAAAATCATTCTATTAAGACGTTTTGAGAGTCAATTGATCCTTAATTTTCAAGATATGAGATATCCCATGCCGAATTGAGTCCTCAGTTCGCTTTGTTGCCGTTTTGGACTGTTTCCTTGAAAACTCCTTGTTGGGATTTCTATACCCCTATTCAATCCTTTTCCTTTGATCCACCTTGGTTGTAACTTGTCCATATTAGCTAGTAACCTCTCTCCAATGGTGAAACCAATAGGTTTGTGACATGGGATACTTCCACCGTGCTGGAAGTTGATTGCCCTTTTTTCCTACTTCTTCGTGCCCGCGTGCACACTCCTTCCTTTATCCAAACAATTGATTGCTTTCTTTGAAACTTCTCAAGATTGCCTCAACTTGATCTTTGGATCGAATTCTTATCAAGTGGTGCTGATTGCATGTCTCATCACACCTTGACGTCTACTTTTAAGTTCAATCCGCTTCATTCCACTCCATTACACTTCATTTAATTTCATTCCATTCCATTTCATTCTATGTCACTCCCTTGCAAAGCAGACGCCAAGGGGGGGCAACTGTAGACACGTCAAAATTGGGATCATTTTGAGCACATCTCTTATCGCATTGCGATGCCCAGATTTGACCCTCAAATCAACTTATTTGAGTCGTTTTCCTTATTTTTCTTGATCATTCGGCTTTCCTCCATTTTTCTCTATTTTTCCTGATTTTTCTTGGGTTTTTCTCTAATTTTTCGGAGTTGTTCTGAATTCGCGTCATCCTAGTGGACGCCAATTCCTATCTAAAGAATCAACACCTTTTCAAATTGACGCCAATTCTTTTGAGTCGACACACACCTGGATAGAGTCGACGAACCTTGAAAATTCATGTCCATCATGGCGGACGAGTATTCATTTCCCACTATTTTTGACCTGATTTATTTCATGAATTAACGTCTATTTGGAAAGTCACCCATTCTTGAACGCGTCTGTGAAGGTGGATGCGTATTATTTTATTCATTTTAATTATTGAATTAACGCCTTTTCAAAAAGGAGCTTTTTTTTGAAACCACGTCCGCCCCAGTGGACGCGTTCTTGAATCAGCGTCCTCCGTCATGGATGCATATTCTTCTTCTTCCGCTTGTTTGTGCCAACTTCATCTTGTTGAAGAATTAACGCCTCTCCACGAAGTTGCCAATTCTTGAATTGGCGTCAACCCCCTTGACGTTAATTCCCTCTTAATTTTTGGCCTTTTTAAATAATTACCAAAATTTATGAAATTCTTAATTCGCGTCTGCCCTCATGGACGCGATTTCCTTTTTTGATTTTTCAAAATATTCGACTTTCCAAAATAATGAAGAAATGGTGTCTTGTCTCGCTGACGTCAATTTTAAGACGTGCCCAGTTCTCCGGACACGATTTTCCTTGCCTTATTTTGAGATTTTAAATCCTACCAAAATTCGTAAAATCTCTAATTAGCGTCAGCCATGGTGGACGTGAATTTTATTCTAATTTTGGTAATTTTTAATATTTCCAAAAATACCTTAGAATTGGTCGTTGGTTCATTGCCACTATTTTAATTAGCGCCCACTGTGGTGGATGCCAATTCCTATCTAAAGAATCAACACCTTTTCAAATTGACACCAATTCTTTTGAGTCGACACACACCTGGATAGAGTCGACGAACCTTGAAAATTCATGTCCATCATGGCGGACGAGTATTCATTTCCCACTATTTTTGACCTGATTTATTTCATGAATTAACGTCTATTTGGAAAGTCACCCATTCTTGAACGCGTCTGTGAAGGTGGATGCGTATTATTTTATTCATTTTAATTATTGAATTAACGCCTTTTCAAAAAGGAGCTTTTTTTTTGAAACCACGTCCGCCCCAGTGGACGCGTTCTTGAATCAGCGTCCTCCGTCATGGACGCATATTCTTCTTCTTCCGCTTGTTTGTGCCAACTTCATCTTGTTGAAGAATTAACGCCTCTCCACGAAGTTGCCAATTCTTGAATTGGCGTCAACCCCCTTGACGTTAATTCCCTCTTAATTTTTGGCCTTTTTAAATAATTACCAAAATTCATGAAATTCTTAATTCGCGTCTGCCCTCATGGACGCGATTTCCTTTTTTGATTTTTCATAATATTTGACTTTCCAAAATAATGAAGAAATGGTGTCTTGTCTCGCTGACGTCAATTTTAAGACGTGCCCAGTTCTCCAGACACGATTTTCCTTGCCTTATTTTGAGATTTTAAATCCTACCAAAATTCGTAAAATCTCTAATTAGCGTCAGCCATGGTGGACGTGAATTTTATTCTAATTTTGGTAATTTTTGATATTTCCAAAAATACCTTAGAATTGGCCGTTGGTTCATTGCCGCTATTTTAATTAGCGCCCACTGTGGTGGATGCCAATTCCTACAGAATTTTGAAGTTCACATAACCTCATTCTTTCCCCCTTTTAAGCTCTTTTTCAACTTAGGAAAGGCTTCCTATGGCTTTCTAAGGTTGAGAGGACACATGGCCATTGAATATCTTCTTTCAAATCCTAATAAAATTGATTTTCCTATTTTCTATGGAATTAAGCTACGAATTTCTCTCTTATAAATAGGACCCCCTCTCCCTTGGGTTTAAGGCCGTAACAATTGACAAAGGGGAGGTGCTGCTAGACCAAGGAGCCAAGGAGGAGTCTCCCAAGCCTAAAGCTACATCCTTTGGAGCTCTTCTTCCCCCTTGGAGCATATTGAAGATTTGAAGCCCCCCTTTCATGGAGAATAAAACCAATTAGCTTATCTTCCCCCTTTTATCTCTTTCTTATTTTGCATTCTAATTAGTTCATGCATCACATCTCTTCCTTTTTATTTTCCTTTTCATCTCAACATTGAGATCTCCCAATTGTGCAACACTTGCACCCTCCTATCATTCATCATCTTTTCCTTGCCCTTTGCATAGGGGTTTTAAAGCCAACGCCAACAAGGTGTGTTCACTCACATGCTTTTCATGTTTATATTCATTAGAATTTGATGCTACACTCACTTGATTTCTAATTCAATTCTTTTGTTGGTTGTTTTTCTTTGTTTTGCAAGGGTAATCATCTAAGAAAAACTCTTGGCCGGCCAATTGGAAGAGAAGGTGACACTCACAATCTCCCCCGCGCTTTAAAAAGGTATTCTTCATGATCCCTCCTTATTCTTCATTGTTAATATCATTTGAGGGCCACGTATCTCTGGCGATCACCTTTCTCTTAGCATCCACGCATGCTCCCTTTACCCTCTTTCCCCTTCTTCTTTTCCCCACATATTTATTAATTCTTCTTTTTTTAAGTGGATTAATTCTAATAATCTATAGTGCAGAGCGAGCGGGGTATGGATCGGGACCCCACGGCGAGGATCCCACTGCTGGATTGCTGGAATTGGTCAACCGATGGCCGGGATCGGTTGACCATTCTAGCAAAATCTGATCATACCAGTTCTTGGAATTTCAGTCCACCGGCCCAGGTAGGTTAAGTCAACTGATCTCCCCTATTGGTCGATTGACCACGGAGGCTGGTCGACCGGTTCTTGGCCCTGGTCGACCGACCAACTGTGTTGGTCGACGACCTAGGCCCTTTTGGCCCATTTGACCCCTATAATTTGGTTTTCATCTCAGAACATCCAAATTAATATTAATCATAAAATCCATTAAAAATTGGGCCATCATCCCCTCGTTTGTGCGGCGATCACCCCAAGGTTCGATTCGCCATGAGTGAAGCCTTATAGTCCTCGCAGAGGGTTTACCCTCATGGTTGGGTGTTCTTATGTGAGTCACTTGGGGTTAGTGTTTCTAGGTTCTTAGTCGGTCTTTTGTGCCGACTCGAGGGACATGTGGGTGTGAGTAGCTTGGGCCGATTTTGGTTGGTTTATGTCCGATGTTGTGCCATGGCTTGAGGCCGTATTCTACTTGGGTTTTGTGTACGTGCATGGGCACTCTGATGACTTTCGTGAGACTACGTGTTTACTATTTTACCGTAGTACTACCCCGGGGGCATTTCGTGGACGGACTCGACGAGGACAGCCTTGTGTGCGCAACACTTGTACAGTAGAGCTGAGGAGAGCCTATAGCATAGAGGGCCTTGGTGAGGACAAGTGTACGTTGTTGGTGGACGCAGGGGCGCAAACCCTGTGTTAGGTTGCAGGACACGACTCTGCTGTTGGGTGCTGAGGCACGGATCCTAGCCAGTCCCAGGGAGAAGTGTGCGTGTGTGTCTCTATAACGACCCAAGTTTCGAATACCTAGAAAGACCCCGATATTCTTGGATCCTGGATCGCCACCCATGAGCCGGAGGCCAGGAAGGGTTAAAGGGATGGTGTGGCTGTGTATAAGAAACTAAAATAATTGCAACTCAACCATGCTTAGCATAATTAATGTAAGAAATAACTAGTTATAAAATTGAACAATTACACATTCTAGAATCTCTATGTCCATACATAAGTGTAGTAAACTATAAAGATACAAGACCATGGGGCATACGCCATCTCTGGCAAATTGGGGCTAAGTCTAACCATCAGCTCTACGCGAAGCCTCAGAAGCACAACGTGCAAGCCGCACCTCACCTGAAAAAAAATGGGGTGAGCCTCGTCTTATTCGCTCAATAGGGGTCCCGGTGATCCCCACCTCACAACGATAAGTACACGGTGTAACAAATAACAATTCAAAACAATAACTATAACAAAAAGAACAGTAATTAACAATTAAAGGGAAGTAACATCATCACACGTGTACCACGGCTATTCATAGTAAGCCACGAGTCGATGCCATATAATAGGATACCCTCGGCCACCCAAACACTAAGCCATAATGGTAAGAAACTAGGGTCGCTACACTCGGGTGATAGAAGCACTACCCACTAGAAGCAAGGCCGGATGCAACCACTGACGACTTAGTGCACAGTCTCAGGTGTCTCCCTACATGCCCCAAGCCGAAACTAAGACACCGTACATGGAACACAAGACAACAGTCTACTAAGGGCCGTGCTCCTCAACACGCGTCCGAAGTCGCCAATCACATGTGCACACACTGACTGACTGTACTACATCAGGCCCTCTAGCTGGTTTTCCTCCTGGCCCGGACTCGAGCCGCCATAGTGGGAGGCCTTATAGAAACCAGCCCCAAACCGTATCTCTCAGGTCTAGCTCTCCACCACTCCTAGGTTGGTGGGTACACACGTGCCCAGGTAGGCTACGACTAGTGGCAAAAGGTCACTCCAAGTAAGGACCAACTGTGAAACCATTGACATGTCACCGATCGTGGACACACGGTCGTCACACAGAACACAAGTCTAAATCCGCAAGGCAGAAGGCCACCGAGGTTGCTAAGTCGAAGAACCCTAAATTATTTTCATTTCTCGGCCATGGTGTCTACCCGCATGTTCTAAACCAAGTCATCGGGCATTTGGCCATGAGACGGCCATCATGGGATTTACATGGCTAATTTCTAATTTATCTTATCCATAAATACTTCCATTTAAGTTCTGAGGTGAGAAACAAAGTTTTCGGGCCGAATAGGCCATTCCAAGGGAGGGTTGGTTGACCAAACTTGTTGCTTAGTCGACCTCCTGGGGCATTTGGTCCACCAGCCAGGAGGGTCGGTTGACCGGTCTGCATATGCCCCACGGAAACCCAGGGTCGGTCGACCAACAGCCCTAGGTCAGTCGACCGAACCCTAGTGGCGATCGACCAATCCCAGTCTGCACCCTTTTTCTACCCACTGCCAGGAACCGGTCAACCGACCAAATGGATTGGTTGACTGATTTCGATGACGGCCAAACGGGGTGACACCTCGTGGGCCCCGTTCCACACCAAACGCACTCCATTGCAAGCGGGAGCCATGGGGAATCACTCCCTATCATCTAACACACCCATTCACATCCAATGAACCATGAATTACTGCCCGAATCAACAAAATCGTTGCACACCTCGAAAGCATGAAAATTTCCCAAAATAAGAACGAAACGCACACATTCTCTCCCGGATCTACATGGATTGGTGGGAAAACACGCGGATGTTGACACCCGTTTTAGCCCATAAGTCACGTTATTTCTCTTATTTATCTTCATGATGCCCTGAATTACCCATTGTTTTAGAGCCTTCTTTGAGACCATCTCGAGCCCATTTTCTCACCATTTTCAAGCCCATTTTGGCTTGGAAGCTTCTATTTTCAATCCTCCAACTTTCGGGCTTGTTCCGGGTCCATTCGGAGGTCAAACAGACATTCGGGGGCCTAACGGTGCAGTCTGACGGCAAACGGTCGTCCAAACGACCGTTTCTTCTGGCAAATGGTCGGTCGACCGACCGTTTCTTGCCAAGCGGTCGGTCGACTGACCGCTACGCCAGTTTAAGAGCCCAGCCTACACTGGACTCTATCTCATTTCTGTTCGCCGTGGCCATCTTCCAAAGGCTATATCTTCTTGAATACTACTCCGAATTGATCCCCGTTTATTTCTATATCTTGCTCTTTATATTACCTCGAGTTTGATCTATAGAACTCAAATTTCCATTGACTATATCTCTCGGAATAGTTGACGAAAGTTCTGGGTTTATGCATCCTAGTACAAGTCAAACTCCTATTTTCTGTGCGACGGGCCTACCTTCCAAGAGCCATAACTTCTAGAATCCTCCTCCAAATTGAGTCCCACTTATTCCTATCTCTTGTCTTTAGTATTATCTCGAGTTTGATCCATAAAACTCGATTTATCTTGGACTATATCTCCGGGACTCGTGAGAGGAAGTGGAGGCTTTTTTGTAAACTCTATATAAACTGCCCAGTTCGCAGTGGCGGCAGAGGGCTCTTTCTCGATTCGGGGCGAAGCCATGCTGCATCGTCTACCTTCTACTTCGACCCCATCTTGAAGAGGGAAGTATTAGCTTTCCATTCCATCCTTTTGGACTTAATTCGGTTGTCTATTCTCTTAGTTCTCTCCTTAATTTCACAAATCATCATAGTTTTCTGCACTTTCTGCTACACATGCACTTTTGCACGTTTTGCACCAACGATTTCTTCCTATTCTTTGCATCATATCTCATGATTTGAACTCTCATGCATCCACAACACACACACCTATTATTTCCACTCTTCCACAGGTGTTAAAAACCTTCCCCCGGTGAGTTTACCCTCAATTTCTACCCTTATTTTATCACTGCGGGATTCATACTACACATGCATGTTTCTAATGGGTTTTTATCTTGTGTTTATCTTTGTTTAGCAAGAGAGCATGATATGAACGTGAGGCCCTCTTCAACTAGCTAGCTGGAAGGAGAGGAGGTTTGAATCTACAAAGTTCCCCACACCCCGTTCTTAAGCGCGATCAAGTCTTCATCTTTCTAAGGTACACGACATTGTTTCTTCCATCTCTTCATCCTTTCGGCGTTGTTGGAACCTTGGTGGTGATCACGGCCAGTTCTTCTATCTCTTATCGTCCCCCCTTTGTTCATTATCTTCCATGCTTGATCATGCTCATATGATACATGCATGTTAGTTTAAGGGGCGGGGTAGAACTATTAAATAATCCATAATCTTTTGGATATCACGGCGGGACACCTAGTGCCCATCACGTTTGTTTTCATGCTCTTTTGTAAGTTGGGTGTGGGTTTGTGCATGTTTAGATAGCTTTTCATTCATTTTCCCACTATTCTGGGCATTTTCGAGACTGTCTGAGCCTTGCGATCGTCCATAAGACCGCTAGGTACCCCAAGCGGTCATCACAGGACCGCCAGGGCCTTTTTGGTAGCCAAACGGTCGTTTGGTAGACCGCAAGGGACAAGAAACGGTCATTTGGTAGACCAGTTGCGGATTCTGGCAGTTCTGCGCACAGGCTCACGGGGGCAACTTTCTTGGATGATTTAATTGACCTACCGAGGTCCGATTGCCATGTTCTTAGGCCCGTTCTATAGCCCTTTGTATTGTCTTTCCATCCATATCTTATTTGCATTATTTGGGTCACGTTTGCATAGTCAAATCTTGTCTCCTTTTTTATATTTTGTGCATAAAATCTGCATGCAGGTTCAGGGGCAGATTCACAGGTACATTTTGCATTGATGATTTCTCTGCCTTTCGGGTTCCGATTGTGTTGTTTCTTGCTCCTGCCTTGTTGTCCTTTGTATTATCTTCGTCTTCATATATTATTTGCACTCATACCATTGTGTTTGCATAATTAAATCTTGCCCTCATTTTTCACTTTTATGCTAGATTTTTGCATGCACTCCGGTGCACATAGGGCCATGCATTGCATATCATAGTTACATTCCTACCTTGGTAAGTGATCCTCTCGCCTCCATATTCCTTGGGGTCGACTATGTGATCTCATTTTGGACCTCCATAAGTCCCCGTGAGTCGTGGATTCCCACACGGATACCGGGCTGGTTGTACCTTTCCACCCCTTAGGCTTACATTTACATACGTGTGAGGGAGATAACCTTAGTCAACCCAAAGTTTGGACCTTATTCCATAGGATTCCTATCTTGAGGGAATTATTCTTAATTCAAATCATTAAAAGGTCTATTAAAACACCTAAAATATTTCCCATAATATTAACTTGTTTGGCTTGGGTGAAAACTCTCACATTGCATTGTCTGTGTTATTTGGGCTTGTCCAGGCCCATTAGTTGTGTTTTATGTTGCATCCACATATTCTTTGTTGTTAGGCCCATTTTGGTTAGCCCATTTTGTGTGTTCATTATCCAGTCCCATTCTCCCTTGGTCTTTGCATTAGTGGGTCAGTCCCCCCTTATTCTCAAGCCTATTAGCTCTTGCTTCCCTCGCTGTATTAAGTCTCCATTTGCCCTCATGGAGCATCATTCCAACCCCTTCTATCATTCTTCTTCCCATTTTTCTTCTTATTCCCGCGTGGAATCCTCTTCCCACGCGGGCCCATCTTTCCGTGGTCCCTCTGATCCATCCGAGGAACAGGCTAATCTTATGGCCCGCTTATCAAGCCTTGTTTACAAAATGGACCTGGCCCAGGCCCAACGTCTCATTGCATCTCATTTTAATGGGCCTTCTTCTCTTATTAATGGGCCTCATCATGTTAACGGGCCCCATTCTCCTAATGGGCCATATTCGTCTAATGGGCCTCATTTTCCTCCTTATCCATATGCTGCCGGCCGAATGGGTCCTTATGCTCATGCATCTTCCAAGCCCGCATACCCTTCCACTCCTAGAATGGGCCCTTTTCCTTCTCAGTCCAGATCCTCTCATCCGGCCCATTATAATGTTCCTGGTCCGAATTCACAATCTCTTGCTCAGGCTGGCCCGTATTCTTCTCGATCTCTCCCTACTCAGGAGATGATTGCTGAAACCCAACGCCAGCTTGATGAACTTCAACATCAAATTCATCCTAAGTCTTGCTTAAGTGTTCCATTCGCATTCCAAGATCTTCGGCTTCTGCCATCTTCTCAAATCCCCGCGTATCACCGTTATGGTGGAGTCGGTGACCCTTATGTGCACTTAAAGGAGTTCCTCTATGAGTCGGCCCAGTTTCAACACGACCAACGCTTGATGGCTTATCTATTCGGTTTGTCATTGGAGGGCCTGGCTCGGGATTGGTTCTTTTCGTTGCCGCAAGAGAAGATTGTGAATTTCCAAGCTGTTGAAGAAAAAGTCATTCAGCAATATTAGGACCAGGTCAGGCCCAAGTATTCTATTGTGGATCTGGCCCATGAGAATATGAAGCCCGAAGAAGAGTTCTCTACTTTTGCCGATCGGTGGAGTCACCTTGCCACGCAAGTCCCAGGGCACATTCCGGAGCATGAGTTAATCAAGATGCTAATTTCCAATGCGACGCCCAAGTACCAGTTCATCGTAGCCCTCAACGACATCACCTCCTGGTAACAACTCTGTAGTCGAGCCCACTTCATTCGCCAACAAATCCAGGATTCTCTTGACCACGAGTCTTCTCCGCATCCTACGCCCACTTACACCTCACCGCCTACATCTACCCCCACATATCAACCTTCCGCAAGTCAGCCCTCCATGAGTCAACCTTCCACTTATATCGTGCCCTCCATGAGTCAGCCTTACATCGCATCCACCTCCATAAGTCAACCCCCCACGAGTCAGCCCTCCACCTCTGCATATCTACATTCATCTCCCCCTGTCAAGGGAACATCATACTCCGAGCAAGTGGATGTCGTCCACTACATACCTACCCACTCCGCTCCACATACGCCTCCATAGAGTCCCTCCACTAGTAGCCACGTGTCCTTGCCTATGCAACCCCCATAGCCATCTTCATTACCTTGCCATATCCCTCGGCATCCACCTGGCCCAAAGCGGGCTCCTCACTATCCTCCATTGCTACTCACGCATTGTCGCTAGCTCCGGTTGTGCCCTGCCAACCCGCGGTTGGGAATATGCTTCAGTTGTGTGATTATCACCGCCAGCAGGGGCATTTGGTTGAGGATTGCCCCGAGTTCTGGGATTATATTTATGACTTGGAAGCCAAAAAGAGGATTGATTGGGCCACTATTCACAAAGTCATTGTACATCTTCGCAGCAAGTAGCAGCAACAAGAAGCGCCGCCTAAGCAGCTGTCTCCATTTCAAGGCCAGGGGCACCTCTGTGATTCTTCATCTAGCGTTGCGCTCACTCCATCACCTACACCATTACCTACTCCTACTCCACCCTCATCACCTATTCCATTACCCACACCGTCTCCTACCCCATCTCCACAACCTCCGCAAACCCAAGCCTGCGCTCAGGCTAGTGATTCCTCCACTTCCACCGCCACTTCCACTACTTCCACTCCCAACGTCATGCAACATATTGTATCAACACGTTGACGATGGGTGCCACGAGCTTCCCCTTTACCTTCCCCTTTGCCTCCGTCACCACCTCCATCTCCTCCCTCGCCTCCATCTCCACCTTCTTTGTCGTCGCCCGAACCTGAGCAAGCTACCCCTACGCCTACACCTTTACCCCCTCCTACACCTCCTCTTTTACATTTGCCTCAACTTGAGCCTATCATTGCCGCTATCTCTCCACCTCCACCCTCACCCTTACCTGCAACTACCATTGCCTCTACACCTTTACCTCCTGAAGTCTCCATACCTTCCAAACCTATTTCCATTTCCACCCCACGGAGCGGGTGTGCGCTACCTCTGATGCCCCTCGGGTCTAGTCCCCGGGGAGATGATGAGCCAAGTCAGGTTTTGGTTTTGCATTTCAAGATTCAAGATTTCATTTGCCAAATGTCGATCCGCATCCTGGTCCCTGGCTATTTTGGGGATGTTGAGCCTACACTTCCAATGAAGACGGTTGTCAAGAAAAGTTCTCTCGCATTGGTGCCAGTCTCTTCTCAAGCGAGACCGGTGGCAATCTCTTTGGTTGCCAGAGGACATATTATTGATGCTCTTATAACCTCTCGCTCTGTTGTTGTTCAGATAACTGGCCAAGCGGCGTTCTTCACTAGAATTATGCTAACTCATACGGCTACCAAGTAGATTATGCACTCTATGTTCAAGGGGCAATTGGTCGTATCTTCTGCACTTTCCAACGACACTCTGCACATTCTATGCAATCTCCCTCAGTTTATTAACAAGTCGGCCGTGTCAACGTTGTGTATTACTCTCCCTCAGCTTCACTCGTCTCTTCTATTAAGGGTGTTGTTCTTCAAGGCTGAATTTCGAGTGGAGTTACCGAAACTCATGCTTCTAGTGCCGAGAGACAAAACCCCGTGGGTTTGTGATATTTATCACTCTGAAGGGTTACTTGTCCAAGAATGTCCATCTACTGTTGTTAGCATCGGGTGTCTAGGGGCAACCACCCCGATAAGGCTGCATGTTCATTCATACTGTATTTAGCTAAAGTCGGGCTAGCACTGCATAGGTCCGTGCATGTTGTCAGTGTGACCATCTCAGGTCGGTGCTAGTTGCAATTGACTAAATAGTCAGGTCAATTCATACACAAATTCATTTAGTCATTTCATCAAATAGTTTGTATACATGAGCATTTCTGTTCTTAACGTCGATGCATGTTTCAGAAGTTCTTAACTGAGGTCGGTGTCAAGTCCTCATCAGGTCAGTGCATGCATCATACATGGTTAATAAAGGTCCGTGCATATGCTCATGAGGTCGGTGCTAGCTTGTTGTGCATTGTCATAAGGTCGGTGCTAGCATTAGTTAGTGTGCATAAGGTCAATGCTAGTTGCATTCTCCTTTGAGTCAGGTCGATGTTAGCAGTGTCATAGCTGGGACAGGCTGTATGCTAGATGGGCTCGCTATTTGAGAAGATATTGCAAGACAAGGTGTCCAAGGATTCGAGCCCACGCCAGGCGGGTCCATTAAAAGCAAGTTTCTGCCAAGAAGAGGCGGCGGCGCCAGTTCAGAGGCTGTCAGCTATGCACTCAGGGTCCACTTCACCTTCATCTTCTTCCTTTTATTCATCTTTTATTCTGCTCAGCTCCCACCCTTGGGTGGTGTACCTTCCTTATTCCAATCTCACATCCATGATCTTCTCCTCTCCTCTTGAGTCCGTGAACCCCCGCTTTTCTTCTTTTCATTCGGTGCCTCCGGGTTTTAATTCTCGTTATTCTAGTCCTCGGCCTATGCCCTCTCATCATCCCGATCCTGGGACACCCTCCGATCCTTCTTCCCCTCTGGTATCTTCGAGTTCTAATTTATCTTCCCTGACCCTGTCGGGTGTCTATGATTTTCTTTCCCTGACCCTGTCGGATGTCTATTACTCTTCTTCCCCAACCCTGTCGGGTGATTCTAATTCTCCTTCCCTGACCCTATCGTGTGTCTATGTCTCTTCTTCCCCGACCCTGTCGGATTATTCTAGTTCTCCTTCCCCAACCCCGTTTGGTGATTCTCGTTCCTTTTCTCTGACCACATCGGATGATTTTCATTCTCACCTTCCTATTTACTCTTCTTTACCCTTTCGGGGTCATTACCCTTTTTCATGCTATTTTTTAGGCTTTAGCCCGCCTTGATCTTAGCTGATCTCACCTTATTCTGTATCTGGTTCCTTGTTATCAGGGTCTCTGCACCTTAACGAGGGAGTTCTAGCCCTCGTCTCTCTTCCTTTTTATCCTTCTTCGTCAAGTTTGGTGTCTGCTACTCCTCCATGTAAAGGAATCTTCAACCCCGTGTCCTGTAAAGCGAGGAAAACAAAGCTCGTGCTGCTTAAAGCTTGATGGTCAAGATCGCTTCAGGATGCTACTTCCACACTATGGATTTTCAAGGTATCTTTGTTTTGTGCAAGAATATGCTATTACCTTTTTTGCTATTCCTGCGCATGCTTATAATTCTGGTTCCTTAACATGATTGAGTGGCTTTAGGAAGTTCGCTTAGGTCAGTTAAAAAAAAAAAGAGTTCGCTTTTGCAGCATCCTTAGGCTAGTGATAGCTCTGCGCTGGGAGTCTAGCTCTTTCCCCAATCATTGAGGGTGACCTTTAAGCATGGGTTTTCCACACACTTCACGTCAAGCCATAGTCGATTCCTCTGAGGCACACCGTTGCTGCTTTGGGCATACCATGGGTATGCACAAAGGTCTTTTCTTTTCTCTGTTCAGCCTAATGTAGGGGCAAGAGATTGACAGATAAGATGACCAACCTAGGCGCTCCCTAATACGAGAGAGGTCTCCAATAGGGGCAGTCTTGACCCTCGAAAAGTGAGCTTTCATGTTATATCTAGCCAATAAGGTCGATCAAAAGAAAATCAAAGGAAATGAATCAATATGCAAAATTAGAAATCAAAGGCATGGCAAGAGTGGCAAGAGTGGCAAAGTCCCCACAGGACGTCATGAGCCCGGTCGCATGTGTGTCTAGTAAATATGGGTCTCAAAATCAAAGACACAAAACCCCGGTGTAATAGACTGTATCTTTGAGGGGTAGTGCCCTGGAAGGAATTCAAGTCTTGATTTTTCCCATCCTGCATAAAGCTTGTCTCTAATTTTTCTTCTGCTTCTCCCTCTTAGACTGGGTTGTATCCTGGGTATGGCCTTAGTAGGGGCACCATTCTTTAGAGGCAGTTGGTTGTGGTGAGCCGCCCTTAAATGCACGCCCTGCTTAAGGGAACTCTTTAATGAGAGGGATAGGGACGACGATCCCTGACCAGTAGTTCGAGCCCATGTTTGGGTGCTGCGGATTGCTATTTCAAAATTTTAAAAAAATGAGATATTGTAAAAAATAAAAAGAATGAGATATTATCAAAAATTCCAAAAAATCAAATATTTTCAAAATTCCAAAAAAATCAGATAATGTCACAATTCCAAAAAAATCAGATATTGACAAAATCCAAAAACATCAAATATTGTGAAAAATAAAAAAATCTAAAAAATCAAAAATCTAAAAATATTTGTTTTTTTCTCCATTTTCTATCTATTTATTTGAGAACAGATATAATCTGTTTGTTAAGTGTGCAGGTTGCAGGTGTTCAAGTTTTCCTTGCTCTATATCATCTACTATGTCTCTTATTCATATCTTTTATATGTTCTCTCCTCTTCAATATTATCTCTCGATCTGTTCTGAAGCTTACGTCCCTCTCAGCTTTTAATTACCTCACTTCACCATATCTCCATGAGGGCTGTGCCTCATGATTATGAACCTAGCGGTTCTGCTTCATTTGATCTTGGGCTTGGATTGAAGAGCATATTGGTCAAGTCTATGTCCCACCGTGTCCTTGTCACATGTGTCTATGTCCCTCCGTGTCGTCATCCCACACGTGTTATTTTGTCCCTCCGTGTCTGTCATGTTTTTTTCGTCCCACTGTGTTATCGTCCCATGTGTGTCTTATCCTACCATGCTATATGTTGTCCGTATCTCTTATTCCCCGTGATTGTCATCCCACGTGTCTTTGTCCCACCATGGTCTTGTCCCACCGCGTGTACCGTCCCTCCATTTTATGGCGTTGTCTTGCCCCACCATTGTTCTTTGGTCCCACTCACGCTTATTGTTTGTTCATGTGATGTCTTGCATATGTTGTTTATGTGATTTCATCCTTCGTTATGTTATGTTATGTTATCTTTCATCCATCTTTGTGATGTTGTGTTATGGTGTCTTTCGTTCATTTGGTTGTTATGTTTTCATTATGTTCTTATATGTTATGTTCATGTTGTTGGTTGTCTTATTTGAAAATCTCATAAAAAATTTAAAATTTGAAAAAAAAAATGCCATTTTGCTTGGCAGGTAAGTCAGGTATGGCTCTCTATCCCAGCTCATTGTTGCATTACTATATGGTATCTACGTTATTATAGCCTCTCAAGGACCGACTGGTTCTCCGTGTGTTCTGGGATCTGATGTTCCCCTTTAAGAAGAATGATGATGATCTAAGAGTATACGATTAATCGTTGGATAGGCCGCTCGTTTGAGTTGCGTGGGGGATGATGGACTCTGTCTCACACGCCGTGGTTGCAAGAAGACTCTTGACCCCATCTTTACTCATTCTAGCAATAGTATCCTTGAGTACTTTATATTTTAATCTATCTTTGCATTCATTTTGATGATTTCTTTATTTTAGCCTAGCATGCATCATGTCATTTTGAGCATTCATGGCTCGTGATCCTCTCAAAATTTCTCCTTAGCAATGGTTAGTTGCACTTCAGCTCTCTTGGATAAGAGATCCTCATTCCACTCCGAATTTGACGATCTTTTTGATCTGTCCGCTCGATCTGGTTGGCCAGCGCGATTCATGTTTGGATTGTATCTCAGTCTTATTCTCCTTTTCTAGCTTTTCAGCTATGCTCCTTCCGATTCCCTCATTGTCCGTGGATTATGTCTCTGATGAGGCTAGTCGTGTTTCCTTTTACTTACTTAGTTTCTCCAGACATGTCTCATCCGCGTCATCCATTCTGGGTGGTTTGTTCGGCGTCTTCGGGAGAAGTCTTGTCGCTTGTTGGTTATAACGGGTGTCTTTTGCCTTGATGCATGCTTTTCAGTTCCCTCCGCTTCATCTCTGCTTCATCTCTATTTCACATCACTGTCACTTTCGCTCCATCTTCTTTCCATTTCACCTCCGCACCGCTTTCGCTCGTTCCCTTGCAAAGCAGACATCAAGGAGGGGCATCTGTTGACACCCATTTTAGCCCATAAGTCACGTTATTTCTCTTATTTATCTTCATGATGCCCTGAATTATCCATTATTTTAGAGCCTTATTTGACCTCATCTCGAGCCCATTTTCTCACCATTTTTCAAGCCCATTTAGGCTTGGAAGCTTCTATTTTCAATTCTCCAACTTTTGGGCCTGTTCTGGGTCCATTCGGAGGTCAATCATGCATTCGAGGGCCTAACAGTGCAGTCTGGCGACAAACGGTCGTCCAAACAGCTGTTTCTTCTGGCAAACGGTCGGTAGACCTACCGTTTCTAACCAAGTGGTCGGTCGACCGATTGCTAGGCCAGTTTAAGAGTCCAGCCTGCGCTGGCCTCTATCCCGTTTCTATTTATCGTGGCCATCTTCCAAAGGCTATATCTTTTAGAATACTACTCCGAATTGATCCCCGTTTCTTTCTACCTCTCACCCTTTATATTACCTCGAGTTTGATCTATAGAACTCAAATTTTCATTAGCTATATCTCTCAGAATAGTTGACGAAAGTTCTGGGTTTATGCATCCTAGTACAAGTCAAACTCCTATTTTCTGTGCGATGGGCCTACCTTCCAAGAGCCATAACTTCTAGAATCCTCCTCCAAATTGAGTCCCACTTATTCCTATCTCTTGTCTTTAGTATTATCTCGAGTTTGATCCATAGAACTCGATTTATCTTGGACTATATCTCCAGGAGTCGTGAGAGGAAGTGGAGGCTTTTTTGTAAACTCTATATAAACCACCCAGTTCGTTGTGGCCGCAGAGGGCTCTTTCTTGGTTCGGGGCGAAGCCATGCTACATCGTCAACCTTCTACTTCAACCCCATCTTGAAGAGGAAAGTATTAGCTTTCCATTCCATCCTTTTGGGCTTAATTTGGTTGTCTATTCTCTTAGTTCTCCTCTCCTCAATTTCATAAATCATCATAGTTTTCTGCACTTTCTGCTACACATGCACTTTTGCACGTTTTGCATCAACGATTTCTCCCTATTCTTTGCATCATATCTCATGATTTCAACTCTCATGCATCCACAACACACACACATATTATTTCCACCCTTCCACAGGGGTTAAAAACCTCCCCTTGGTGAGTTTGCCCTTAATTTCTACCCTTATTTTATCACTACGGGGTTGATACAACACATGCATGTTTCTAATGGATTTTTCACTTGTGTTTGTCTTTATTTTGCTGGAGTGCATGATATGAACGTGAGACCCTCTTCATCTAGCCGACTGGAAGGAGTGGAGGTTTGAATCTACAAAGTTCCCCGCACCCCGTTCTTAAGCGCGATCAAGTCTGCATCTTTCTATGGTACACGATGTCATTTCTTCCATCTCTTCATCCTTTCGGCGTTGTCGGAACCTTGGTGGTGATCACGGTCAGTTCTTCTATCTCTTATCGCCCCCCCTTTGTTCATTATCTTCCATGCTTGATCATGCTCATATGATACATGCATGTTAGTTTAAGGTGCGGGGTAGAACTATTAAACAATCCACAACGGAGAGGTGGAAGGGTTTGTCCCCCTACCTAAGACACCGCTTTACAACCCTAGATCACTCTGGTTGTCACCGTTTCACGCCGAAAGCTGGTGAAGCTTCGCAAATCGCGACCCACCTGCAGGACCCTCCTTGCCCACGCGCTCACGAGCCACCTCCCGCTGCTACCGAAGCCCAGCCGCACCTCCTCGCAACCTGCCATCTGTAGCTTGAGGAGAGGGGAGCCACACGGCGGATGTAATTGGGTAGGTAGAGTGACACGGCGAGGAGAGAGGGTTGCATGCGTTGGGTTTAAAAAAAGAGTTTGCGGCTTGCCCAAAAGCCTCAAGATAAGCAATATTGTGTAAATTCCCATTCTTCCTTTAATTTAATTAAATAAATTCTAAAATTTCAATAAAAAAATCCATAATTCCTTCTAAAATCTTTTAAAATAATATCTTGAAAATTCGTGGCTCTTCAAATATTCGTAAAAATTAGATCTAACGCCTATTATGTCGGAATCCAAAATTTAGCATATTACAGTCCTCCCCTCCTTATAAAAATTTCATCCTCAAAATTTACACCAAAATACAATCAGTCTAAGGGGATATCTTACCCAAATAAATATGGAAACCACTGTTGCATCTTATCCTCGTGCTCCTAGGTTACTTCATTTCCTGAGTGGCACTGCCAAACCACCTTAACAAAAGATATGACCTTATTTCTTAGCCACTGCTCACGCCAATCCTCAATACAAATGGGGGTACTCAGGGATAGACAGATCCGACGTCACTTCAGGCCACACTGAGTCTTCCAACACATGAGAATCATCGGACATATATTTCCACAACATCGACACATGGAACACATCATGCACCGCATCCAACTCTGGAGGTAGCTACAAATGATATGCCTCTAGGCCAACACACTCCACAATAAGAAAAGGACTGACATAATGGGGAGTCAACTTCCCACTCTTACCAAATTGCACCACACCCTTCATAGGGGAGACTTTTAAGAGCACCCGGTCTCCCACCTTAAAGGTAAGAGGTCACCTCCGCCGATCGACATAACTTTTCTATCGACTTTGGGCTACCTGCAATCTCTGTGTCATCAGCTGCACCACCTCCACACGCTGCTACACTAACTTTGGTCCTGTCATAACTCGCTCACCAACCTCAAACTAGTCAAACAGAGTACGACACGGTCGCCCATGCAAGGCCTCATAAGGTGCCATGCCCAAATTGGAATGATGGTTGCTATTGTAAGCGAATTTCATCAACGACAAATGATGAATCCATGACTCTTGCCACTCCAGGAAACAAGCTCTCAACATATCTTCCAGGGTCTGGATAGTCCTCTCTGATTGCCCATCGAACTGAGGGTGATAAGCTGAGCTAAAAGCTAACTCTGTTCCCAGGGCCTTCTGAAAACTCCTCCAAAAATATAAAGTGAAGCGGGGATCCCGATCGGACACTATAGAAATAGGAATGCCATGCAAGGGAACAATCCACTCCACACTATAGAAATAGGCAGATGTAAAGGGGGGGTGAATAGATCTGCCCCCCCCCCCCAAAAAAAAAATGCAATAAAAATGATAATGATCTTCAGAAGGACCGATCACAAACCAAGCAGGTGAAGTGCACGTGAGATAGAGATTGGTGCGCGATTGTGAACACTTAATCAACTAGTTGTGAATGTGGGGCGAAGAGATGGAGCAATCACACAACCAGAAACACAAGTTTTTTTAGGTGGTTCGGCAGCACTTGTGTGCTCACCTACATCAACCCCTCACTCAATTGAATGAGGACAACTAGCTGCAATGATAGTAGTAACTTAAGGATACAACCCCAATACACACTACTGATTCACAACTTCACACACGCTGATTCACAGCTTTACACGCTAATTCACAGCTTCACACACGTTGATTCACAGCTTCATATGCTGATTCACAGCTTTACACACACACTTACTAAAACTGATTGAAAACGTAAAGAGCGAAAGAAGAACAACAAAAGGAACATGAACAATAATGTAGCTTCTAAAGAAGCAATCTGGGTGATCCTACGATGCTCTATCTTCCTCATCTGAAGGATTCTCTTCTCCTCTCTAAATTTCCTAGATCTCTTCTTCTCTGGCTCTCTCTTTTCTTTTCTCTCTCAGATCCTGCTCTCTATCTGCTCTTTGAAGCTTCAAGTTGCTCAACCTAACTAAGGGCTTCCTCCTTCGATAGCAGCTTCTTATTGTTTATCTCAAGGCGATGATTGTATTTATAGAAGAACGATAATGGATCATTTTCCATTTCCAGGCTATTTCTGATTGGTCCACATCAAAAGATGGAATATTCTATCTTAGGATATTTCCAGAAATCGAGGCACGTGACTTGGAGGCATGTGCCAATGATTGGTCCTTGGACTATGTGCCCAAGAGGGACCCACTTAATATTCGTAAACCTCTTTTGTCAGAATGAGTTGACTTGGTATGAATCTTGAGTCGACTTGTTCTTTGAGCATTGCAGGATCCAAGTTTTTGGATTATCGTGACTCGACTTGTTCTTGGACTTGAGTCGACTTGTTCTGTTGAAGTTTGTATGGTCCAAGCTTCTAGAATGTCATGAGTCGACTTGGTACTCAACTTGAGTCAACTTGATCTTTTCAGAGTTTGAAACATAACACTAGATGTCTTACTAAGTCGACTCATTTTCAGCCATGAGTCAACTTCTTGTTGCTTCTTGCTGTATGACCAAGTAGGTCGATACACTGATGAAGTGGGTTGACTCCATAGCCTTATTGCGTCAACTCAGCCTTCATGTTGCCTTATGCTGTTGATGTTGCTAGTTGCTGGCTATTGTTGCTGCTGCTAGCCTTGTTAAAACATAGTGGATCACTAGTTGGTTCGACCTATCATGAGGGTTAGGTCAACATGCCCTTACCACTGATAGCTTGCGTTGTTCTTGTGAACCAAGGTAGGTCGACATATCTTGTGAAGTATTCTCTCATCTGTCGACTGACTTTCTTTTTCTGTCGACTCACGCTATCTGGCTTCTGAACATCTATCGACTGACCAGCCATATCAGTCGACTTGAATTCATTTTAGTCGACTGAATTCACCTTTTTCCTGAGATGATATGACTTAATGGATGCATTCACTTATGACGTGTATCAGATGACTTTGAATGTTAAGTCAATTTCTTCACATTTAGCCAATCATAATAGGAGTTGTTTCAAGTGTTCTCAAATTGACTTGCTAATGACTTATAGTTGGACATCATCAAAACACAATGCACACAACATTCTCCCCCTTTTTGATGATGGCAACTGTGAGTCATTACACCTATGTTTATGAAGGTTGAAGCAGTCAAGAGCATCTCCCTTTTGAGTAGACAACTAGACAACAACCATCATTTCCACTTTGAGTAATTGGCAGAATGAAATGAGAAGGGATAAACAGAAAATGACTCAACAAAATCCTCTCCCCCTTTGACATCATCAAAAGAACATTCACTGGGAGGATTTGTAAATGAGATAGAAGTAGTGGCATTCTCTGTCTGATACCAAAGTTATCATAGAGCTAGAATGAGTTTATTTTAGGAGCCCGCCTTTAAGGAAAGAAGTCATTGGATTATATTTTTCTGAGTGGTTTAAGACTAATAAACCTTAAAGGCATGATAATAAAAGACCTTAAAGAAATTCTGTATACAAAATTAATGGAAGAAGAAGCAATTTGTCATATTAATGTCCTCAGAGTCCATCATTCAGCTTTACTCATGAATTTCCAGGGACTTCTCTAGAACAAACTTCAACTAGTGTTGGGAACAAACACCTTAAACAAGATAGATTTGTGTTTTCTTTTGAGCACTATTGTGATGGTTTTCTCTTTCAACAATTTTTCAAATTTTCATTGCAAAACTTTTTCTCAATGAGCAATCTGGTTTAGTCCACACTGTTTATCGTGAAGAAACACATTGTTTAGATGTAGGAATTTCCACTTACTCAGTGTGTTAACCTTTTTACTTCTTATAAGAGTAGAGTTAACAATGGCAACTCCTTTTTACGTGAGAAAAACATGTCTTAGGTGAAATGACCCAGTTACTCGGCATGCCATGTCATTGCTCTGCCATTTCTTTTTCATATCTGATTTAGGAATTTTTAAACATAGTTAACTTGGTTTTTCACTTCCTGACACAATCCACTTCACTTCTTGGTGAAGGATATTTAGTTACTCAGTGAACCAAATCCATTGCTCTGCAACTTATGGCCCTTTTAGAATATGTTTAGATTGTTTGATGTTTGAAAACAACACTAAACATGAAGTTTCTCAGCCAAAGTTGCCTCTTTACTCTTAATTTTCAAGCCTAAGAGGATTTTAGGACACAGCATTCCAATACTATTCTTAGTTCATTAAGTTTGTATATAGGCATTTTCAAGGTACTTTTTGGTCTCAATCTCACAGGGTTATTAACCTTAAACCACCAGATTATTTGGAGTGATCAAAAAATATTATGAGTTTCGATAAAGGAAGGTCCTTATTTCAAAAATTCTAACGTCTGTGAGAACTATGGTTAGAAACATATGTCTTACCTTATGATTGTGCCAAGAATAATCAAGGAAGTCGATTGAGAAATAAAGGAATTGGAAGATTGAGAAAAACTGACAGACAAGCAATAACAGAATATATATCAAGTTATGTAGACAGATTGAATGGGTCTGTTGACCAACTTAAGACTTATTTTCACAGAGAGACAACTAAACCAACCTAACTCCCCCTATCTAAAACAAGTTATGAACCTAAGAAAAAATCAGACAAGATTGTAAGCATCAACTCCCCCTAACTACATGAGTTGACTATCTTCTGGTACGAGGCGGAGTTAGGTCTCTCGCATCATGAAAGCTTCCAGACAGACTTGATATGTCCTTCAAACTGTCATCATTTGATACACCAAATAGAGAGTTGTGCATAGGCAGTAGAGAGTGGAAGAGTTTTGACAACTGACAAGGACAAGAACCAACAAACAAACTCCCCCTTACTAGGTGCACTAGAGGACTGAACGAAACACAAGAAGCATGCAAAGGAATTTCCTGACTTAGACTCATGAAGGTCTGTAAAGCCCTAGTTCTCTTCTTAAAGTGGAAAATTATTCATTGATCAATGGCTTTGTAAATATATCAGCAATTTGATTCTATGTATCAACATGATGCAATTCAAAATTTTTCTTGGATACTTCAATTCATCTCTTAGAAAATGATGTCTTATTTCAATGTGCTTTGTTCTCGAATGCTGGATTGGGTTTTCAGTGAGATTAATTGCACTAGTGTTATCACACAATCTGGGTGTACAACCAAGATCTACATTGTAATCTTGGAGTTGGTGATTTATCCATAAAACTTGGGTTCCACAGCTCCCTACAACAACATATTCAGCTTCTGCAGTGGAGAGTGTAACAGAATATTGTTTCTTGGAAGCCCAAGAAACTAAGCACCCACCCAAAAATTGCCAATATCCACAAGTACTCTTTCTATCCAATTTACATGCAACATAATTTGCATCTATATATGAAATTAAATCTAGTTGACATGATGCAGGGTACCACAGTCTTAAGTTGTGTGTGCCAGCAAGATATCTAAAAATTCTTTTCACGACAGTCAAGTGAGATTCTTTAGGACTAGCTTGAAACCTAGCACATAAACATAAACTAAATTGTATATTTGGCCTAGAAGCAGTGAGGTAAAGTAAGGATCTGATCATATCTCGATAGATTCTTGGATCCACTAATTTACCTTTCTCATCTGCATCTAAGGATGCATTTGTACCCATTGGTGTGGAAATGTGCTTCACCTTCTCCATGCCAATTTTTTTCAAGATCTCCAATGTGTATTTTGTTTGGTTGATGAAGCACCCTTCTCTTAACTATTTGATCTGTAATCCAAGAAAATATTGCAGTTCACCAACTAAGCTCATTTCAAACTCTTTAATCACCAATTTTGCAAATTCCTCACATAGTTCATAGTTGGTTGATCCAAAAATAATATCATCGACATAAACCTAAATTATGATGATTTGATCATTGGAAGTTTTGGTTAATAGAGTTTGATCGACCTTACCTTTGTTGTAGGCATTGCTGAGTAGGAAAGCAATCAACCTATCATACCAAGCTCGTGAAGCATGTTTCAGTCCATACAGTGCCTTATTCAGTTTAAAGACATGGTTAGGTAGCTCAGAAGATTCAAAACCAGGTGGCTGCTCAACATAAACTTCCTCTTTTATGATTCCATTTAAAAATACACTTTTCACATATATTTTGTGAAGTTTAATGCCAAATGAGCAAGCAAAAGCTAATAGAATTCTAATGTCTTCCATCGTAGCAACTGGTGCATAGGATTCACCAAAATGTACCCCTAGTTCTTAATTGTAGCCCTTAGCTACTAACCTAGCTTTATTTCTAGAAATTATTCCTTTTGTGCCCCTATGGTTGTGATGATGGTTTTGATTTGATGATGGTTTTGATGTTAGCAACACTACATGTCACACTGAATGTGATACATTGAATTTGATGATGGTTTGTATGTTAGTTCATGTGGTTTTGATGTTAGCAACACTATATGACATACTGAGTGTGATTCATTGCCTTGTTGATAGTCATACTATAAGTCACCACATGAGAATGCATGTGCTTTATTGAATGGCATCATGTTTTGATGATAGCAAGTGTGTTTTGATGATAGCAGCATTTCAAGTCATACTGAGTGCATACATGTGATGATGGTTGTGATGCGTGCATACACTAAAAGTCATCATGGGTTTGCAGGTTTTCATGATATCGCATGAAAGCATCACGCATGGCATGATGTTTTGCTGAACACCTTGAATGTTAGTTCATGTGCATTTGGCTGGTGTTTTGCTCAGTGCTCTTGTCTGTGCAAGCAGTCAAGCAGTCTTTTTGCTGGACTCAGGTTGGTGCAGGTGTTTTCTCTTGCACTCTTTCAGTTGACGCATTCTATGTTTATTCTACATAGAGGCAGTGCATATTTTCTTGTGCAATGTTCTACGTTGGTGCATCTATGATTTGCTCCATGCTTAAGTCGGTGCATGACTATGTCTACACTTAGTTGAGTTGGTGCACATCTACTCTATGTGCATATATCATATCGGTGCAATACTCTATTTGCACGTTTAAGTCTGTGCACTCACATAGGTTTAAGTCATGTAGGTTCGTGCATATCTCAGTTAAGTTGCACTAACTCAGTGCACCATTCATGTGTACTTAAGTCCATGCATTCATGTCTCATATTCGCTTGTCGAAGTCTGTGCATTGAAGTCTTGCAGTAGAGTGAAATAGTTGCATGTTTGAACCCAAGGGTCACAGTGTCCTTGTATTCTCCATCGTGGCTTTCATTAGGTCTATGCAACCCTTTGTGATGCACGGAAGTAAGTTGGTGCATACTTAAGTCTAAGGAGTTTTCAACGTCATTGCACACCTAGTCTTCCTCTTTGAGTCGTTGCAACATAGTGTTGCACTTTAAGCTGGTCCGTGCAACCATTGATACTATGTGTGAGTAAGTCCGTGCATGCGTGTTCAAGGCACACAAAGTCGGTGCATCAGTTTATCCCGTACGCATTTGAGTCGGTGCAACTCTTGCACCGTGCACATAAAGTCTGTGCACATCCCTTAGGCAAGTCTCGCATGTGCATAGCTAAGTCTGTGCAACCTTCATCTCTGACTTGATTAGGTCTATACAATGGCATGTACTCTGCGTATTCATAGTTAGTGCATATGTTGGCCATGTACTGGAATCAAGTCTGTGCATATGCTTACGTGTAAACACTGAGTCAGTGCATGTGTGTGTGCAGTTTGTGTATTTCTTAACTCTGCATTCAGGTTATGTCTGTGCATACTCTCTTGAATAATAGCTACTGAGCTCGTATGCCTTATTAAGCATGTGCATTTGATTGCTGTGTGAACAGATTTTCATATGGATGAGCTTCAAAGTCAAAGCATCCCTTCTCTGCACGAGCAAGTCAATGCAATGTCTTTGCCAGGATGACTACTCTAACAAGTCGATGCAATGCCTTCGTCAGCACGACCAGGTCGGTGCAATGTTTGGTCTTGAGAGAACAAGCTTGATGCAACGTATGAAGCAACCCGGTGCAAACTTTCCTCAGGACAGCAAACTAAGTCGGTGCATGCATTTATATGGAACTTAAGCACGCACGTGATCAATTGAGGAAAACCATGGTTCGAGCATCTTATGTGCACTTGAGTACCTAACTTACGAGGAATCGGAAGAACAGGAGCACGTGAGAAAAGAAGAACAAACAACTAGCACGTGATCCAAGGCTGATCATTTTTTGAAGAAGCTGCCACGTGGATAGCTAAACGTTGAGATTCTGACTCGTGGCTGAAAGATTCCTGAAGCTTCTTGGCGAGAATGAGCCTTCCACACGCCGAGTACGTGAGCTCGTGGGTCCCAAACAAAATGAATATAAAAGCCTTCCTCCTGCGAACAAGATAACCAATTTTTTGGAGAAAAATAGAAGAACAAGAATCATCTGAGAGCAGTAGCAGAGCAGAGAGAAAATAAGAAGAGTCGCAGAGAAGACAAGAGCAGAAGAGATGGAGAGAGTCGAAATCAGAGAGTAGTAGAGATTGAAAGAGAGGCCGAACAAGAGGAAGAAAGAAAGAGAGAGATAGAGAGTTCGAGGAGAGGAAGATAAGCTTCATCAGAAGATCTGTCCCTACTGGAATCTAGATCAGATCCAATCCAGTCAGCTCCTGCGAGAGCCACAGTTGTTCTACAATTCTTCCAGCTTCCAGTCGCTATGTTTTATTATCTTTTATTTTCTTTGGAACCCTTGTTTCAAGCTGTAAGTCAGCAGAGCAAGTTGTAACGCTCAGTGGTTGCAGAGGAGGATTCCTCTTGTCGGCTAAGCTGTATTGCCCAGCGGGTCAAGCTGTTAGGCAGCGGATGGCTAAGTTGCATTGCCCAGCGGAAGCAAGCTGTGATGCTCAGTGGTTGTAGGCAAGCTGTGAGGCCCAGCAGTTAAGCTGTGTATCAGCGGGAAGCCACACTCTGGTTTGAGTGTGGGGTGGACGTAGGTCTGGAGGACCGAACCACCTAAAATTCCTTTGTGCATTGTGGTTTGATTGCATTGTCTGATTCTGTTAGATGAATGCTTAGGCACAATCTGTCTCTCTATGTCTAGTGAGCATGTTGATTGCACATTCTCTTTTTAATTGAGTGTTTCACTATCCTTCAGACTCGGTAGAACCTAGTTTGTTTTAATTCCGCATCTCTAATTGTTACAGTTTTAATTAGGCAAAACTTTTATAAGGGGATTCATTCAACCCCCCTTCTGAATCTGAGCCAAGCACCCTATCAATTGGTTTCAGAGCAGGTCTCTGACTTTCCAGATCCAACGATCTGCAGAGGATCCTGCGGCTTTTAGTGCTTTACTGATTTATGTTATCATATTCTGGTGCATTACTCATCGAGCGCTTACTGTTTTAAAATCTGTTTGATGCAATGGCATCATCCGTAGTTTTTGATGGTTCTAACTTCGAGAAATGGTTAGGCAGTCTGTGCGGTATTATAAACTCTATAGATCTAAAACTGTGGAATCTCATTAAACATGGTCCACATGTTTTTCCTCGAGAGGAGAGTAAATGGTCCCTGAAGGATAAATAAAAGAATAGTGAGAATATAAGAGTTCGGGACATTCTGCTGAATGCTGTAGATATTAATGTCATCTCTTCTATTCCTACCTATAGGAATGCAAAGGATATCTGGGATTCAGTGATCATATTTCATGAGAACCGGAAATGTTTTATGGCTAGAGGAAGTACTTCAAGTAATGAAAAAGAAGATCAGGTAAATTCTGAATCTGATTGTGATGAAATGACTGTTGCTGATTTAAAAGAAATGTATGATGAATTGTATGAAAAATATAGAAAATTAAAATATGAATGCAAAAAATTGAAAAAGAAACTGGATGCTAGCATGAGCACGTCTTGAAAATGTTGACTCTAAAGAATTGATGGGGGCATCAAAGGCTAATGGAGTGTATTAGTGTGTATTGGCTTGTATTAGTGTATATGGGCTTGTATTAGTGTGTTTGTTTGGGTTTTTTTCATTTGGGCTCTTTTGTAAGGCTTTTAATAAGCCACTTGGCCACGTTCCATGAAGAGTCCATTACTAGGTTTTTTTTTTTAGGTCCATTAAGGGGGGTTAGTTCATATTGGACCATTAGGCTTTCTAATGGACCTTTAAATCACTTAAGGCCCAATTGGGCTTCTCCCTCTCATGGGCCATCTAGGTTGGAAAGTCCATAGGTTATGTCTAGAGTTTATAGGCTTGTGGTTGGTGTCTTGTCCCATGAGTGGCCCTTTGGCCCATGAAGGGGGCGCCCCCTTCTTTGTCTTATTAGGCTAAGTTAGGTAAGTTTGATTAGAATATGTGTAATGTGTTTTAACAACATGGGAGAAATACTTTCTCCTATCCCCTTAGTGCCCCTTCCAACCCTAGATCTGAGTGCATTTTGAGTCATTTTTCATTTTATATAAATACTTGTATTTCCACATTTTAGAGAATTAATAAGAAGAAAAATTGTTGTGTGCATTGGAGCAAACCTGCGCCCTCCCCTCTCTCTCCCTGGTTCCTTCATCCTCCTTCAGCATTTGAGGGTGTAGACCCCTTCTATCTTAGCCCCTCTACCTCCGGATTCTATCTCGTCCTCCACCGCCACCGTTCGTGCTGCCATCGAGCCACCGTGAAGCAAGTTCGGAAGTTCTGTCCAAGGTTCTATTTTGCTGGACAAAGGGTTACTACAAAAATTGTCGCTCCCAACTCCTACATCTTCTAGAGCCAAGATTTTCAGGGTTAGTTCTAGAGGTCATCACTACGCCCCAAAAAAATTGAAAAAAATTTCAGCCCCCGTTTTCTATTTTTCCATTTTCGTGCTTCCCAATCCACCAGATCTGCCAGTTCTCTATCTAGTTTCATAACAGCCCTGAGTTTCACCCTTTTGTTCCCCTCCTTATTTTTGTTTGAACCCCCAATTTTATTGGGGATTCTGTCCACCTAATACCACTTCCAAAAATTTTCTTGTGAATTTAGGATCTCGTTTATATTTTCTAAAAAATCACTTCAGATCCCAAGTTATGTTCTGTCTCTGCTGTCCAGATCCGACCACCCGGTACGAGAAAATACTTTTCCCCAGTCAAATCTCCACTAAACCTTTCATAAATTATCCATGTTTTCCTCTCTTCGCCCTCTACGACTTTCATGAAGAGCTCAACAACTGAATCGGAGGTCTACAACTGACGTGACACAACCTAGGACTCAACAAGCAAGCACAATTAAGCATTCAAAAACGGACCGATAATAGCAACCGCTCACCCGATGCTCACTAAGACCCGGGGTAACTTGGCAATGCCAAGTGGAGGTTGTGTGGGATGGGCCCTTGCTGGTAGAGGGCCAGCAAGGCCTAAGTTGATTCCCAAGGGTAATGGCAGCCCAATTCAAGGGAGCCGACGTCGTGCCGAGGGCACAGGTTCCACTCTTTTCCCACGGTGATCACTTATAGCAAATGAGCTTAAGGATCGAGCTCTCATTCATGGCCAGCGGAGTTTATGAACTAATATTGAAAGAAAAAGCACAAATTAGAGCAAAGTTTAGAGCACTTACTCGACCGGTTTGAAGAAACCGGTCCCGCTCGGAGACGAGGGCGAGCGGGGAGGCGAGTGGATCCCCACACGCCGCGGCGGTGTAGCTTGACCTGTCCAAATAAATTACAACACTACACCTCTCGTAAGAGGGGGGATCTTGGGGTGGGGGTTAGTAGGAATTACAACCAAAACTACCTCCGGGCAGGGAGGGGCCTTCAGCCGGCCAAGCGGGGAGGGGAATAGGCGATGAAAACACAAAGAATAAGCCGATGCCGAATCTGCTTGCTTTCTGTGGGGGAGGACAGACAAACGAAGTTGAGGTCGCCTAGATTGATCCAGAATTTTGCTGATAGCGGGACCAGGGGGAAACTCTTCGTAACTGGTACTGGAACACCTCAGAATTTTGTTAATTTCACCTGGTACCGTTGCTGGCCGGGGTGGAGGTTCAAACAGAGTGACAGAATCTGGGACTGGCAGCTGGAGGTTCTCAACAGCAGGTTGCATAGAATGCTCCAATAGCTCCCGGACTCCGAATCAAGAACCGCTAGAGTTGTTGGAACCGTGGACAAATCTTCTTCACAGCAAAACTGACAGGGAAGCTAAATGATGCCGGAGGAGATCAGGAGGCTCTGAACACTGACGACTGGTCGATGTAGACTGTGGGGAAGCAGATCCGTGCAGCAGAGGGAGAAAATTGATAACTCCAGTTACTGGATGCCGAACGGAGTTCCGCTTTTTGATTCTGAAAGTACACAGGGCGATGAATAACTTTTTAGAAGAGCTTGTGGCCTGAATCTTCCAAAGTTCGTTGTGGTAGAGCTTCTACTATGGCTCAGGTGCTCACTAGGGGCAGCTCTGCGCAGTTGTGAGAGAACGGATCTCCCGGTCAGCTCGGAGCTCGGAAGGGGATGAGACCACCGCCGTTGCGAAGAAGACAGGTAGACGCTTCCGTGGATACCTCTTGGGCCTTCAGATTCTCTGGGATGTGGTTGGGGTCGCCTCTGCAAGCTGCTACTCTTCTGCTGCCAGCGAACTGAAAACTAGAGGTTGAAGATGGTGGGGGGGAAATGGGGTATATGGGAGGAGAAATGGAGGTGGATGAGTGTGGGGAGAGCCCTGGCTGTGAGGGGGTCTAGGAGGGGGTGTTCCAAGGTGTGGATGAGGGAGAATGGGGTCTAGAAGGTGGTGTTTGCAGTGGGTGAGAGGGGAGCTACGAATTTGGGATGGGTGGGGAAGAGAGAAGGAGAGATCTTTCTCCAAAATTTGAAAATGGACTAATGTGGTTAATGGGGTTTTGGGGATGGGAAGAGTTGTGTTGGGGAAGGGAAGGGGTGCTTGGGGTAGTGGGAAGAGTGCTTGGGGAAGTGGGTGGGGTAGTTGGGGGTTGGGAGGTGGAGCTAGGATTGGTAGAAGCTCTCTTGGGACTAGGGGGTGGAGTAATGGGGTGTGTGGGGAAGGGGAGTGGCCTTTAATGGGGGTAGGTGGGAGAGTGGTGGTTGGGAAGGGAGGAGAGAGAAAATTTTCGAAATTGGGTGTGGGGGAGAGAGAAAGTGGAGTGAAAAAGAGAGATTAAGAGAGGGAAGGGTGGGGAATCTCTCCCCTAGGGCTTCTCACCCCAAAAATGGAATCTCTCCACTAGATAAGAAGTTTAAACTCTCAAAATGGCAAGTTTTTCATTCAATGATTCATTAAGTTGAAATGGGGGGGAATGGGGTCCTATATATAGAAAACCCACATTTCTACAAAAGTCCCTAACAATTGACTCAATGACAAATAACCGAGGGGGTAGGGGAGAGCCCTTGGGCCAAGCCCAATGAATTGGGCCCAATAGCTAACTAGACAACCTAATGACACTCAAACTTAGGGAAATGAACACAAGACATAGGAACATGACTTAAATAAAAGGGAAAATACATCAAATGACTCAAATAAAAATTACATAGGACTCAAAATTAAATGACTAGACCATGCCGGATGCAACCGGGGCGAGGAGACGAGCTGTGAACGTGGGCATGGAAGGTGATGTCCCCATCGTACTCCCGGGGTGCGGAGAACTCGACTCCGTCGAGTAAGTGTCCTACCCTCCTTGGAGGGTGTAGAAGTGGTACTGCCCTCAAGTCTTCCGAACGAGACCGATCCATCCACCTGCCGAGATAGCGCTCGTATACCTTGCTCCTGGTGGTAGTGACCTGTTCATCCAATATTCATTCAATGCGCTCACGCTGGGCTCTCTTGGCTGGTGGACTCTCCTCACGGGTGGGTGCTCTCTCAACGGAGGGAATAGGCTCAATATCCTCACTAGGTACCACCGTGGGTCCCTTGTATGGCACTAGGTCGGCGACACTGAATGTGGGACTTACCCCATATTCCTCGGGGAGATCTAACTCATAGGCATTTACACCAATGCGCCTCAGGACCTGGAAGGATCCAGCCCTACGTGGCCTCAATTTGGAGATGGCTCCCGGGGAGAGCCTCTCCGTCCTTACCATCACAAAGTCACCCTCATGAAATTCTTGGTGACGTCGATGAGAGTCGGCTCGCCTTTTATAAGTCACATTCTTCTTGCTAATGTGCTTGCGGATCTCTTTATGCAATGTTGTGAATGCAGACATTCTAGGGGTGATGGGTGGACCTGGGCAACCAAAAGTAGACCTATCATGTAATGATGTAGTGTAGACTTTGGTCAGCCTAGGTGGGCCGGGGCACCCGTAGGTGGCCCTATCATGCAAAGTGGTGATAAATATCGGGGGACCCGGACATCCGTAGATGCATTTGACAAGCTTAAGACCCATGATGAATGAAGGTGGACCATTACATCCGAACATGGACCACTCATACTTTTTACTTGACATGTGGGTGATATGAATGAATGGACCCAACATAGTGTTCTTGCCAAGTGGTGTGGTAAGCCTAGACACATGCATGTTTTTTCCAAGGGTGACTTCCATGTGTATAGGTGTGGGACAACCTTTGAACTCCCATTGGAAAGGATCAAATGGATCTAAGAAGGTGGTCATCATGGGGTGGAGCACAACCTTATTACCTAGGGATATGTTGCCCAAGGTCATGGCTCCCAAGGTGTAACCCGGGTCTAGGATGAGGTGGATTGGGTCAAACATGGTGGGTTGGGTTAGGGAAAGGTGGGTGGTGGATAAGGTGGTTGGGTCACATAGGGGTCTAGGCTCCCATAGGAAGGGATCAAAGGGGTAGTGGAAAGGTCTTCCTAGAGGGTGGCACTCTATGTCTTCAAGGTACCCAAACGGTGAGTCATCCTCCTCCAAGATAATTGGGCCAAGGTCTCTAGTGGGTTGGTCAATTAAAGCAATTGGAATCTTGATGGGTGGGAAGTGGGCCAAGATTGGTTTCTCATCCTTGGGGAGAAAGAGGAGGATTTCACTCGTATAATGGCCACTAGTGTAGATGGAGGTGATGGAACCGGTGGCGGGGTAAGCTAGGAAGGGTCCACTAGAGTAGATGGGGCTAGACTCCAATGGTCCTATGGCTAGCATATTGGTCAGGTAGACTTGCCATTGTAAACAGTCCACTAGGTCCCCTAAGCCTTCCACAAAGTAGGAGGTTTGAAGTGTGACATGGGAAGACCGGGTGGGCATAATTTGGACTTGATATGCCAAGGGTGAGAGGTAAGGTGGTGAGCTAGGAATGGTGGAGCCTTGCTTAAGCCATTGGAGTATGGACTCATTCATGGTTAGGGTGTGCGGCTCATGAGGACCCGAACTAGGAGAGGTGGGTGGAAGTGGGGGGTCTAGGATGTTCTCTATGGTGGGAGGTGAATCCGGATTGGCATCCATCTCTACTTGGGTAGGAGTGTGGGCCACAACTTCCAAGGATAATGGGGTAGGATAGTCTATGGTGGGTGGAGTGATAATGGTCAGTGCATGGTACTCTCGGGGTGGTAAACATGGGTGGACTTGGGTTGGGCTTGGTCGGGGAAGTTCATGGGTGGGAGTTGGGTTCGGGAGTGAAAGATCGGTTGGTTGAAGAGGTTTGGGTTGGGGTGCGTAGATCTTTCTAAGATCGGCCCTCATTTCATCCCAAGATTCAATGGGTGCTTCCCCTTTGGCTTCTCTCAAACCTACAATATTCTCCCATTCTTTCCTAGCTTGGCGCCAGAGCAAACTCTTGGCATAGTTGACATGGACAAGCCCTGACAGGGTAAACCTCCCAAAGTGTTGGTCTATGGACTTCTCCCATTCTAGATATATGCTAGGGCGGGATCCATCAAACACAAAGGCTTCTAATGGGCCTAAGAGTGGCGAATATGCCAAGTATGAGGTAGTCATGATAGTGGACAAGGGTGATGCATGCAATGGCCCTAGGACAAGACTTAGTAGAGACAAGTCTAGAACTTGCTCTGATACCAATTGATGTGACACAACCTAGGACTCAACAAGCAAGCACAATTAAGCATTCAAAAACGGACCGATAATAGCAACCGCTCACCCTGTAAGACCCCAATTTTCTGTATAGAATATTAAATTTCGTAAATAGTAAATTTTGAATAGTGATGTGGTAAATAGTAAATAGTGAAATTTTGGACTATCATATAGAAATTCTGAAAAATGGTAGTTAAATAGTAAACACGATGATAAACACTTTGGTCTTCTGTGCCTGACCCTAATAAAATCATTTACATGGCTTAATCAGTGATTTAAGCCTGACTTAAAAACGCGAAAAACACTATTCATAGTAAAATACGACTACCTTAGATAAATCTATAAAAATCACAATTGATAGAGCATATTTTTATTAACAACTTTGTCTTCTTGAGTATAATCGGTAAAATATCAGAAACTCTATCTATCGACTAAATCGTTAGAATTCGTTAGAATTTGATTAACTATTATTTTAATCCTAAGATTGGATCGGTTAGAAATTAACCTTGTGATAAAAATCCACAAAAATAATAAATAGATTCCTCATAAGTTGTATAACAGTTTTGTCTTCTGGGTCAAACTCATTAAAAATCATTTAGTGAGGTTAATTAGTGGTTTTAGTTAGAAATACTTAATCACATGATTAAGGAGGATTAGCCAAATCCTTACCCAAATAAACACGTGGAAACGTGTTTCAGTCGGCAGCCCGCGTCGTCAACGCCGGCCATCCCCTTTGCGGCGCCGTGTCCGACTAACCTTTGGTGCGGGAGAGTCTCCTACGCGTATGCAACCCTATAAATAAGGAGGCTAAGCCTCTTCCCTTCTCTGTTAAAGCCCTGTTAAGCTCTGTTGCTGCAAGGGATCGCAGGAAGATACTATTCATCTTCTTCTTCCTCCGTATTCTTCTTTGTCCTTCAATTAAGGTAGGTAACCAAGACCCAAATGATTAAAGTGAAAATATGGATTGTTAGTAATCATGTTAGCTTTCATTTAGTAGCAAAATCATGATTTATCATTACAGTTATGATTTAATTCAGATTTTATCACCATCGTTATCATGCTTAAACTTATCACCATCGTTATCATGCTTAAACGTATCACCATCGTTATCATGCTTAAACTCAGTTTTAAGAGTTCCTGGTTTGATCTGACTTCTGTTCGTTTTAACGGTTAGTACCTGTTTTTAACTCTTTTGACACCCCAGTTGTATAACAGCCCAAATTAAACCGCTGTATATATGTCAAAACGGCCTAATTAGAACCGCTGTATGTCCAGTAGGTTTAGCGGCCCATTTAAAACCGTTAAAATGTCCAGAGATCAAAATACTCAGTGTTAATCAGGGTAAACAACGTTAATCAACAAGATTATCAACTCATATAACAACAGAATAAATAGATGAGTAAATGATAAAAATTTACTTTCTGTTGCAATATTTACTTTTTTGGAAAATTCTGGTTAAAATTACTAAAACATGGTTAAAGTGAAATTATTCACTTGTAAAATTCTTGGTAAATTGGTTAATCATGTAAATTAGTTAAAAATTTACCTTGGGTAAATTCTGTAAATTTTACTGTAGAACAAAAATTTAAATGACAGACTTATCGCAAGTCTTGGCCAGTTAGACCGGACACTCCATCCGGTAAATTACCCCATTTTTACCGTGTGACATTTTTACCGTGGTAAATCCCAAGTTGGCAACAGGATTACGTGATTACTGGTTTTACTTGAGTATATTAAATAGCCCGTTACACATCGTTTTAATTTGATTAATTGACCGATTACCCTTGGTTAAATCTTCGGTCATATTCGAGCCCGGAATCGACCATTGGGCAGTAACCATATTGGTTTACTTGTCATTGGCGACCCGGAAGCCATTTGGCATATTTTACTTCTCTTCTAGTCGTACCGACTACGACCGGAAATTGTTACCGTTATACTTAATACGGATTCTCTAGAACCGTATATCTTGAATACGGCCTCGTACAGTCCGTATAATCGTTCTTCGGAACTTACTTCCCTTCTCTCGAACGGATTACTGTCGACCGTTCTTTCTTGATTCCGTAACTCGTTACTCGTGTAAGTACAGCCCGGTATTTGCCGTACGACGACCCTCAGTTTTGGGTTTTATCGTGATTATATTCTCGAATCCGAGGACAAGTGTGGTCCTCTAATCTGAGCATTGACAGAAATTCATCTGATTAAATTGGCCATAATTTGATTATGTCTAGACGGTGGATCGTTGATCCAATAAAATCAATGCTAACGCACCATAAGGGCCCGGTCTGGTCCTGGGGAGAGCGCCCGAAAGTTAGTGAGCCCATGGGATGTTAATGACAGGGTGTGGCATTGCACCCGAGTGCAGGAATATACAGTGTACGTCTATGACAAACTCTCGTTACTTGATCGTGTGATCGTGCTGGAATACGTATTTATACTACTTGGCCGAATTTACTATTGTTACTTGTTATCTCTTGTTCATTACTTGTGGTAAATTCGTGTACAAAGTTATTCCTTGACCTTGCAAGATATCTCTCTACATTGTTATTGTCTTTCTTTATCGTATCGTTATCTCTTGTCATTAGTTTTTACTGCATTTCATATAAACTGTAATAAATTGATAATCACTTATATTTGCCATGGTTATCTACTGAGCGCGTTAGCTCATACCCTACTTGTTTCCCCCCTTTTTTCCAGGTAATGATCTTACTATCGGGGATGGACTGGAGTGACACCGAGTGATAGTTAGTAAATTGAGTCAGTTGAGTTTAAAGAATTATATTAGTTTCAGTCATACTATTTGGCTATAGTTGTTCTACTTCAGTTGTAACTTTTATTATTATCAATAAAAGGAAGTTTAGTTATTTGGTTAATTGTCTCTTTCAACTCTGGTGTAAATGGTTTGGAAATAATACCATTTCTTTCTAGCTCGCGTGCCCCTAACTGTACGTCCCGAGATTCCGCATCGGGGCGTGACAGTTAAGTTGGTATCAAAGCTTAGGTCAATTTGTCCTAGGTATTTTACTTTAAGGTTATAGGTTATTGGTTATAGGTTTAAGTTTAAGAACCCGACCTGGTGAGATTGGGTAGAAATTGGGTTAAGTCTTTAGCCGTAAATCATACTCTTCTTTTATAAGAAGTTCTTCTCTCATAAATAAATTCTTCTTCTCTCATAAATAATCTCTTGACTATTTTAAATAAAGGTACTAGAAATGGCAGCTGACCGCGCTGAGATGAGGAACCTCCAGCGTACGGTCCAAGGCCTGACACAGGCGTTGCAGCAAGTGGCTCAAGCTGGAGACGCAGCACATCATGGCACTGGTGACTTGTACCGGAACTTTCAAGGAATGAACCCGCCTAGATTTGCTGGTTCTACCGACCCGGATGAGGCCGAGCATTGGCTCGATGATATGAGGAGAATATTTGAGGTTATGCAATGCACTGACCAAGAGCGTGTCCTTCTATCTACGTTCCAACTGGAGCGAGATGCACGTACTTGGTGGGAGTCCGTCAAAGCAACTCTCGGTGATCACCAAGTATCGTGGGAAGAATTCGAGGAGTATTTCAATGGGAAGTATTTCTCTGACCGTGTGCAAGAAAAGAAGGCAGCGGATTTCGTAGCTTTGAAGCAGCGAGGTTCGTCAGTGGCAGAGTATGAGGCATAGTTCGCCCGACTTTCTCGCTATGCAATGCATCTTATTTCTACTGAGAAGATGAAGGCGAGATGATTTCTCAACGGGTTGAAGCTCTATTATATTAATCAACTGGCACCGTTGGAAATTTCTACCTATCCTAAGATGGTGAGAAAGGCACAAGTATTGGAGGATACTCTTGAGATGACGGAGCGTATTCGTGGTCAAGGTAACAAGCAAGAACAACCAAAGCCATTCAAGAATGCCAAAACCGGATTTGGCACTGGCACTAGCACTGGCAAGAAGAGACCTTTTATTGGTTCTGGAACTGGTTCTAGCTCTGGTTCTGGTTTGTGGAAAGGCAAGATGCCGAGACAAGAAGACAAGAAACCTGACACTATGGTACCATTCAAGGGCATCTGCAAGTTTTGTGATCGTCCTGGCCATAAGATGGAGGAATGTTGGCGCAAGATAGGCGCATGTTTGCGTTGTGGGAGCAAGGAGCACCGTATCCCTGATTGCCCCTTATTGGCAGAGAAAGCTACCCCGGCAAAACCTTTGGCTTTCAAGAAGCCGCAAGGAAAGCTCCAGGCTCTTCATGTTAATAAAGCGGAAACCGCCGATGACGGTGGGCTCGTCGAAGGTACTCTCATTATACTCGACAAGTCAGCTTTTGTTCTATTTGACACTGGTGCAACACATTCTTTTATTTCTCGGCGATTCGCTAAGTCTTTAGCTGTGGAACCTGTTTTGATGAGTTCTCCATTAGAAATATCAACCCCTATTGGTTCTAGATCAGCTATTCAGCATTTTTATCCTTCTAGCAAGGTTATGGTGAATAATCAGAATTTTTCGGCTGATTTAATTTGCATGGACATGAAAGATTACGATGTAATCCTCGGAGCTGATTGGTTGGCTCGATATGAGGCCAATGTTCATTGCAGTTCTTGTTCCGTATCTTTTTCTAGACACCCCGGATTATCCTTCAAGGGAGTTAAACACCCTAGCTCTATCTCTCTTATCTCGACGCTTCGAGCTGATAAGCTATTGAGACGTGGATGCGGAGCTTTTCTGGCTTTCGTTTATGCGTCCCCGGAGCAACAGATCGAGATTAAGAACATTTTTGTTGTCCGAGATTTCCCTGATGTTTTTCCAGAGGAGTTACCAGGAATTCCGCCTGAGCGGGAAGTCACATTCTCTATTGATCTTATTCCTGGATCATCTCCTGTTTCTAAGGCTCCTTATCGTATGTCTCCTGCGGAATTGCGGGAATTGAAGCATCAATTGTTGGAATTACTCGAGAAGGGTTTTATTCGCCCGAGTGTTTCCCCTTGGGGAGCCCCTGTGTTGTTTGTTCGGAAGAAGGATGGTTCGATGAGACTGTGCATCGATTATCGGCAACTCAATCAGTTGACAGTCAAGAACAAGTATCCATTACCGAGGATTGATGAGTTATTTGACCAGATAGCGGGAGCTCAGTATTTTTCTAAGATCGATCTTCGATCTGGATATCATCAGTTGCGGATCAAGGATGAAGATATTTATAAATCTGCTTTCCGCAGCCGGTATGGTCATTTTGAGTTTGTCGTTATGCCTTTTGGTTTGACAAACGCACCGGCAGCCTTTATGCAGTTAATGAACAGTGTGTTCCGACCCTATCTTGATCGGTGGGTCGTGGTATTCATAGACGATATCTTGATATATTCCAAGAGTGAAGAAGAGCATGCCAAGCATCTGAGGATGGCTTTGCAATTGCTGAGAGATCATCAGCTTTATGCCAAATTGAGCAAGTGCGACTTTTGGCTGAAAGAGGTGTCCTTTCTAGGGCATATTATTTCCAAGAATGGAATTTCTGTTGATCCATCGAAGGTGGAAGCAGTAAAGAATTGGGAACAGCCTACCTGTGTGACTGAAGTAAGGAGTTTTCTAGGCCTAGCTGGCTATTATAGAAGGTTTATTCAGGATTTCTCGAAGATTGCGGTACCTCTTACGAAATTAACCCGCAAAGAGATCAAGTTCGAGTGGTCAATTGAATGCCAACGGAGTTTCCAGACTCTAAAGGATTGTTTGACTACTGCACCTGTTTTGACCTTACCTTCTGGTGAGGGTGGTTTCATGGTATACACGGATGCATCAAGTATTGGCTTAGGCTGTGTACTTATGCAGCATGGCAAAGTGATTGCCTATTCTTCTAGGCAGTTAAGAAAGCATGAAGTTAATTATCCAGTTCATGATTTGGAGTTAGCAGCAGTGGTATTTGCATTAAAGATTTGGAGACACTACCTATATGGTGAGACATTCACGGTATTCTCAGATCACAAAAGTTTGAAATATTTGTTCTCTCAGAAGGACTTGAACATGAGGCAGAGAAGATGGTTGGAGTATATAAAGGACTTCGATTTCTCTATTGAGTATCACCCTGGCAAAGGCAATGTAGTGGCCGATGCTTTAAGTCGGAAGACTGCAGTTAAGTTATCCAGTCTTATGTTACAAGAGTGGAAACTACTAGAACAATTGGCTAGTTTGGATCTCAATGTAGATAATGATCGGGTTTTGATTTCCCAGATTCAACTCAAGCCCGAACTATTAATGGAAATCAAATTATTACAAGATAATGATCCCGAGCTAGTAGAGATTAAAGGGAGCTTGAATAGCAGACCTGATTTCTCGGTAGCTGATGATGGAAGGCTATTATTTCAAGGTAGAACTTGTGTACCGGATGAGGCAAAGATAAAGAATCGGATTCTCGAGGAAGCTCATAGATCCCGATATACTATCCATCCGGGAGGCACTAAGATGTTCAAAGATTTGAAAAGATCTTTTTGATGGCCGAACATGAAGAGGGAAGTTGCTGATTTCGTGAGTAGATGCCTAGTGTGTCAACAAGTGAAGGCCGAGCATTTCAGACCGGCAGGAAAATTAAAGCCACTCGATATACCTCAATGGAAGTGGGAGAGTATTGACATGGATTTCATTATGGGTCTTCCTAAGACTCGAGGTGGTTATGATGCAATATGGGTAATTGTGGATCGACTAACTAAGTCGGCACATTTCTTACCTATTAAGTCCAAGTGGACAGTTGATGTTCTAGCAGCTTTATATTTGAAGGAAGTGGTTAGACTTCATGGTATTCCAGTGAATATTATATCTGACAGAGACCCGAGATTTACATCACATTTCTGGAAGGGATTACAAGAATCTCTCGGTACGCGTCTGAATTTCAACACTGCGTTTCATCCGCAGACAGGCGGACAGACTAAAAGGACTAATCAGATAGTAGAAGATATGTTGAGAGCTTGTATGATCGACTTCGGCGGAAGTTGGAGTGATCATTTGGCATTAATAGAATTCGCCTACAACAATAGTTACCAATCCAGCATACAGATGGCACCTTTCGAGGCTTTGTATGGAAGAAGCTGTCGTTCTCCATTATGTTGGGATGAGGTAGGCGAAAGGCAATGGCTTGGACCGGATCTTATCTTGGAGTCATCACAGAATATTTGTATTATCCGAGACCGATTACTAGTGGCTCAATCGAGGCAGAAGAGTTATGCCGACAATAGAAGACGAGATTTGGAATTTCAAATTGGCGAGCATGTGTTCTTAAAAGTCTCTCCTTCGAGAGGAATTCGCCGATTCGGTATTCAGGGCAAGCTAAGCCCGAGTTATATTGGTCCATTTGAAATCCTTGATAGAGTGGGTGAAGTTGCTTATAGACTGGCTTTACCGTCGCAGTTGTCTGGCGTACATAACGTATTCCATATTTCTATGTTGCGGAAATACGTATACGACCCCACTCAAATCATTCAGCATGTAGATTTTGAGTTAAAGAAGGATCTGACTTATGAAGAAAGACCAGTGAAGATTCTGGATCGGAAGGAACAACAACTTCGGAATCGTTCCATACCGATGGTCAAGATTCAGTGGAGTCGGCGTGGAACCGAGGAAGCCACCTGGGAATCCGAGGACGCTATGCGGAAGCGGTATTCCGATTTGTTCTAAGGTGAGCTATTTATTCCCTTACTGTTTTTGGTTCAGTGAATTTGGAGGACCAAATTCTTTAAGTGGGGGAGGGTGTAAGACCCCAATTTTCTGTATAGAATATTAAATTCCGTAAATAGTAAATTTTGAATAGTAATGTGGTAAATAGTAAATAGTGAAATTTTTGACTATCATATAGAAATTCTGAAAAATGGTAGTTAAATAGTAAACACGATGATAAACACTTTGGTCTTCTGTGCCTGACCCTAATAAAATCATTTACATGGCTTAATCGGTGATTTAAGCCTGACTTAAAAACGCGGAAAACACTATTCATAGTAAAATACGACTACCTTAGAAAAATCTATAAAAATCACAATTGATAGAGCATATTTTTATTAACAACTTTGTCTTCTTGAGTATAATCGGTAAAATATCAGAAACTCTATCTATCGACTAAATCGTTAGAATTCGTTAGAATTTGATTAACTATTATTTTAATCCTAAGATTGGATCGGTTAGAAATTAACCTTGTGATAAAAATCCACAAAAATAATAAATGGATTCCTCATAAGTTGTATAACAATTTTGTCTTCTAGGTCAAACTCATTAAAAATCATTTAGTGAGGTTAATTAGTGGTTTTAGTTAGAAATACTTAATCACATGATTAAGGAGGATTAGCCAAATCCTTACCCAAATAAACACGTGGAAACGTGTTTCAGTCGGTAGCCCGCGTCGTCAACGCCAGCCATCCCCTT
Source organism: Amorphophallus konjac (assembly GCA_022559845.1). NCBI lineage: Eukaryota > Viridiplantae > Streptophyta > Magnoliopsida > Alismatales > Araceae > Amorphophallus > Amorphophallus konjac. Next base: position 109,310,985 of record CM040125.1, on the reverse strand, counting down.
TGCGGTGCCGTGTCCGACTAACCTTTGGTGCGGGAGAGTCTCCTACGCGTATGCAACCCTATAAATAAGGAGGCTAAGCCTCTTCCCTTCTCTGCTAAAGCCCTGTTAAGCTCTGTTGCTGCAAGGGATCGCAGGAAGATACTATTCATCTTCTTCTTCCTCCGTCTTCTTCTTTGTCCTTCAATTAAGGTAGGTAACCAAGGCCCAAATGATTAAAGTGAAAATATGGATTGTTAGTAATCATGTTAGCTTTCATTTAGTAGCAAAATCATGATTTATCATTACAGTTATGATTTAATTCAGATTTTATCACCATCGTTATCATGCTTAAACTTATCACCATCATTATCATGCTTAAACTTATCACCATCGTTATCATGCTTAAACTCAGTTTTAAGAGTTCCTGGTTTGATCGGACTTCTGTTCGTTTTAACGGTTAGTACCTGTTTTTAACTCTTTTGACACCCCAGTTGTATAACAGCCCAAATTAAACCGCTGTATATATGTCAAAACGGCCTAATTAGAACCGCTGTATGTCCAGTAGGTTTAGCGGCCCATTTAAGACCGTTAAAATGTCCAGAGATCAAAATACTCAGTGTTAATCAGGGTAAACAACGTTAATCAACAAGATTATCAACTCATATAACAACAGAATAAATAGATGAGTAAATGATAAAAATTTACTTTCTGTTGCAATATTTACTTTTTTGGAAAATTCTGGTTAAAATTACTAAAACATGGTTAAAGTGAAATTATTCACTTGTAAAATTCTTGGTAAATTGGTTAATCATGTAAATTAGTTAAAAATTTACCTTGGGTAAATTCTGTAAATTTTACTGTAGAACAGAAATTTAAATGACAGACTTATGGCAAGTCTTGGCCAGTTAGACCGGACACACCATCCGGTAAATTACCCCATTTTTACCGTGTGACATTTTTACCGTGGTAAATCCCGAGTTGGCAACAGGATTACGTGATTACTGGTTTTACTTGAGTATATTAAATGGCCCGTTACACATCGTTTTAATTTGATTAATTGACCGATTACCCTTGGTTAAATCTTCGGTCATATTCGAGCCCGGAATCGACCATTGGGCAGTAACCATATTGGTTTACTTGTCATTGGCGACCCGGAAGCCATTTGGCATATTTTACTTCTCTTCTAGTCGTACCGACTACGACCGGAAATTGTTACCGTTATACTTAATACGGATTCTCTAGAACCGTATATCTTGAATACGGCCTCGTATAGTCCGTATAATCGTTCTTCGGAACTTACTTCCCTTCTCTCGAACGGATTACTGTCGACCGTTCTTTCTTGATTCCGTAACTCGTTACTCGTCTAAGTACGGCCCGGTATTTACCGTACGACGACCCTCAGTTTTGGGTTTTATCGTGATTATATTCTCGAATCCGAGGACAAGTGTGGTCCTCTAATCTGAGCATTGACAGAAATTCATCTGATTAAATTGGCCATAATTTGATTATGTCTAGACGGTGGATCGTTGATCCAATAAAATCAATGCTAACGCACCATAAGGGCCCGGTCTGGTCCTGGGGAGAGCGCCCGAAAGTTAGTGAGCCCATGGGATGTTAATGACAGGGTGTGGCATTGCACCCGAGTGCAGGAATATACAGTGTACGTCTATGACAAACTCTCGTTACTTGATCGTGTGATCGTGCTGGAATACGTATTTATACTACTTGGCCGAATTTACTATTGTTACTTGTTATCTCTTGTTCATTACTTGTGGTAAATTCGTGTACAAAGTTATTCCTTGACCTTGCAAGATATCTCTCTATATTGTTATTGTCTTTCTTTATCGTATCGTTATCTCTTGTCATTAGTTTTTACTGCATTTCATATAAATTGTAATAAATTGATAATCACTTATATTTGCCATGGTTATCTACTGAGTGCGTTAGCTCATACCCTACTTGTTTCCCCCCTTTTTTCCAGGTAATGATCTTACTATCGGGGATGGACTGGAGTGACACCGAGTGATAGTTAGTAAATTGAGTCAGTTGAGTTTAAAGAATTGTATTAGTTTTAGTCATACTATTTGGCTATAGTTGTTCTACTTCAGTTGTAACTTTTATTATTATCAATAAAAGGAAGTTTGGTTATTTGGTTAATTGTCTCTTTCAACTCTGGTGTAAATGGTTTGGAAATAATACCATTTCTTTCTAGCTCGCGTGCCCCTAACTGTACGTCCCGAGATTCCGCATCGGGGCGTGACACACCCGATGCTCACTAAGACCCGGGGTAACTTGGCAATGCCAAGTGGAGGTTGTGTGGGCTGGGCCCTTGCTGGTAGAGGGCCAGCAAGGCCTAAGTTGATTCCCAAGGGTAATGGCAGCCCAATTCAAGGGAGCCGACGTCGTGCCGAGGGCACGGGTTCCACTCTTTTACCACGGTGATCACTTATAGCAAATGAGCTTAAGGATCGGGCTCTCATTCACGGCCAGCGGAGTTTATGAACTAATATTGAAAGAACAAGCACAAATTAGAGCAAAATTTAGAGCACTTACTCGACCGGTTTGAAGAAACCGGTCCCGCTCGGAGACGAGGGCGAGCGGGGAGGCGAGTGGATCCCCACACGCCTCGGCGGTGTAGCTTGACCTACCCAAACAAATTACAACACTACACCTCTCGTAGTAGGGGGGATCTTGGGGTGGGGGTTAGTAGGAATTACAACCAAAACTACCTCCGCGCAGGGAGGGGCCTTCAGCCGGCCAAGCGGAGAGGGGAATAGGCGATGAAAACACAAAGAATAAGCCGATGCCGAATCTGCCTGCTTTCTGTGGGGGAGGACAGATAGATGAAGTTGAGGTCGCCTCGATTGATCCGGAATTTTTATGATAGCGGGGCCAGAAGGAAACTCTTCGTAACTGGTACTGGAACACCTCAGAATTGTTTTAATTTCACCTGGTACCGCTGCTGGCTGGGGTGGAGATTCGAACAGAGTGACAGAATCTGGGACTGGCAGCTGCAGGTTCTCAACAGCAGGTTGCAGAGAATGCTCCGATAGCTCCCAGACTCTGAATCAAGAACCGCTGGAGTTGTTGGAACCGTTGACAAGTCTTCTTCACAGCAAAACAGACGGGGAAGCTAAATGATGCCGGAGAAGATCAGGAGACTCTGAACACTGACGACTGGTCGATGTAGACTATGGGGAAGCAGATCCATGCAGTAGAGGGAGAAAATTGATAACTCCAGCTACTGAATGCCGAACGGAGTTCCGCTTCTTGATTCTGAAAGTAGACAGGGCGATGAAAAACTTTGTAGAAGAGCTTGTGACCTGAATCTTCCAAAGTTCGTTGTGGTAGAGCTTCTACTACTGCTCAGGTGCTCAGCAGGGGCAGCTCTGCGCAGTTGTGGGAGAGCGGATCTCCCAGTCAGCTCGGTGCTCGGAAGGGGACGAGACCACCGCCGTTGCGAAGAAGACAGGTAGACGCTTCCGTGGATACCTCTTGGACCTTCAGATTCTCTGGGATGTGGTCGCGGTCGCCTCTGCAAACGGCTACTCTTCTGTTGCCAGTGAACTGAAAACTGGAGGTTGAAGATGGTGGGGGGGAAATGGGGTATATGGGAGGGGAAATGGAGGTGGATGAGTGTGGGGAGAGCCCTGGCTGTGAGGGGGTCTAGGAGGGGGTGTTCCAAGGTGTGGATGAGGGAGAATGGGGTCTAGAAGGTGGTGTTTGCAGTGGGTGAGAGGAGAGCTACGAATTTGGGATGGGTGGGGAAGAGAGAAGGAGAGATCTTTCTCCAAAATTTTAAAATGGACTAATGTGGTTAATGGGGCTTTGGGGATGGGAAGAGTTGTGTTGGGGAAGGGAAGGGGTGCTTGGGGAAGTGGGTGGGGTAGTGGGGGGTTGGGAGGTGGAGCTAGGATTGGTGGAAGCTCTCTTGGGACTAGGGGGTGGAGTAATGGGGTGTGTGGGGAAGGGGAGTGGCCTTTAATAGGTGTAGGTGGGAGAGTGGTGGTTGGGAAGGGAGGAGAGAGAAAATTTTTGAAATTAGGTGTGGAGGAGAGAGAAAGTGGAGTGAAAAAGAGAGATTAAGAGAGGGAAGGGTGGGGAATCTCTCCCCTAGGGCTTCTCACCCCAAAAATAGAATGTCTCCACTAGATAAGAAGTGTAAACTCTCAAAATGATAAGTTTTTCATTCAATGATTCATTAAGTTGAAATGGGGGGGAATGAGGTCCTTTATATAGGACACCCACATTTCTACAAAAGTCCCTGACAATTGACTCAATGACAAATAACCGAGGGGGTAGGGGAGAGCCCTGGGCCAAGCCCAATGAATTGGGCCCAATAGCTAACTAGACAACCTAATGACACTCAAACTTAGGGAAATGAACACAAGACCTAGGAACATGACTCAAATAAAAGGGAAAATGCATCAAATGACTCAAATAAAAATTACATAGGACTCAAAATTAAATGACTAGACCATGCCGGATGCAACCGGGGCGAGGAGACGAGCTGTGAACGTGGGCATGGGAGGTGATGTCCCCATCAACAACGCGGTCAACGCCAACTCTCAGAAAAAAGCACTTCTGTCCTGAGATTTTGGGTTCTGTAAACCAGCATATTGGAAATTCAGCTAAGACCAGATCCGGGATAGCCAATTTTTTCTCTTTGTCCATACATCGAAGGATTTTGAGTCAGCTTTCCAATGGCGCTAGTCTCGCGTCGATCCGACATTGGGGCCGATCACAGCATCAGTTTTCGTTGGGTCGCGCAGGTCTGAAACAAAATTCAGATCCGTGGGTAGCAACTCCAACCCATACTGATCGGAGCCTCCTCGTCTTCCGTGAGGCGAACCAGCATGCCGCCTTCCCAGGGAGCACCCCTCCAGATGTCCCCGTCATAGCGGTGCCGCTCCAGGCCCACACGGCCCCACTGACCAGCACGTGGGTCCCACGATCGTGAGTACGTGTGCCGCCGAAGCTACACAAGAAGCTGCCCGTCAACCCGAACCTGCTACTCCCGGGTCTCGATGTGTCGCCCTTTACCTCCCTGGGTGGAGTGGGTAGTAAATTCATTGTTGTTATTTAATTAATTCTGTTCGGGGAGTACGAGATCAGTCGGGATCGTCTTCCCCACGCCAGGCGCGTGGATGTATCATGTTCGCTCCATTACTCGGCATTTGCTATTATTGTATATGCTTTTATATGCCACTACTAGAGAGCATATGTTAGGGCCATTAGCTCTATATATTTATTTCACCGCTGCTGCGAGAGAGAGCGAGACCGTCCCGCGACCCGATCCGGGCACGAATTTGTTAGTTGACCACCCTAGCTCACTGTCGGTTTCTCAACCGTGCACGTCCGTACGCTTCCCTCGTTAGGGGTGATCGCGAGCTTGCTTAGAGTCCAAGGGTTGCATATCCAATTGGAGTCAAGTCACGTGTTAGTCCCGCATTAGTGTCTCAGTCTCCGCCTGGGGCGCTGCAGCGAGACACCTGAGGCGCGGGCTATGTCGTCAATGGATGCATCCAGCCTTACTTCTGGTGGGTAGGTACTCCTGTCACGTGAGACATGACTCTCCTATTTCTGGGTTTCGCCCCCCATCTGCGAGACGTGGCTTTCTGGACCATCCGGTGTTTCCGAGGTAGTGGCCAGGGTGCCAGTGGCTTCACCGAGATTTCATCGCACCAGTGTGGGACTACGCGGTCCCGGTTGGTCGTGCCTGTGTAGGTAGACTTCTACGGCAGGGTTGTCGTGAGTGTTCCTCGGTAGGCTTGGTGTTAGAGTGGTCCAGTTCCCGATGGTGAGATCGGGATTTCCCTTTCTGCTTGACCGGTACAGTAGGATTAGTTGTAGTGCCGAGTTTTGACCGGCCACTGCCTTTACTGTTCCTACTGCTACTGTTGTTCTTATAGCTTACTGCTTTCCGTACCGCCGTTGTTCTCAATTGAGGTTCCACGGGATCCCTACTGAGCCAGTGACAGAAGGCTCACCCCTGCGTTTCAGGTGAGGCGGTTCTTCATCGAGGTTCGAGGATGCTGTTCAAAGGTTCTTAGTTACCAGTTCACCGGGCCGAGTGTTCACTTGGCATGTGGTACGCTTTACTGCTTTAGACTGTACTTTCTGTTGGACTGGACTCTATTGTAGTAGTTTTTTATTTATTTCTATTAATTGTTGAATTGTCCTACCTTATTTCTTATTTATTTGTACCTTTACACTCCTTTCAGCCCTTCCGAGCCCTCCTAGCTCGTGGGCGGCGGGCCAAGATTTGAATGGTATTGGGCCTTCCCGGTATCCGGATCTTGGGTCATTACATGCAGTGTTGGCTACCTCTGCCCAAAATTTTTGTGGAAGTTGACTTTCAACCAACATTGTCCTGGCCATTTCCATAATGGTTCTATTCCTTCTTTGTACGATCCCATTCTATTCTGAAGTCCTGGGTGAAGAAAATTATGAATTAATCCTTCTTTTTTTCAAAAATCAATAAACACGGAATTTTCAAATTATCCCCCATGATCAGATAAGATGGTGAAAATTTTATGCTTACCTTCCTATTTTATTTTTCTGAATAAATTCTCAAATTCTAGAAAGGCATCACTCTTATGTGCTTAAAAGAAAATCCAAGCAAATATGGTAAAATCATCCACAATCACATATCCAAATTTTTTGCCACTAAGACTATGAGTTCTTGTAGGACCAAACAGATCCATGTGAAGGAATTTCAATGGCATAGTGGACAAAGGCTCATACCTCGTTTTAAAAGATTTTCTGGTATGTTTTCCCAAGGCACATGCATCACAGACCTTAGAGTATGGTTTAAAAGAAATTTCAGGTAGACCTTTAACTAGATTATGATTGACAAGTTTATTCAGAATATTGTAACAAACATGACCTAATCTACGATGCCAAATGAATGCATTATCACCTACATTTGCAAATAGGAACATATTCCTTAAAAAATTATCATCTAGGTTTGCCATAAAAACATTATTGATTCTATGACCTATGAATTTTATTGAATCAGAATCAACTTCAAGTGTTTGGCATGCATTGTTGTCAAACATGACTTTGTGACCCTTGTCACAAAGCTGACTTATGCTAAGCAAATTTCGTTCTAAACCATCAACTAGGAGAACCTTTTCAATGATGTTGGAGGGGTCCTTACCAACGGTGCTTGAACCAATGATTTTGCCTTTGTTCCTCCCTCCAAATCTGACCAAACCTCCTTCCTTCAGCTCCAACTGGCTGAACTTGGTTCTATCCCCCGTCATGTGTCTCGTGCAGCCGCTATCAGGGTACCAGCGGTTGTGCATGGCTGCTAGGCATTCCTGCAAGACAATTTACATAGCAATTTTTGGAACCCAAATGAATTTGGGTCCAGTCTCCTCACATAAACCATGCAATAGGAACTTTGGTATCCATACTTGTTTGACAAAAATGGATTTTTTATTAAACCAACATCTAGAATTTTCATGTCCCATTTTTTCACAGATATCACGTACCTGTGTTGTATGTAAGTGGATTGAGTTTTTCATGACTTGTGAGCCCTTGAGATCCTTAAGTGGGTACCTGCCTGAAAACTTGTCGATAGGACGCCTATGATTTTGTCGACCAGCCCACGGAGTTTGATTTATGTTTTGAGATTTTATCTTTCTATTTTGAATCTTGTCAATAGGATAATAAATGTTTTGTCGACTACCCCACCTTTTCCAGTGTGTTTTATGAGGTTTATTTAATATTATGTTAAATTACTGGTTTTGTGTATTCCTGTCCACTATCCCGAGTGTTAAAAGTTTGAATTAATACTATTGGCCCAGTTAGGAGGCGATTGAGAGGGGGGTGAATTGATTGCCCACCCTTTTCCGCAAATATAAACACAACCCAAACAGACCACAGATATGTAGAATAAATCTAGGACAGAGGCTTGATAAAAACGAATGAAATTAAATCAAGCAAGCTCTCACAACTCCCCAGCGCAAAGATATACTCACTCGGACAACTGTATATGGACGGACAGTTGAGTACACTCACGTCTCACCGTCTCACCATCTCACACTCGTATAGCGAACGGAAAAATAGATATCAACAACCACCAGACAAGCAAACCACGACACAGTATTTTTAGGTGGTTCGGACGCATCGAGTGCCGTCCTACGTCCACCCCTCTCACCTCGAGAGGATTTCACTATAAACGCTGCTCGACGGCAGCAACCACACACATACGGGCTCGACAGCCCACACACGCGGGTTCTTGCACGACGACGAGACAACCCACACACACTCAGAGTAAGCTCCGAAAATGTCTAGATAGAGAAATAGTATGAAAGGAAATACAAGCCCAATTATGAGATGAACATTCTAAGCACAAGATGACTAAGAAGATTATGAAACAATATGAATCTTCCCCTATATCTTTCAACCAAAATCGGAGATATATGAAGTGTGGCTTAGAATGATGAAACCGAGAGAAGAAGGTGCCGATATTTGAAGCTTCAGGCACCTGAAACAAGGATGAAGAGGACGCAGCCGCTGCCTCTTGATCTCTCAACTTGGGCTCGTGAGGGGACGTCTCTGACGTTCCTTCCCTTCTCCTCCAGCAGAGCACACACCTTTCTTCTCCTGCAAGAACAAGATGAACACGTTAAATCTCAAGGGTTGGTTCGATCGGAAGAAGGGGTGGCTATATAAACCAAGGGGATTGAAGCCCCAAGGGACTTAAAAGCCCTTCCCAAACCCCCTTCATAACACACACAAAGTGTAATGGACGCCCTAAGGCTATTAGGGTAAGTAGCCATGCGAAATGGATCCTCTATTAAAGGGTTCGAAACAGATCCGGAAAACCCGTAAGAACGTTTAGAAAAAGTGTCGACCCATGGGGTTGACTCTTTTTCCTGAAGGTTCTGCTAGAACATATATAAAAGAAAAATCGTGACACGAGTGTCGACCCATGGGGTCGACACTTCTTATGAAGTGTTCTGGCCTGTGAAGAGAACAAAACATTCGTGATGAAAAGTGTCGACTCACGAGGTCGACACTTGTTCACGAACATTCTATTTTCACAGAATTGAACATACTTACCTGAAAGTGTCGACCTTCAGGGTCGACACTTTTTCACGAGAGTTCTGCCTTAGCAAAATAGCAGACTCCTAGTGAAAGTGTCGACCTCTAGGGTCGACACTTTCTGCCAGCGTCCTAAATTTCAACGCAAGGCAGAGACTCCACAAATAAGTGTCGACCCCTGAGGTTGACACTTTTACTGACAGCAGAAAAACTTCAGTAAATGGAATTGAAACCTTCATGAATCATAGACATATATCACAATTGATCAAAGGAGTTCATACAACACATATTTACATGAATAAGCATGAGTTTTACCCGGATCAGTCCATTCACACAAGATCCAAATAGTCAAGTATTCATACCTTGGCCTTGAGAGATTGAGTGAAAAATTCCACAAGTAACCTGCATTCAGTTTGGCATTCAACTCAACAACTCTGTTTAACAAATGAGATTCTTCCACATTTACCACATACTGAATTCCACATTCAAAGTATTCAGTTGATTTCTGAAAAAAAATCAGTTGACTTATGTCCAGCATTTGAGTTCAATCAACAATAGCTCACCCAACATTCAATATGATCAACTTTTATCAAATTTGAGCATTTTGGTTGGTATTGACAAATCAATCATTCAATTCTGAAATTCAACAACCTCATCATTTATCAAATATGTATTTCAATGTGAATCAACCACAATGAGAACTCATGACATTTCATACATGATCTCCGTCAAAACAGTCCGGGGCACAACAATCTCCCCCTTTTTGACGAAGATAAAACTATTGATAGAACTATAATATTTGCATGAAGGATGACAATTTTTGAACCAAAACAACCATTTTCTCATGCACGCCAGATGCATGACTTTCAGTCAGGAATTCATAACTTGCTGAATCAACATGTAGAGATCAACTCACCCTTTTTGCCAAAAACATAATCAATCAAAAACTAAGCAACTCCTGAATCTTCATTCAAGCAATGCAAAGTTATTTCTCCCCCTTTTTGTCAGAGTCAAATAGGGGATTATTAAAATGGTAAAGGATGAAAGTTAAGCCTCAATATGCACAATTAACTCAATGATGCATATGAAACGCAAGTAATGACCAGTCAAGCACATATGCCCTCATCATACCATAAAATAGCAAACATGTTCTTTTTGAACGGGTTAGGAAATATGCTATAGACCAAGAACATGAATTTCATGTGCAATAGTAAAAGGGTAGTGCTTACAAGAAGTGGTACTGCAAGACTCATGAAATATGACTGATTCAAGGTGTACATCCATACAATCACTCCCTAGATGAATATGTGAAATATGAGCAATGAAATCTAGATAGCATGGATTTTCAGATTTTCTAAAGAACACAAATATGAACTTTTTTTCCCTACACTTTCATACAACGTGCTTGACTTTTGGTAGCTTCGCACAACCCCAAGATTATTTTGATTTTTGAAAGATAAGATGACTAACCTTTTGACACGAGTCATGCCTTTTGTTTCAGGGGCACTTTCAGGTTACTCGGCATCGTCACTTGTGATAATGTGGATAGGACACTTTTCAATGCGAGTTTCCTCCTTTATCTCAGGGGGGATTCCCGATTTACTTCATGTCAAATCACACTTATTGACTATTTTTGACGGGGCTGACAACGTTTGCCTCACAAGTCACGTGATTTCTATGTAGGGGTTCCAAAGTCCTAAAATGTGTTAAGTGGAATAAGTGAAATCCTTATTAGTTAGATTCATTAACTCACATGTGCAAAGTGTGTGAGAGATTGCGTAGAATGTAAGAGATGAATTAGCCTATTCATGGTGATGTCTCCCCCTAAGTGTATGCACCGTTATAGCAAAAACCTCCCCCTTAATATGTGCCATGTTAAAACATGTCCTAGTCAAAACATTTTATTTAGCAAGGGCGTAAGGTCTTAGAAGATTTCAACTGAAAGGTGTGTAAATTATATACACTCAAGCATTTCAAAATGATGTTTTCAAGCAATTTGATTACCGGTACGTGGTGGAGTACTTAGGTCCGAAGACCACACTCACACATGATGAAAGCTTCCAGGTGGACTTGATCCACCTTTCCACTAACACTATTTGATATACCGGTAAATCATGGCATTCATGCACACATTGATGAAGTATATGTAGTTATGTACATGCAGATGCAAAAGGATGAAAGCATGTATAATAACCAAAGTTGTTATTCACTGTGATATGGACAAAGACAAAGTTTGAAGAGTAAAGATAATGAAAACTTTTATGTGCAAAGAAAAAGGTAATGTGAATAGTTTCTTTATGAAAACGATGAAAAGAGTGTATGTACAATTCAACACAAAATATCTAGGTGTCTAATCTGCACACTCCTAATTCTCTTCTTAGAAAGCAAAATTGTTCAGAATTCAAAGGTTTTGTAAATATATCAGCAAGTTGGTGTTTTGTATCAACAAAAATAAGTTCAAAATCACCTTTATTGATATGATCTCTTATAAAGTGGTGTCTAACTTCTATGTGCTTAGTGCGAGAATGTTGGACATGATTTTTGGACAAGTTTATTACAGAAGTGTTATCACACATTATGGGAGTTTTCTTTAAAGAGAAACCAAAATCTAGCAACTGATGTTGGATCTAAAGCACCTGAGCCGCACAGCTACCGGCAGCCACATACTCAGCTTCAGTAGTTGATAAAGCCACACAATGTTGTTTCTTTGAGGCCCATGAAACCATGCAGCCCCCAAGAAACTGACAGTGACTGCTTGTGCTTTTTTGATCCATTTTACAACCAGCATAATCAGATTCAGTGAAAGCATGTAAATCAAATGAATTATTTTTTGGATACCACAAACCAAGGTCAAGGGTTCCATTCAAATACCTGAAGATCCTTTTCACGGCTGCTAAATGAGAGTCCCTAGGACAAGATTGGTATCTTGCACATAGACAAACATTGAAGTGTATATCAGGCCTACTAGTAGTCAAATAAAGCAAGGATCCTATCATACCCCTAAAAAGTTTTTGATCAATTTTGTTACCTTTTTCTTCCTCCATTTTCTGTGAGGTGGACATTGGTGTTACAAAGGGCTTGGCAGTCTCAAGTTGAATTTTTTTCACAATTTCTTGTGTATACTTCTTCTGGTTGATGAAAATACCATCATCCATTTGCTTTATCTGTAATCCCAAGAAGAAGTTGAGCTCTCCCATCAAGCTCATCTCGAACCCCCCCTGCATAAGTTGGGCAAATTCATCATTCATTTTTGTGTTGGAGGCTCCAAAAATAATATCGTCTACATAAACTTGAACAATTAATGAATGATCATCACAAGTTTTTGTAAACAAAGTTTGGTCTATGTTACCTCATTTGAAGCCGTTTTCAATAAGAAATGAACTTAATCTATCATACTATGCCCGGGGAGCCTATTTCAAACCGTATAGTGCCTTGTCCATTTTGAATACGTGGTCGGGAAACCTTTCATCTTCAAAGCCCGGTGGTTGCTCCACGTACACTTCTTCCTTGATCACTCCATTGAGGAAGGCACTCTTCACGTCCATTTGAAACAGTTTCTTGTTCCTGTGACAAACATAAGCAAGTAAAATTCTAACTGCTTCCAATCTAGCCACAGGTGCAAATGATTCATCAAAATCAATGCCAAATTCTTGAGAGTAGCCCTTGGCTACTAATCTTGCCTTATTCCTCACAGCCACACCATCTTCACTAAGTTTGTTTTGGAAAACCCACTTACTTCCAATGATAGGATGGTCATCAGGCCGGGGCACGAGGAACCACACCCTATTCCTTTGGAATTGGTGTAGCTCTTCTTGCATGGCGAGAACTCAAGAATTATCATTTAAAGCATCATCTAATGGTTTAGGCTTAATGCTGGAAAGTAAGGCTAGATTATCATGAATCTCTACTTCCCTCATTGAAGCCCGAGTTCGAATTCCTTCATCCACACCGTCGATCACGTTCTCCAATGGATGGTCCCTGTGCATGGTCCATTGGTGTGGAAGGTTCGGATGTTGTTCTTGATCCGATTCTTCTTCTTGTTGTTCTTTTTCTTCTTCTTGATTTGCTACCTCACCTTGTTTGCTTGACTCTCCCATTTCAATTTCGCCCTCACCTGTAATAAGAAAATGATCATCACTCGATTTCCTCATTGTGAATTCATCAACTACTACATGTGGACTTTCCTCGACAACAAGTGTTCTAGTGTTATACACACGGTAAGCTCTAGATGTTAGAGCATACCCGAGGAAGATCCCTTTATCACTTTTTGCTTCAAATTTCTCTAGATTGTCTTTTCCATTGTTCAAAATGTAACAAATTGAACCAAATGGTTTGAAATGAGATATGTTGGGTTTCTTACCTTTGTAAAGCTCGAATGGAGTTTTCTTATGGATTGGTCTTACCATTGCTCTATTTGTGATGTAGCAAGCGGTGTTCACCGCCTCTGCCCATAAGTATCGTGGAAGACCATTCTCGGCAAGCATAGTACGTGCCATCTCCACGAGCGTCCTGTTTTTCCTTTCGACCACGCCATTTTGTTGAGGGGTTCTTGGTGAGGAGAACTGATGCTTGTACCCCTGCTTCCTGTAAAAAGCATCAAACTCATGATTCTCAAATTTCTTTCTGTGGTCACTTTGAATTTTCTGAATTGAATATCCCTTTTCGTTCTGGACTTTTGTGCAAAAATCAATAAACTCATTGCAAGCATCACTTTTATTAGCAAGATATAAAACCCATGCATATCGCGAGAAATCATCAACAATCACAAAGCCATAAAGCTTCCCCTCAAGACTGCGAGTCCTTGTGGGACCAAATAAGTCCAAATGCAACAATTGAAGGGGTTTTTCTATAGACACAATGTTTTTGCATTCAAAGGATGTGGTGGTTTATTTTCCTTTATTACATGCTTCACAAATTTTTGAAGTTTTAAAATTCAGTTTAGGAAGACCTCTGACTAAATCATGACGGTTCAGCTTCTTAATAACATTAAAACTAGCATGCCCAAGACGGCGATGCCACATCCAAACATCTTCACTTTTGTTAGCAACTAAACACAGTTTCTTTGGTGCAAGTTCATCAAAGTCAACTTGATAAGTGTTGTTACATCTCACACCTATGAACTTAATTTTCTGTGTGTTAGCATCAATTATCGTGCAGTGTGAAGATTCAAAAATCACTTTGTGACTCTTGTCACAAAGTTGACTTACACTAAGCAAATTATGATGAAGACCTCTAACTAATGAAACATCTTCAATGCAGTGGTTAGGGTCCTTATCAATTCTCCCAATTCCGATAATCTTACCCTTATCCTGTCCCCCAAAAATTACCGTTCCGCCATTCTTCTCAGTAAAGTCTGCAAAGAGGTGTTTATTTCCAGTCATGTGCCTGGAGCATCCACTGTCCAGGTACCATTTATTGTCTCCCGCCTTCATGTAGACCTGCACCAATTACCAACCATGCTCATTTTGATTTGGGTACCCAAGCAAGCTTGGGTCCCTTCACGTTAGCGTTCCCAAGTGACTCAAAGTATATACTGAAAAACAATTCATCATCATATTACATGAGTTGGCATATATACATGTCATGCCCTATTTTCCCACAATAAAAACACGTGGGTCTTCTCCTACCAAAATATTTCCTTTTATTTACATTTCTAAAGGTTGAGGGGAATTTGGAATTAACAGTTTGTTTTCCAAAGTGTATGTATGAACATTCTCCTTGATAAAATGAATTCTCACAGCATAATGAGCATGATTTTTGTTGATATGAATTACACTTTGATTCTTTTCAACTTATTTTCCTTTCTCTCTCACTACCTTTCCATTCCCATTTTTCAATTTCAATGACAAAATTCTCATTCTTCTCTTTCAAGTTTTCTTTCTCTTTTTCACATTCACTCAGTTGAATATACAATTTTTCAAACTCTTTGTTCAAGAGGTCATGCTTTTCTTGGATTTCATCTTTCAGCTTAAATGCATTTTTCTTCTCTATATCTAAGCATGCTATCTCCTCTTCAAACAAATACAACTTGGTTTCCAAAGCATCATTAACATTTTTCAGATTTTTAATTTGCATTTCAAGCAAATTGCACTTTCCACAAGAATTAGACGAGTGAACAATTTCATGGATCTTTTTCTTTAAAGTCATACTTTCATTTTTCATTGTTCTATATTTCTCATCTAACTCTTCATAAGCAAGTTCCCACTGTTCATTTGAAATGGCCTCAGTGTCAGAAGTTACCTGTTCACTGTCGCTATTGGCCATCAGACACATCGTCTTCACGAGTTCTTCAATGTCCTGCTCCTCATCATCGGTCGTGGGCTCATCTTCATCTTCATCGCTCCATGTTGCCTTCATGGCTTTTGGCTTCTGGCCCTTGACGACCTTTCCTTTCTTCTTTTACAGATCGGGGCATTCTCCTCGCATGTGCCCCGCTTTCTTGCATTCATAACAAATGATTTCGACGGCCTTAGATGGTTCATTTCTTTGTCTTGGCTACCTCTTCCCTTTCCTGAACTTCCCGCCAAACCTTCTTCTTTGGCGTAGAAATTGTCTCCCCTTCCTTGTCAGCATAGCAACTTCTTCATCGTCGGTGGTTCCCAACGATTCCTCTTGGCTCGAGACACTCTCCGGGAGTGCTTTCAAGGCGATTGGCCT
Organism: Amorphophallus konjac; assembly: GCA_022559845.1. Classification (NCBI taxonomy): domain Eukaryota; kingdom Viridiplantae; phylum Streptophyta; class Magnoliopsida; order Alismatales; family Araceae; genus Amorphophallus; species Amorphophallus konjac. The sequence continues at coordinate 109,295,292 of CM040125.1, read as the reverse complement.
TTTCTTCTTCGGATCCTCTTCCGTCCTTTTGATCACATTGATCTCATAGGTCATTAATTACCCTGTGAGTGCATCCACGGTGAGCGTTGTCAAATCCTTAGAGTCTTCTATCACGGTCACTTTGGTGTCCCAGCTTGGCGACAGTGACCTCAACACCTTCTGTACCAACTCCTTGTTGGTGAACTCTCTTCTGAGTGACTTTAGTCCGTTGGTGATCTCCATGAGTCACGCGAACATCTGGGAGATATTCTCTTCATCTTTCATTCTAAATAGCTCGTAGTCACGGGTCAACATATTCGCCTTTGTCTCCTTGACTTCTGTGGTACCTTCATAACTGAGCTTGAGCTTGTCCTACATTTCCTTGGCGCTACTGCACATGGAGACACGAGCATACTCGTTAGGGTGAATAGCACACTGAATTATATTCAAAGCATTAAAATTCATAGTGGCTTTCTTTATAGCATCATCATCCCACATATCCTCATCGGGGTGCACAGCATACAGATCATTCCTTATAACAGTCCATATTTCATGACTTTGCGCTCTAAGAAATACGGTCATCCTATTCTTCCAGTATGGGTAATTACTCCCATCGAAGAAGGGTGGCCGTTGAATAGAATGCCCTTCGGGCATCATCCCCTTGTTGAAGTTGTTGGCCATTCCTAAAAGATCACTCTAAAACCACTAGGTTTTGTTAAAAGCAGAGCCGAGGCTCTGATACCAATTGTTGGCCCGGTTAGGAGGCAATTGAGAGGGGGGTGAATTGACTGCCCACCCTTTTCCGCAAATATAAACAAAACCCAAGCAGACCACAGATATGTAGAATAAATCTAGGACAGAGGCTTGATAAAAATGAATGAAATTAAATCAAGCAAGCTCTCACAACTCCCCAGCGCAAAGATATACTCACTCGGACAACTGTATATGGACGGACAGTTGAGTACACTCACGTCTCACCGTCTCACCATCTCACACTCGTATAGTAAACAGAAAAATAGATATCAACAACCACCAGACAAGCAAACCACGGCATAGTATTTTTAGGTGGTTCGGACGCACCGAGTGCCGTCCTACGTCCACCCCTCTCACCTCGAGAGTATTTCACTATAAACGCTGCTCGACGGCAGCAACCACACACACACGGGCTCGACGGCCCACACACGCGGGTTCTCGCACGACGACGAGACAACCCACACACACTCGGAGCAAGCTCCGAAAATGTCTAGATAGAGAAATAGTATGAAAGGAAATACAAGCCCAAATATGAGATGAACGTTCTAAGCACAAGATGACTAAGAAGATTATGAAACAATATGAATCTTCCCCTATATACTTCAACCAAAATCGGAGATATATGAAGTGTGGCTTAGAATGACGAAACTGAGAGAAGAAGGAGCCGATATTTGAAGCTTCAGGCACCTGAAACAAGGATGAAGAGGACGCAGTCGCTGCCTCTCGATCTCTCAGCTCGGGCTCATGAGGGGACGTCTCTGGCGTTCCTTCCCTTCTCCTCCAACAGAGCACACACCTTTCTTCTCCTGCAAGAACAAGATGAACACGTTAAAGCTCAAGGGTTGGTTCGATCGGAAGAAGGGGCGGCTATATAAACCAAGGGGATTGAAGCCCCAATGGACTTAAAAGCCCTTCCCAAACCCCCTTCATAACACACACAAAGTGTAATGGACGCCCTAAGGCTATTAGGGTAAGTAGCCATGCCAAATGGATCCTCCATTAAAGGGTTCAAAACATATCCGAAAAACCCATAAGAACGTTCAGAAAAAGTGTCGACCCATGGGGTCGACTCTTTTTCCTGAAGGTTCTGCCAGAACATATATAAAAGCAAAACCGCGACACGAGTGTCGACCCATGGGGTCGACACTTCTTACGAACTGTTCTGGCCTGTGAAGAGAACAAAACATTCGTGATGAAAAGTGTCGACTCACGAGGTCGACACTTTTTCTCAAACATTCTATTTTTACAGAATTGAACATACTTACCTGAAAGTGTCGACCTTCAAGGTTGACACTTTTTCACGAGAGTTCTACCTTAGCAAAACAGCGGACTCCTAGTGAAAGTGTCGACCTCTAGGGTCGACACTTTCTACTAGCATCCTATATTTCAACGTAAGGCAGAGACTCCACAAATAAGTGTCGACCCCTGAGGTCGACACTTTTACTGACAGCAGCAAAAATTCAGTAAATGGAATTGAAACCTTCATGAATCATAGACATGTATCACAATTGATTAAAGGAGTTCATACAACACAGATTTACATGAATAAGCATTAATTTTACCCGGATCAGTCCATTCACACAAGATCCAAATAGTCAAGTATTCATTCCTTGGCCTTGAGAGATTGAGTGAAAAATTCCATAAGTAACCTGCATTCAGTTTGGCATTCAACTCAACAACTCAGTTTAACAAATGAGATTCTTCCACATTTACCACATACTGAATTCCACATTCAAACTATTCAATTGATTTCTGAAAAAATTAGTTGACTTATGTCCAGCATTTGAGTTCAATCAACAGTAGCTCACTCAACATTCAATATGATCAACTTTTATCAAATTTGAGCATTTTGGTTGGTATTGACAAATCAATCATTCAATTCTGAAATTCAACAACCTCATCATTATCAAATTTGTATTTCAATGTGAATCAACCACAATGAGAACTCATGACATTTCATACATGATCTCCGTCAAAACAGTCTGGGGCACAACAAATATGCTAGAGAGAACCCTGTCAACCTTGATGGAATAATATGTTGATCTTCCCTCTGTTCAGATTCTTATAAAAAGACTGATAGTTGCCTTGTCGACCAGACTGGACGGTCTTGTTGATAGGACTAGATCTTTGATTATTTTTCTTCTAAACATTCTGACTCTTTGTGAACTTTCAGTCAGTTTTTAGGATTTGTGCTGATGAATTTGGTTGTTGTTGAAGTGGATTTTTGACAAGAGTTTTTAATATTTTTATTTTAGGAATGAATGAAATAGTTTTTGCTTGAAACTTCTTCTTCTTGGTAGAGTTGAAACCAAGACCCTCCTTATTAAAGTTCACCCTTACACCTAAAATAGCATCCAAATTTTCCTTGCCTTTGACAAATTTTTCAAGAGTAATTTCTTTATCAGCAAGTTCTTTCTTAGTATGTTCAAGATTCTGTTGAAGAGCAGCATTTGCCGACTGAATTGCTTCATATTTTTTTTGAATTAACTTGTTTTGTGTTTCAATTTCTTGAACTTTCAATTTAAGCTCATCAAGCTATTCCCTCAGCTCTTCACTTTCATTTTTTAAGCTTTCACACTCTTTTTTAACAGACTCTATGTCATCTATGTTTTTCTTTAATTTCTCATTTTCTTTCTTTAGAATTTCAATATTTTCAGTTAGGGTGTTGTCATGAACAAAGGCATTCATCTTTTTCCTTAGTTGTTTATTTTCCCTTTTAAATTCATCACACTTATCAAGTAAATCAGCATATTCATTTTCCCAATCATGAATAGTAAAATTTTCAAACATAGAGCTTACCTCTTCATCCTCATCACTATAAGCCATTAGACAAATCTTTTTGTTATCTTCCTGATCATAACTTTCTTCATTTTCTTCTTCATCGCTCCATGTGCAGAGCATAGCTTTTAGTTTCTTAGTTTTTCCTTTGCTCATTATTTTCAATAATTCCGGGCACTCTCCTCGCATGTGCCCTGTCTTCCTGCATTGATAGCAAACCATATTATCAGATTTCTTGTTGGAGTCAAATTTGAATTTGGAATACTTGCTCACCTGATCCTTTGTCTTCCTTTGACCCTTACCTTCTTTCCTAGAAAACATTCTAAACTTTATGGTGAGTAGAGCGTACATACTGGGATCTTCTTCACTGTCAGACGTCTCACTTTCATCACTTGAACCTTTGCCACTAGGTGATGCCTTGAGAGCTATGGGCTTCTTCTTCATATATTCCTCGTTTCTTTTCAGATTTAGTTCGTACGTCATCAGTGATCCTATCAACTCATCTGCTATCATTGTAGAGAGATTCGTAGAATCCTCTATGATAATTACTTTGTTGTGCCAGGCCTGAGGAAGAGACCTCATAATTTTCCTCACTATCTCACCATTCGTGTATTCCTTGCCTAGGGACTTGAGACTATTGGTCAATTGAAATAATATAGCATACATTTCTGAAATAGTCTCATCAGCTTTCATTTTAAACATTTCATAATCAGATATAAGCATATTAGCTTTAGTCTCTCTCACCTCGCGCGTACCTTCATATATTAGTTCGAGTTTGTCCCACATCTCCTTGGCAGAGTTGCACGTTGAAACTCGTGAAAACTCGGTGGGAGTAATCAAGCATTGCATGATATTCATGGCGCTCTAGTTCACAGTTGATCTTTGGATTTGCTCCCTCGTCCAAGTTGTCTCATCTTTAGGTAGCTCGAAAGGCCCTCTCCTGACCACCATCCAAATCTCATGGCTTTGTGCCCTAAGAAAGACCTGCATTCTATTTTTCCAATAAGAGTAATTTGATCCATTGAAGAATGGAGGCCTATTGATAGAATGCCCTTCGGCTAGAAAGCCTTGGGCAGTTGTGCCAGCTAATATCTCCGGATCGTTGGACCACATTGTAGAGAATCCCTCTCTGCTATCAAATGTAGAGTCAAATAGGCAGATGTAAAGGGGGGGGGTGAATAGATCTGCCCCCTAAGAAAAAATGCAGTAAAAATGATAATGATCTTCAGAAGGATCGATCACAAACCAAGCAGGTGAAGTGCACGTGAGGCAGAGATTGGTGCGCGATTGTGAACACTTAATCAACTAACTATGAATGTGGGTAGAAGAGATGGAGCAATCACACAACCAAAAATACAAGATTTTTTAGGTGGTTCGGCAGCACCTGTGTGCTCACCTAAATCCACCCCTCACTCAACTGAATGAGGACCACTAGCTGCAATGACAGTAGCAACTCAGGGAAACAACCCCAATACACACCGCTGATTCACAGCTTCACATGCTGATTCACGGCTTCACACACACACTTATTGAATTTGATTGAAAATGTAAAGAGCGAGAGAAGAACAAAAGGAACAAGAAAAATAATGTAGCTTCTGAAGAACCAATCTGGGTGATCCTATGATGCTCTGTCTTCTCAATCCGAAGGACGCTCTTCTCCTCTCTTAATATTTCAGATCTCTTCTTCTCTGGATCTCTCTTTTCTTTTCTCTCTCAGATCCTGCTCTCTATTTGCTCTTCGAAGCTTCAGGTTGCTCAACCTAACTCAGGGCTTCCTCCTTCGATAGCAGCCTCTTATTTTTTATCTCAAGGTGATGATTGTATTTACAGTAGAATGATAATGGATAATTTTCCATTTCCAGGCTATTTCTGATTGGTCCTTGTCAAAAGATAGAATATTATATCCTAGGATGTTTCTAGAAATTGAGGCATGTGACTTGGAGGCTTGTGCCAATGATTGGTGCTTGGACTATGTGCCCAAGAGGGACCCACTTAATATTCACAAACCTCTTCTACCGGAATGAGTCGACTTGGTGTGAATCTTGATTCGACTTATTCTTTGAGCATTGTAGGATCCAAGTTTCTGGATTACCATGAGTCGACTTGTTCTTGGACTTGAGTCGACTTGTTCTGTTGAAGTTTGTATGGTCCAAGCTTCTGGAATGTCATGAGTCGACTTGGTACTCAACTTGAGTCGACTTGATCTTTTTAGAGTTGGAAACATGACCCTAGATGTCTTCTTAAGTTGACTCATTTTCAGCCTTGAGTCGACTTCTTGTTGCTTCTTGTTGATGGGGACATCCTTGACCATTCCATATTTTTTTCGAGGATCCCGTTGCTCGCCGACAGTGCTCCATGATGTCGCCACATTTTGTGAGTCAAGTCATGTAATTTTTATATTTTATTTGAGTCATAAACTGTGTAATTTTCCTTTTATTTGAGTCAAGTACCTAGGCTAATGAGTCATTTAACAAAGTTAGTTGTCATATGGTTGGTTTGATAGGTTATTGGGCCCAATTCAGTGGGCTAGGCCCATGGGTGCCCCTCCTTGGACTGTGTGGTCAATCTGTCAATTGTCCAGGGGCAATTTGGTCCTAGGAAAAGTATGGAGTCTATAAATAGCCCCCTTCCATCTCCCATTTGTAACCTTTGATGATGAATGAAATTTGAAATTCCCTTGAAATTTTATCTCCCCTCTCTCTCTTGATATCTCTCTCTCTCTCATATCTCTCTCTCTCTAAGGGGGTCGCCCCTCTCTCTCTCTTCCCACACCCCAAATTCAAATTTTCTTCTCTCTCCTACCCATTCACTCTTCATTAAAACCCCCTTCCCCTTCCCCAAATCACCCATTTAATTCCCCTCCTTCCCCAAGGTAGCATCCACCACTCTCCAAGACACCATCCAACCACCAACCACCCACTCCCCTTCCGAAGCCCACACCCACCTCTCCCAAGGCTAAAGGGGCTTAAACCTAGGCCAAATTTGAATTTCCCACCCCTCTCTCCTTCTTCCCTAGCCCCTTTGGTCGCCCCTCTCCAGCCCTTCCGTCCTAGGGTCGTCCAACCCCTTTCCTCTGCTCCTACTCTCACAATCCATCACCCTGGCCTGCACCTGTTCATAGATAGCAGTCAAGGAGCGAGTTACAGAGACTGCCACGCATTCATCACGCATCTCCTGGGGGTGTACTATATATTTTTTGAAAGATCTTCGAAGCAGCTTCGCAGGCGAGGTGATCTCGCATCCATCCGACATCTGTGCTGCCCGGGAGAGCCATTCTCCCTATACTACATAAAGCTGCTCTGACAGTGAACTAGAGCCTAAGAGACGAATTTACCATGGCCACCCCTATTCAATTTTGACCGTGATTTTTGGCTGAGATCTTGTCCACCAAGTCCTCAGCCAGCACCAACAAGAAGGGTGCCATTCTGACTCCGGAACACTGCGTTCTCGCTTTTCTCACTGAAGTGCACAGGTCAGTCCAGCAGAGACAGTTCCGGACCACCCTCCACCTCTCTCTACCTCATTCTCTACTCCGACCACCCCTGGTGGCCTCGTTGGTCTCCGTTCGAAGAGGACTCGCCCACGGTCGCAACGACACTGACCTCACTTTCATTGAATCTCCAGAGCGTTCGTGGCAGTAGTTTTCTCAGACCCCCTTGGGTTCTGAGTACTGTGCACCCAGTCTCCGGCTGCAGACCAGAGCCCGAGTGCAGGAGCCCCCATGCCCAGTACCCGGTGAATCCTAGAGCGACATTTCTATGAGACCTTCTCCTCCGAGTCCTCTACCAGACCCAAGAAGGAGGACCTCATTTTGACCCCGGAGCACGAAGTTCCAGATTTTCTCCCTAGGGTGTACTGGGTCAGTTCCACCTGGGTCTGATCGGACACCCTATCACTGTTCTGGGTCTCGCCGTCTGCCCCAACCTCCTCCGATGACCCCGTGGGTATACATTCGAAGAAGACTTGTCCACGATCGTAACGGCTCTCGTCTCTCCCTCATCGGAGCAGGGGAGTGATCGTGACAGCCTCCTCTTCCAGCAGCAGCACTCCAGGAACAGTCAGAACCAGAGCAGATCAGTCCTGGTCCAGACCCTGCCCTGGCCATCGTCGACGTCAGAAAATTATTCAATAATTTGGGACTCCTCCTGGGCCAACCCAGGAGGTTTTGGCACTGGTTTCATCATCAGCAAAGCTCGGTGGAGTCCATGGCGGCACCGTCATCGACTCCCTATCAGGCTATTCCAGAAGTGGACAGAACCGGCAATGTTCGGCATTTTGGCTTTTGCTTAATTCCCCATCCCCACCTGACCGGCTTACATCCCCTCCCTGTGCAAGGGTAGTGTTTGCTTGTAATCTGAAATTAACCCCCACCCCGAGATCCCCCTCCTGCGAGAGGCGTAGTGGTGTATCATTCTGAAATTTCAGGTTCGAGCTACACCGACGCAGCGTGCGGGTTCTACCCACGCTTCCCCGCTCGCCTCTTCTCCGATCGGGATCGACGTTTTCACGCCGATCAGGTGAGCAACTGAACACCCCTCTCTATTGCAATTAAATTTGCTTGCTTAGTATCGCATCTTAGGGCTATCAGTGGTAAGAGAGTGCCCAATCCAATTTCCAACTAATTGAGTGCCAACGCAGGTGAGTTGCGAGAGCTATCCTACATCCCACGCCCTTGGTGTGCCGACCGCCTGTGATTTTAGGATCCCTGGCCCATTGGGGTCCTCCCCGAGCTAGCCATACCCTTGGAACCCTAAGGTCTAACCTCGAACCCTCACCACCATCGCTGGTCCACCTACGGACCCGGGTGTGCGCGACGCGGGTGAAACCGCTTGAGTGAATCCGCCGTTCGGTTCGATTGCTTGTGAATCTAGGTCCAAGGGGTCGTGTCACATCAAGTGGTATCAGAGCAAGTTTTAGACTTGTCTCTACTACGTCTAGTCCTAGGGCCATTGCATTTGTCACCCGTTCATCATGACCACTTCCTACTTAGCCTATTTGTCATCCTTAGACCCATTAGAGGCCTTTGTGTTTGATGGATCCCGCCCTAGTATATATCTAGAGTGGGAGAGCTCCATAGATCATCACTTAACAAGGTTTACCCTGTCAGGGCCTATACATGTCAACTATGCCAAGAGTTTGCTTTGGCGCCAAGCTAGGAATGAATGGCAAAACATTGTAGGCTTAAGGGAAGTTGGAAGGCAAGAGCTCATCGACTCTTGGAATGAGATTAGGATCGAACTTAGGAAGATTTATGCTCCCCGACCCTTCCCTTCCCACTCGAAGAATCCTAGCCCGAGGAGCACTACTACTCCTCCAACCCCGCCCGGCCAACCCAAAATCACTCACCCAACCCATACCACTCAAACGCCATTAGCCCTTACCACTACCCCTCTATCGACCCTTAAAGGGGACACACCTTCCAAGACCACCCAATCCAAACCTCTTCCACCAACCCATCTTCCCCTACCTACCCCAATCCAAGTCCACCCTTGCTCACCACCTCGGATGCGCCATGCACTGGCTATCACCAACCCACCCACCACGGACCCTCCCTCCCCATTGGAGGTAGAAGTCGTGGCCCACAAACTTGACCACGTGAGGTCAAATGCCCTCCGGACCCTCTTCTCACCATAGAGGAAGCCCAAGCTCCCACTAATAGGGAAGAAGAGCCTCAACCTTCCCCCACCCCTCATGGCCCGGATCCTCAAGAGCCACACACCATCATACATGGCACCCTCACCGTAGATGAGACCATCCTACCATGGCTTAAGCAAAGTTCAACCCATCCTAGCTCACCACCATACCTCTCACCCTTGGTATATCAATCCCAAATTGTGCTCACCTGGCCTCCCCATGTCACTTTTCAAACCTTCTACTTCGTGGAAGACTTAGGAGACCTAGTTGATTGCCTACATTGGCAAGTCTAATTGACCGGCCTGCTAGCCATGGGACCATCGAAGCCTAGCACCATTAACTTTGCCCACCCTACCATTGGCTCCATCACCTCCATTCGCACGAGTGGGCATTGCACTAGTGAGATCCTCCTATTTCCCCCCTTGGAGGAAGAACCAATCCCGACCTATTCCCCACCCATTGAGACCCCAAGTGCCTTGAACCGTCAACCCACTAGAGACCTTGGACCAATTACTTTGGAGGAGGATGACTCACCACCTTGTGAGGACCTTGAGGACATGGAGTTCCTCTCTTTTGGTAGCCTTTACCTTGATCCCTTCGACCCCTTCCTATACCCAAGTGACCCACCCACCTTACTCACCACCCACCTTTCCCTACTCTAATCCACCATGTTGGACCAAGCCCACCCCTTCCTAGACTCGGGTTACACCATGGGAGCCATGACTTTGGGCAATATACACTTAGGGATTGAGAAAGTGCCCCACACCATGCTATATACCTTCCTTGACCCCTTTGACCCTTTCAAGTTGAAGTTCAAAGGCCATCCTACAACACCACACACGAAGGTCATTTTTGGGATAGGAGTGTCTATGTCTATGCATACCACACCCCTTGGCATGATTAGTAAGTTGGGTCCATTCACTCATATCACCCACATGTCAAGTAGGAAGCACGAGTGGTCCATATTTGGGTGTAGCGGCCCTCCCCCATTAATCATTAGTCTTATGTATGTTAGGAGCATTCATGGATGTCCAGGTCCTCCGGCATTCATCACACCCACGCATGAGAGGGACACCAATGGATGTCCCGGTCCTCCCAAGCTCATCCAAGTCAATGTGGCATTAACGCATGATAGGGCCATCTATGGTTGCCTCGGTCCACCTTTGGATTGTTGTGTGGTGGTGGCGGATCTAGAGGGGAGGGGTGAATAGATCAGCCCCCTTTTAAAAATTTTAAGCACAGCGGAATATAAAAAATGCTAACGCCCAGGAAGATTCACTAGAAAAGAGTCTAAGAAAGATATATAGACGGCCTATGGAAGCATCTACCGCAAAGCAAACTCATAGACAAACCGCACTAGACAAAGAGTTTTAAGGTGGTTCGGACTCTATCCCAGAGTCCTACGTTCACCCCCCACTCAACCGAGTGGGGCTTCACTAGTGCAACTGCACAGCTGACACACAGCTTACGGGCTAAACAAGCCAATGCTGACACATAGTTTACGGGCTCCACAGACCAGAACAACCTTCTGTCTGTCTTCCCACAGCAACCTATGGAGACCGAACACAGTAATAAGAGATGAGTTTAAACAATAAAAGGAAAACACAAATGTAAAAACCCAGAAAAGAAGTGTGACTCTTAAGGATAGAACAAAGGATCCGGTCTAGTATCTAGATGGTGATCCTCACTTTTTCCCGATGGAGTTTTTCCTAAAGGAGTAGGTTCTCCTTCGTAGGAAGTGGAAGCTTCTTCTCCTTCTTCTCACCGGAAGAAAGGAGGAAATGACGACAACTGTCCTTGGAAGCTTCGAAGTAGCAACTTGGGGCTTTGTGTCTGAAGGCCTCTTCTTCTTCTTGCTGCTAACTCTTTCACAAGCTTGCTGCTTGCTTCCTTGCTCCTGCACCATGCTACTCTTGTCTGCTTCCCGCTGTCTCTCCTCTCTTGATCCTGTTCGTAGTTCTACCTAATTTTATACAAGCTCAGCCATCTTCTCATACCCTCGTGCATTTTGTGCTCCATGCTCTCCCAAGCTTTTCTTACCATCTTTGAACAGATCCACCTTTTTCATTGAACTTGCTGCACGATCCTCTTCTGCAGGGTATGTCTCCCAGCTGATATGCTTTTGGGGAGGACATTCTTTTCTTCTTGTCTACAGCGTACGAGGTTGGTAGCTGTTAATCTAGTAAGATGAAATCTGGGCAATCTATCTTCATCAGAGAGGACCAGATGCCAGACCGCAATGACCTCTGATTGGTTCTGAAGTGATAAGGTGTATTGGCTTCTCATTGGCTGGCCATGCTGGTTCATACGGTACTCTGTAAATTGACTTTGCTGGCCGATCACATCTTTATCTAGTACAAGATTCTCTCCTCATGGTCTGACCCCTTTTTGGACATAGATCCCTATTAGATGAGTTGCCATTGGTCAACTTGTAAAGTAGGAAGCTTCACTTCCAGCTCGCCTTCCAAGACATGTACTTTCGAAGGAGGCGACATCTGTTTGAGTAGAACAGAGCCTCCGTAGAGATGAGGCATAAGAGCCCTCGTGAACTCCCATTGGTCAACGTGGTAGGGACGAGATGCTTCTAAGGTCCACGTGCCAGTTTCCCACCGTTTCAGAGATCAAGTGCCTTTTATCCTGGCGGTGCTGACGTGGCAGTGCAGATGTGGCAGTGCTGATCTTTAGCGTTCAAACCAAAACAAGCACCGACCTTCTGTAAGACATGCAACAATATAACTAGCACTGACCTTATAACTTGCACTGACCTTAGGTAGCATGAACACAACATGCACCGACTACATAGCTTGCACTTACCATATAGACTACCAAAGGATGCACCGACCTTGTGTAGTCCAAGGCATGAATGCACAGACTTCATGAAGAATATGCTTTGACCTGATATGTGCTCAGAATTGAAATATGCACAGACTTGGCATGTGCAGAGAGCTTGATATATGCTCGGACCTTCTTGTTGAAAGCAAGCATTGCACAGCCTTCGAACTGTCTAGGCCAGACATGCACCGAGCTTTGGAAGCTGGCCACCAAACGTGCACCGACCTTAGTCCTTGTGAGAACAGCAAAGTGCACGTACCTTGGTCTTGAAGCTTGAAGCTTGAAGCTGCACCAACCTTGTATGCAATCCAGCAAATGTGCACCAACCTTGAAGCTGCACCAACTTCATTCTGCGCAGGTTCCATGTGCACTGACCTTATTTAGCATAAACGACATATGCACTGAGGCAAGGAATGCACCGACCTTACATGCAACATGCACTGACCTTTGTATGCATAATGCAAGAAGTGCACCGACGTCACACGGCACGAAGCAAAAGATGCACAAACCTAATAACTCAAAGTCCCAGATGTGCACCGACCGTGTTTAGCCTATGGAAAGATGTGCACAAACCTGATGTGCATGCTATAGAATGTTGCACTGACCTTGGTCATGCACTGACCTTGTATGCATGTAACAGTGAAATGCACCGACTTCTATATACGAAGGACGAATCATGCACCGACCTTGTCATGCGTGTATAAAAAGGAACATGCATAGGAAGTGCACCGACCTTGTTTAGCACAAGGAAAATGTGCACGGACCTGATATGCTGCTAATGAAGACGTGCACTAACCTCACATGAACTAGCACGGACCTGAATAGTGAAGTGCACTGACTTCACATATGCTTTAGATAGAGACATGCACAGACGTTATAATGTACATGGGGCAAATGTGCACTGACCCTGGAAACTCATGTGCATAGACTCTAAACTGTAACATGCATGGACCTAAATGTGCACTTACCTTGGTGTGGCTAGCATAGAAACGTGCACCAACCTTTAAACATGCACAGACCTTACAACATGCACCGACCCTAGGTAGCATGCATGCATACACAGGAGCATGCACTGACCTACCGTAAGCGTAAGGCAAGAACGTGCACCGACTTATATGTCTAAGCTACAGTGAAATGCACGGACCTTATATGCAGTCTAACAAGGATGTGCACTGACCGTGTATATGCATGAACAGGATTATGCACCGACATGGTATGCACTGCTACAGTGATATGCACGGACCTTCTCATACATAATGCAAGACCTGTACTAACCTTATCATGCTATAAGCACAACATGCACCCAGAAATGACATGCACCCAAGCTGTTCGATAAAATGATATGCACACAAACTTGATGCAGATGCATTGACCCCAATTATTGACCTCAAATATGATCAACAATATGTATGACTCATAGTTTTAAGCATCATTAAAAGCATCATCAAAACATATTTGAAGAATTAAAAGCACAGGGGCACAAAATTCTCCCCCTTTTTGATGATGACAGCACTATGAGTCATTCAAAGACCATGTGAGTCATTCAAAGACATGAATGAATGAATTTCGCATGAATGATAGAACATGATGGATAGTATGAACTCTCCCCCTTTGACAACATCAGAAAGCACTGGGGATGGAAACTGGAGACTAGAACACAAATGCATGTTTGAGAAAAAGAGGATTATAGAAAATTCAATCTGAGACAACATTCATTAACCAAGCTAGGAGTTTTTCAGATTCTTCGGCACTAAGAACTCCCATGATCAATCTCTAGTAACTGCTTGGTTTAAGAGAGATACAAGTAGAGTTTGAATCTAATTGTTTTAAGATTTAATAGCGATAAACCAAGTCTACAAAAACATATCCAAGTTCAGCTCCATTTGTCTTACATAATGAAAGTCAGTGACTCCCTTAGGAGTTGCCACTGATAAGTATTGTAGATAAACAAGATAAACATTTCTGAGCTCTTGATGTGACACCGACTTAGAGAATGCAGCAACTAGACCAAGGGTCCTTGGACTTACCAAGCAAGCACAACGCACAAGAGTAGAGAATTACGCAAGTTGCCAAACCACCGTTGCGCACACGATTCCCGGGTGACTCGGTGATGCCGAGTGGAGGTAGTGGAACAAAGCCCTTGCTGGTAGAGGACCAGCAAAGCTATGGTCGCCCTCTCGAGGGTATGGTGCCTACAATGAAAGGGCTGGCTAGGTGCCGAAAGGGCACAGGGTCGCTCTCTCACAATCCCACGATGATCACTCGTAAACTGGGAGCTTCGGGGTCGGGCGCTCTCTCACCGTCAACAGAGCAATTCCATGGATATTATATGCACAAACTACTGATATGAGAGCAAGGGATAGAGCTTACCCAGTTGGTTTGAAGAAACCAACCCCATTCGGAGACGAGGGCGAGCGGGGAAGTGTGGGTTCCCCGCACACTACGTCGATGAAGCTTGATCCCTGCTAATTATTTACATGCACTACGCCTCACGCAGGAGGGTGGATCTCGGGGTGAGGAAAAATGAATTACACACAAACACTACCTCCACACAGGGAGGGGCAGTAAGCCGGTCAGGCGGGGAGGGGCGTGAAGCTAAGAACGGAGCAGGATTGCCCTCCCGGGGTTTTGTCTGCCGGTTCTGCCCGCTGACAGGAACTCGCTGTTGACTCCGCTGTGATCGCTCCCGGACTCGAAAGTGAACGAGACCAGCGCCAAAATGTTAGTGACTGACCCTGGATGAAGCCTGAATTTTTTTGGCCCCATACGTTATCGACGCTGGCCGGGACAGATGCTGGACCGGCGCTGCTCTGCTCTACCTTGGACTGAGTTCAGGTTGTTGCAGCAGGTTGGCAACTTCACCACGATCGCTCCTGTGATCCAATCGAGACGGGATCAGGACGGTTGCGAGTGTGGTCGAATCCTATTCGATCAGCAACCAAGATGGGCACCAGAGGAGGTCGGAGCAGGGAGGTGGAACCCGAAGAGTGAGAGGGGGTCTGATCAGTCCCTGATAGGACTGACCTGCGCACCTGGGGAAAATAATTTGGAACGGGGAGCTCCGAACTCCAAACGAGGTCCCGCTTTCTGTGTTGGACAGAGGACTGGTGGATCTTCACCCCGGTCAAGTGGCACACCAAGTGGAGTACCGGTGTGGTCGCAGTAGCTTCTGAATGGCAGCTCTGGTTTCTGGCCGGACTGGTTCTGCGCAGTTGGTGAAGAATGGCTCTCCCGGACAGCTCCGAACTTGAATTGGGGCGGGATCACCTCGCCTGCGAAGACGACTGGAAGAGATTTCCGGAAATGTAGGATACACCTCCAGAAGATGTCCGGTAAAGACGTGGTTGACTCTGCAACTCGACCCTTGACTGCTGACTGCGGACTGAGATGAATAGGGTGATGATAGGTGATGGGAGACAGAGTAGATGGGTGGGAAATTGGGTGGATGGGTGTGGGGGTGCCACCTGACTATGTGGGGGTCTGTTAGGGGGGGATACAAGGTGTGGGAGGGGCAGAAAGGGGGTTGGGAGGTGGTCTAGCAAGTGGAGGAAGGGGGAGCTGTGAATTTGGGTTGGGAAGGAGAGAGGGAAGAGAGATCTCTCCTTTGGTTTGAATGGTGGGTTAATGGAGGGGTTAATGGGGGCCTAGGGAATGGGAAGGGTTGCCTTGGGGAGGGAAAGGGGTGCTTGGGAGAAGGGATTCTCCCTTGGGAAAATGAAAGGTTGTATGGGGAAGGGGAAAGGTTGCTTGGGAGGAGGGAGAGGTGCCTAGGAGAAGGGGATTCCACCTAGGGGTTTGAGGGGAATTAAATGGGAGGTATGGGGAAGGGGGAGGGGTCTTAATGAGAGGTGAATAGGGAGGAGAGAGAGTAAATTTCGAAATTGGGGTGGGGAGGAGAGAGAATGGGGTTCGCCCCCTTTAGAGAGAGAGAGAGAAAGAGAGAGGGGAATCCACCCCTTAGAGAGAGAGTGAGAGAGACAATTATTGTGGAAATTTTCACTTAATACTTCATTCATTCATTAGTTCTCCATGGAGGGATTGGGGTCCTATTTATAGGAAACCCTCCATTTACAAAAAGTCGTTACCTTTTGGACTATTGACAAATGACCAAGGGGGGGAAAGGGGGCGCCCATGGGCCAAGCCCATTGAAGTGGGCCCGTTAACCCACTAGGCCACCTAATGATACTTAGACTTAGATAGATGACGCACTAACTTAGGTACTTGACTCAATAAAAGGAAAATTACATGGTTAAGACTCAAGGAAAGATATGAAAATTACATAGCTAGACTCAGAAAATCAAGATGAACACAATGGCGAGCATCGGGACCCTTGGAGAAATGGGAAGTGGTAAGCGATGTCCCCATCATACTCCCGGGGTGCAGAGAACTCGACTCTGTCGAGTAAAGATCCATCGTATGCGGAGGGAGCCACGGCGGGGTTGCCCACAAGTCTACCAAAGGTAGCTGGTCCTTTCACCAAGCCAGGTAGCGCCCATACCCTTTGCTCCAGATGACAGTGACCTATTCATACAATATCCATACAACATGCTCATGCTGGTCTCTCTGGGCTGGTAGACTTCTCTCAAGGGTAGGTGCTCTCTCAAGGGAGGGGATGAGCTCAATTTCCTCACTAGGTGTCACCGTGGGACCCATGTATGGCACCAGGTTAGCCACGATGAAAGTGGGGCTTACTCTGTATTCCTCAGGGAGGTCTAACACATAAGCATTAGTGCCGATGTATCTCAGGACCTGGAAGGGACCTGTTCCACGAGACCTCAGTTTTGAGACGTTCTAAGATGATAGTCTCTCAGTCCTCACCATCACGGAATCACCAAACCAGAATTCTTGGTGGCAGCGGTGAGAGTTGGCTAATTGTTTGTTCACCTCGTTGCTCTTGTTGATGTGCTTGCGAGGGTTGCCATGCAATGTCATAAATGATGATCCTCTAGGGATGAAGGAGGGCCTGGACAACCAAATTTAGCCCTATCAAGTGTTACATTGATTTTGGTGGACTTAGGAGGGCCGGGGCACCCATAGATGAACCTATCATGCAAAGGGGTGTTGGATGTCGGGGGTCCCGGACATCCATGAATGCTTCCTTCATGCTTTGACATCATAATGATTGACTTAGGGGGACCGGGACATCCAAATGTAGACCAGCCATGCTTTGACGCCAAGAAGACTTTGATGGAATTGGGAGGACAGGGACATCCATAAGTGGACCTATCATGCAATGATGCCGTGTAGACTTTGGTGGACTTAGGAGGGCCTGGGCATCCATATGTAATACAATCATGCATGGGGATGACAAATGCCGGGGGACCCGGACATCCATGAATGCTCCTATCATGCCTATGACCCATGATGAATGAAGGAGGACCGTTACACCCAAATATGGACCACTTATGTTTCCAACTTGACATGTGGGTGTTATGAATGAAAGGACCCGACCTACTAATCATGTCAAGTGGTGGGAGGTGCCAAGACAGAGGCATTCCTACTCCAAAGATGATTTCTATGTGAGGGGTTGTGGGATGACCTTTGAGCTTCCATTTGAGAGGATCAAAGGGATCTAAGAAGGTGGATAGCACGGAGTGAGACACTTCCTTAATCCCTTTGTGAATATTACCCAAAGTCATGGCCCCTATGGTGTAACCCGAGTCTAGGAAGGGGTGGATTTGATCCATTATGGTTGGTTGGGGTAGGGAAAGGTGGGTGGTGGGTATGGTGATTGGGCCATTTGGGTATCCGTACTCCCATTGGAATGGGTCAAAGGGATCATGGTAAGGGCTACCTAAAGAGAGGAACTTCATGTCTCCAAGGTCTTTACAAGGTGGTGAGTCATCCTCCTCCAAAGTGATCGGTCCAAGATCTCTAGTGAGTTGATCGTTTAAGGCATTTGGGGTCTCAATGGGTGGGGAGTAGACCGGAGTGGGTTCTTCCTCCAAGGGGAGAAATAGAAGAATCTCAATAGTGCAATGCCCACTCGTGCAAACGGAAGTGATGGAGCCAATGGTGGGGTGGGCAAAGTTAATGGTGCTAGGCTCCGAAGGTCCCATGGCAAGCAAGCCGGTCAAGTGGACTTGCCAATATAGGTAATCCACTAGGTCTCCCAAGTCTCCCGTGAAGTAGAAGGTTTGTAAAGTGACATGGGGAGACCGGGTGGGAACAATTTGGGATTGATATCCCAATGGTGGTGATCTCAGGAGGGTGGGACTTTGCTTGAGCCATTGGAGTATGGACTCATCTATGGTGACGGTGTGCGGCTCATGAGGACCCGGACTAGGAGGGGTGGGTAAGTTTTGTGGCTCCTCTTCCTCAACGGTGTAGGCTTGGGTTTCCTCAAGGGTCGGGAGGGGGTCTAGGTCAGTCTTACTTCCAAGGGAAGAGGTGTTTACTTCAAGGGATCAGGTGTTTGGATCATGGGCTCCTCTTCCAAGGGGAGGAATGGGTCTTTTGGTGGAGGAGTGGAGATAGCCGGCTCATGGTACTCCCGGGGTGGTGAACACGGACGGGCTTGGGTTGGGATTAATAGGGGAAGTCCTTGGGTTGGAGTTGGGGGTGGAAAAGTGGTTGGTTGAGGAGGTCCGGATTGGGGTGCGTAGATATTTCTAAGATCGGCCCTCATTTCAACCCAAGATTCAATGGGTGCTTCCCCTTTGTCTTCTCTCAAACCTACAATGTACTCCCATTCTTTCCTAGCTTGGTGCCAGAGCAAACTCTTAGCATAGTTGACTTGGATAGGTCCTGACAGGGTAAACCTCCCAAAGTGTCGGTCTATGGACTTCTCCCATTCTAGATATATGCTAGGGCGGGATCCATCAAACACAAAGGCTTCTAATGGGCCTAAGGGTGGCGAATATGCCAAGTATGAGGTAGTCATGATGGTGGACAAATGTGATGCATGCAATGGCCCTAGGATAAGACTTAGTAGAGACAAGTCTAGAACTTACTCTGATACCAAGTTGATGTGACACTGACTTAGAGAATGCAGCAACTAGACCGAGGGTCCTTGGACTTACCAAGCAAGCACAACGCACAAGAGTAGAGAATTACGCAAGTTGCCAAACCACCGTTGCGCACACGATTCCCGGGTGACCTAGCAAAGCTATGGTCGCCCTCCCGAGGGTACAGTGCCCACAATCAAAGGGCTGGGTAGGTGCCGAAAGGGCACAGGGTCGCTCTCTCACAATCCCACGATGATCACTCGTAAACTGGGAGCTTCGGGGTCGGGCGCTCTCTCACCGTCAACAGAGCAATTCCACGGATATTATATGAACAAACTACTGATATGAGAGCAAGGGATAGAGCTTACTCGGTTGGTTTGAAGAAACCAACCCCGTTCGGAGACGTGGGCGAGCGGGGAAGTGTGGGTTCCCCGCACACTGCGTCGATGAAGCTTGATCCCTGCTAATTAATTACATGCACTACGCCTCACGCAGGAGGGTGGATCTCGGGGTGGGGAAAAGTGGATTACACACAAACACTACCTCCACACATGGAGGGGCGGTAAGCCGGCCAGGCGGGGAGGGGCGTGAAGCTAAGAACGGTGCTGGATTGCCCTCCCGGGGTTCTGTCTGTCGGTTCTGCCCGCTGATAGGAACTCGCTGTCGACTCCGCTGTGATCGCTCCCGGACTCGAAAGTGAACGAGACCAGCACTAAAATGTTGGTGACTGACCCTGGATGAAGCCTGAATTTGTTTGGCACCAGAAGTTATCGACGCTGGCCAGGACAGATGCTAGACCGGCGCTGCTCTGCTCTGCCTTGGACTGAGTTCAGGTTGTTGCAGCAGGTTGAGGACTTCACCACGATCGCTCCCGTGATACAATCGAGACGGGATCAAAACGGTTGCGAGCGTGGTCGAATCCTATTCGATCAGCAACCAAGATGGGCACCAGAGGAGGTTGGAGCAGGGAGGTGGAACCCAAAGAGTGAGAGGGGGTCTGATCAGTCCCTGACAGGACTGACCTGTTCACCTGGGGAAAATAATTTGGAACGGGGAGCTCCAAACTCCAAACGAGGTCCCACTTCCTGTGTTGGACAGAGGACTGGTGGATCTTAGCCCCGGTCAAGTGGCACACCAAGTGGAGTACCGGTGTGGTCGCAGTAGCTTCTGAATGGCAGCTCTGGTTTCTGGCAGGACTGGTTCTGCGCAGTCGGTGAAGAATGGCTCTCCCGGACAGCTCCGAACTCGAATTGGGGCGGGATCACCTCGCCTGCAAAGACGACTGGAAGAGCTTTCCGAAAATGTAGGATACGCCTCCAGAAGATGTCCGGTGAAGACGTGGTTGACTCTGCAACTCAACGCTTGACTACTGCCTGCGGACTAAGATGAATAAGGTGATGATAGGTGATGGGAGACGGAGTAGATGGGTGGGAAATTGGGTGGATGGGTGTGGGGGTGGCACCTGACTATGTGGGGGTCTGTTAGGGGGGGATACAAGGTGTGGGAGGGGCAGAAAGGGGGTTGGGAGGTGGTCTAGCAAGTGGAGGAAGGGGGAGCTGCGAATTTGGGTTGGGAAGGAGAGAGGGAAGAGAGATCTCTCCTTTAGTTTGAATGGTGGGTTAATGGAGGGGTTAATGGGGGCCTAGGGAATGGGAAGGGTTGCCTTGGGGAGGGGAAGGGGTGCTTGGGAGAAGGGATTCTCCCTTGGGAAAATGAAAGGTTGTATGGGGAAGGGGAAAGGTTACTTGGGAGGAGGGAGAGGTGCCTAGGAGAAGGGGATTCCACCTAGGGGTTTGAGGGGAATTAAATGGGAGGTATGGGGAAGGGGGAGGGGTCTTAATGAGAGGTGAATAGGGAGGAGAGAGAGTGAATTTCGAAATTGGGGTGGGGAGGAGAGAGAATGGGGTTCGCCCCCTTTAGAGAGAGAGAGAAAGAGAGAGGGGAATCCACCCCTTAGAGAGAGAGAGAGAGAGAGAGAATTCTTGTGGAAATTTTCACTTAATACTTCATTCATTCATTAGTTCTCCATGGAGGGATTGGGGTCCTATTTATAGGAAACCCTCAATTTACAAAAAGTCGTTACCTTTTGGACTATTGACAAATGACCAAGGGGGGGAAAGGGGGCGCCCATGGGCCAAGCCCATTGAAGTGGGCCCGTTAACCCACTAGGCCACCTAATGATACTTAGACTTAGATAGATGACTCACTAACTTAGGTACTTGACTCAATAAAAGGAAAATTACATGGTTAAGACTCAAGGAAAGATATGAAAATTACATAGCTAGACTCAAAAAATCAAGATGAACATAA
The DNA here is from genome assembly GCA_022559845.1 of Amorphophallus konjac. Lineage (NCBI taxonomy): Eukaryota > Viridiplantae > Streptophyta > Magnoliopsida > Alismatales > Araceae > Amorphophallus > Amorphophallus konjac. The sequence continues at coordinate 109,274,059 of CM040125.1, read as the reverse complement.
TGGCGAGCATCGGGACCCTTGGAGAGATGGGAAGTGGTAAGCGATGTCCCCATCAGCTCTCTTCAGGATTACAGCATTATGTCTGACCTTTTGTCATGTTCGCATTTTTGTTTGGGCTCATCATACTTTTGTTTGGACAGTCAAGTTGAGTCCACACCTTTTTGTGTAAGGATGGATGTTGATTAGATGCCCTCACCCCTAGTTACTCAGTGAGACTAACTATTCTATCTCATTTTGAACAGAGATAGCAACAACACTTCATGACTTGGGTTGGTCTCCATTTCTTTGATGAAGGACCCAGTTGCTCGGTGCATATGGCCATTGCTCTGTCATGACCATTGATAAAGTATTTGATGTTGGTTTCGGTGCAGTATTTAGAGGGGGGGTGAATGAATATAACCCGTTAAAAAAAAACCTTCACCCAATTAAAAACTAGAATAATAACAAGACATATTCGACAATCAGAAGCTCAACTGGAATTTCGCTCTCTAGACAGATAAAATATTCTAAGAGAACTAATCAACACTTCTGCTCAAACAGAAGCCAAACGCTTAGAGCGCCCCTATGCAATCATCTAGCGGAAGCAAAAGTAGATAAACCAAACCACAATGCACAAGGGGTTTTTTAGGTGGTTCGGTCCTCCAGACCTACATCCACCCCACACTCAACCCGAGTGTGGCTTCCACTAGTCACACTAGCACAGCAGACTCAGTCTGCAACAAATGCTGCCAAACAGCTTGACCAGGGGAACAACCCCCCCTCTTCCTCCCAACCGGAGGGAACCACTAGTGGCACCAGTCACTAGCAAACCAGAGACGCAAGTCTCTCTTCCTCCAGACCGGAGGGAACACCTAGTCTTGCAACCTACAAGACTAGAATCGGAGGATCAATCCTCCCTTCCTCCAAACCGGAGGGAAACCTAGAGACCTAAGTCTCTCTTCCTCTGAAACCCAGATGGAAACACAAGTGACACTAAGTCACCTGCAAACCAGAGGTGTAGGACCTCTCTTCCTCCCAACCGGAGGGACCCCTGGACTTGCAATCCACAAGCCCAGAACCGGAGATCAAATCTCCCTTCCTCCAAACCGGAGGGAACCCACAAGTAGCACCCAGCTACTTGCAACTGGAGATAGCAATCTCCCTTCTCCTGAACCAACAGGAGGGACCCCGACCTCTCTACAGAGAATCGGAAATACAGCAAGTGAAAAGATCAAAAGAAAAACGAAACCAGCAACAGAAAGCTGAAACGTTAAAATCAAATGTGGCTCTCGCAGGAGCTGGCTGGCCTGGATTTGATCCACGGCCCAGCAAGAACAGATCTTCAGTTGACGCTTCTATCACTCTAGCTCTCTCTTCTTCTCTATTCTTCTTCCTCTTCTTCTCTTCACACTCTGCTATCTCGATCTCTTACTCAATCTCTCTTTCTTTCTCTTTCTCACTCTCTTTCTCTTCTTCTTTTCCTTATCTTCTTCTCTGTCTGGATCGTGGCTCTCTGTATGGACTTCACCTTTCGCCCATTCGATCTCACTTCTTCTATGGAAGAAGGTTCATATATATAGCAGGAGCAGCAGCAGCAGCGGCAGCTCCGTCGTGTGACCTCCACACTTTCAGCCCTAAATATTAGGACCACGTGGCAGTCTCGCAGCAGGCTTCATTCCAGCCTCGAATCACGTGCTACCCAGACGTGTGTGGAATGTTCTTCCTCAGACCTGTAATGAGATTAAATCCATTAACACGCTGTATGGCCACAAAAACCAAAAACTGCATGAGGTATATAATAACAACACGACGTGACTACTATACGAGATAAGAAAAGAACGACACGAGATACACTGTAACAGATCAGACACAACGAAGAGAACGACACGGAGTGAGGTTATAAAACAAAAGAGACACGAGGTCTAGGAAAGGCAACACGAAGACACGAAAATAAAACAACAACAAAAAGACACAAATACTAGACAAACACGAGGTTATGAATGCAAAAACAACACGAGGACAACACGGGCTGACAACAGAAACTGACACGAAGTGGTTGCAAACAAGCAAGATACTAGGTCTACGTAAAGCAACATGAAGTGTGGTCAAGGTGAGAAAGACACGAAGTCTAAAGCGAAAAACCAACACGAAGACATAATATAAAGAAACGACTCGAAGTGAGATGAGAATAGCACGAGGTGAGAAAGAACGACACGAGGTACACACGACAGGGAGAACGACACGAAGTGGCACAGAAAGCGACACGAGGTGCTGCAATGTCCTGCATGCTATAGAACAAAAACAACACGAAGATACAATCAAGGAGAACGACACGGACTGACAACGACACGAAGATGAGAACAGAAACCGACACGAAGACGAAGAGCTGAAACCAACACGAGGTGTGGTCTCAAAGCAAAAAGTACACTGGGTCAGAAAAACAACACGAAGATAGAACAAAATAGAAAAATACGAAAACAACACGAAGTGAAACGTAAGAAGACTCAATGACGCAAGAAAAATGACTTGAAGATAAGGACGACAAGGATAGAACAACATGAAGTATACCTCACACAAGTTTTCCTATCAAGCATGGAAATCAACACGAAGTGTTGTAAGCTCAGACGACACGAAATCTTTTCGTGTTAGTGAGGGGAAACAACACGAAGTGTAGTGATCATGAACAGCACGAAGTTGAAAGGAACAGTGCAATGTATAGACTTTAAATCCAATGCAAACGGCTGTACAGACTTGAAGATGTGAACCCAATGTACAGACTTGACAGTGAGCTCTGCAGCGAATGTAGACTTTCAATGAAGGGCGTTGTGTAGACTTTGGCTTTGAACGAAGATAAGAATGAGGCTGTATAGACTTGGCCAGAACGTAGGGAAAAGCACCAATGTGCAGACATGAACATCCATCAGTGTATAGACTTCGTGAACAAAGTGCAATGCTGACTGATGTATACACTTGACAAATAGAGTAATGCATGAACAAACAATTAGCCACTACGTTAATCCAATCTAGCCATATTCATGAATTAACTATTCAAGCAAACAATCAGATAAAACAATCAGATATTCAAGCAGTCAATCAGTCATCTATATTAATTAGCACATCTCAATGTGACTCATGGTGTGTCAGTCATCATCAAAACCACACAGGGGCACAACAATCTCCCCCTTTTTGATGATGGCAACACTATGAGTTACACTGACTCAGATTAGATTCTTCTCCCCCTTTGCCTTCAGCAAAAAGACATGAGTTGAAGAGAGAATTAAAAGCTCCCCCTTTTGACTAAGCTGCCCCTTTTACTTTAGCAAAACGAATAAACCAGAGATGTCATATGAGACACTCAAGATAGTTCAGCAGAAGATGGCAACACAATATCAGAAGCAATTAAACACAATTCTCCCCCTTAGACAAACAACTTATGCAGTCATGCATATGCAACAATACTCCCCCTTTGACATGGCAGAAAATATAGAGCTAATGCAGACAAATAACACGATCAAACAATCTAGCACATTGCCCCCTTATGCATGTAGTCTCTCAAACAGACCAGAGAATTCTACCCTTATGATCCTTGATGCGAGAGAAATCTACAAGGATGAACTCTGGTTATCCAGAGACAACAACTCTCATATGTGACAATCAGTCTGAATCAAATCACAGTGATAAAGGGCAATAGGATGAGCAGATTCAACGATTTGTGAAAATTGAGATAATGAATTTTTTCAGGAAGATACCAGCTTCATAAAATCAAAGTCTTAAGTTCTGGATTCCTCCATCATTAAAGCTTATGAAACCTTGATTGTCAGATATGGTTTAAGAATGATGTAAACTGAAATTTTCAAAAGAAATTGTACTCATATCTGAACCAACACTTAATAAAAAAAGGAACTACAAGCTCATATAAGATTCTAGTTCAACCAACTTCTATCTTAATTAGTTTACTTTCCATGACAGCTTTAAAAGAAATATAAGTGAATGCTCCTGAATTTACTTGTTCTTTCAGAATTTGATTTACTCTTGTTCAAATCTTTCTTTTATGAACAATTTTGGTTTATCAGCACCTTTTGACGTGGAGAGACACCTTGATCAGAGGTGAGAATCTCCAGTTACTCAGTATGACAACCGTATTGTTTCTCCCATTTTAGAGAACAGAGATAGCATTAAAAGTATCTTTGGCATGAGGATACACCTTGATCAGAGGCCAGAATCCCCAGTTACTCAATACAACTATGCCATTGCTCTGCCATGTTTTCACAATAATTTCCAATCATCTCTTTAAACAGAGTTAACCATGGTACTTCATGACACAATCCTTTGGACATGTTTCTCAGTAGCCACAGTCATTGCTCTGTCCATACTTTTACTTAAAAAGGATTCAGAACAAGTTAGTTGTTTAGGAACAACCACATACACTATATATCTCAGTCAACGTAGACATGGATATCAACTTTTCAGATTTCAGAAAGTCTTACATGAATTTACATGAAGCAGACAGTTAAAGTTTATTAAGAGGTTGAAACAGATATTTTCAAGTTTCTTGAGACCAAACAAGAGTACATAAGACTTAACCACTTCCAGTTAACAAATGTTCTTAAGCATGTATAATGGAAAGCTCCTCATTAAAGGTATTTTAACTTTTATGAAGTAGTATTCAGGCTGAAGGTTTACTTCATAACTCAGCAGAGTAATTCAAGTGAGAATATTCACTAAACAGCATGATTCTGAGGAATTGTAGCAAATGAGCTGCTCTTGAGCAAAGAGATTCAAAGTTGACTGAATAGAAGAAAAGCTCTCATTCAGCAGATTTAGGAGAGACAAATAGATACCAATAAGGTATGCATTCAGATTATGAACAACTTCAGAAGTAGTCAAGAAATCATTTGATACCACTTTAAATGATGGAATCACTGACACTTCAGATATGACAAGATGAATCATATAGCTGGAGAAGAACGGATTAAGCATGCTCCCCCTATCTATATGCAGTGACAATTCCCTTCTTCTTTTTTTTTGATTTTTCAAAGAAGTGATATGCTATGCAATGATTCCCTCTAACTAAAAACGCTGAATCATCCTATATGTCATGTAGACAATGTAGATGATGAATGATTATGCAACAACTGATTTAACATGCTATGCAGTAAATCTCAAGACAGTTGAGTGAATTCAGATGTATGAATAATGCTCCCCCTAAATGTATGCATTGAATGTATCTTTTCGGCATTTTCAATGTAATGAAATGCAATGCAATTAACTACATGTATGCACGAGCATGAAGCAAAAATATTCACATGAAGATGCGGACATTCTCTGATATGCAATCAAAGCATTGAAACATGATTTCAAGGTTTATGCTCATTCAGACTGCCCTATGAGGAGATATGACCCATGGTACTAGGTGGAGAACTTGGTCTGAAAGACCATCTCACACAAAGTAAGAACTTCCAGACAGATTTCCTCTGCCCTGTAGTAGCTTACCATTTGATATACCAAAGTGGTCATGCATCATAGTGCAATTCAACATACAAGGAGTTTGGCATATCATTCATCATGGCATTTGTGTGCAAATGCATTTAGAAGTAAACTCAATCATTTTCATGAGCATTTCAGATTTTTCCAATTAGTTTCAGTTAGACAATGCGCAAAAGAATTATCATGATCTGCAGTGCATTCAGATCACACAACTCAGAATACAAAGTTTTCAGAATTTACCTGAATGGGGCTTTATCATCTTGGGTGCCTTGGTTTACTTTACCCCTCTTTATTCCTCAGTCCAAGGCACACTTGCAAATTATTTGATCATCTTGATCCTGCAGGGACCCAAGCAGCTTTGGGTCCTGCGTTAGCCCTGACAGGTGATTTAAGCAAAGTCATAGCAATATGGTCACCATGATCCATCAGATAGCAATCTTTCATAGAGTGACCGAACTTCCCACAATATCTACATGACGTGACTGGTTTCTGGTTTTTATGATGCATAGTAACAGTAGTATAAGGTTTATAAACATGATTATAAGGTTTTCTGTTATATGCATGAATAGTTTGATTATTCTTATTCCTAACTAGCCAACATTCAGAATATTTGTGTCCTTGCTTCCCACAGTTATAGCATGAAAATATTGCAAATGGTTTTGCAGGGAATTTGACACCATAGGGGTTAACATTGTTCTTCTGAACATGCCAACAGTTCTTGACTGTATGGCCATTCTTCCCACAGTGAGAGCAAGCAAAAGAATTCCTTCTATGAAAGCCATTTTTACCCCAAGTAGATCTAAACCAGCACTCAGCAGCTTTGTGCCCAGGCTTATGGCAGTTGAAGCACACAATGTGCTGATTAGAATTGTGTTTAGATCCATATGGATCATGAAAATGCATGGAAGACTTGGCAGGAAGTTTATCGTCTTCTTTCATGATAAAACATTCATTCATGTGATGACCATGCTTCCCACAATAATAACATGAAGCATCAGGCTTCCTAGCAGCATGGTTTCTATCAGAGAGATTTCTTGAATGTAAAGTTCCACTAGCATGCTCATCCTTTAACATCAATCTGCAGTCTTCCATTATGTGACCTCCTTTCCCACAATAATAACATGACCCCTCTTTAATATGAGTGTGTGTGAGATCATGTGAATTGTGTGTAGCCTTTCTTATTGCAAGAGGAGTGTCTTTATCCTTCTTCTGTGAAATTTCACTCTTTTTCAGTTTTTGAGTTTGTTCCACAGTTTTGGGTTTCACAGTGGATTTTTGTGCAGTGAATTGGAAGACAGAAGGAGCAGAGGTTGTGTTCTGATTGGAAGCTTTAACAAAAACAGTGGATGTTTTATTCCCATTATTCCTTTTATTTGTCGGACTATAGCCCAGTCCCTTTCTCTCAAAGTTATCACTCTTTCCAAGAAGCTTATTCAGATTGTCCTTACCTTTGATAAATTTTGATAGAGAATTTTTCAAATCTTTAATCTCAGAATTCAAATCAGCAATTTTAGCCTCATATGTGGACAAATCTGTTTCACAGGAAATTACTTGTTGATGCAAGGCATCATTCAGGCTTTTGAGTTTTTCTACTTCCTGTTTTAATTCTATTTCCTTGTCAGCTTCAGATAGGGACTTGTAAAGATCATCAACTTCTTGTTGAAGGGATGTGATAGTAAGCTCATATCCAGCTATTTTCTGTTCACTGCAACTGACATTTCCGTTTAACATTAGGTTGATGGTTTTTAGGCTCTCAATTTCTTGTTCAGCATTCATCAACCTATCAGAACTATCCACACTTACACTCTTGCCTTTTTCAATTGTCATTAGCCTGTCTGTCAGCTGTGTGTTTAGGTGTTTCAACTCATTGATTTCCTCTTTCAGTTTGCTGTTCTGCTCTAGGAGTTCATCATCAAACACCCATTTATCTGTTGAAGACTGACATTCATAAAACATTTCTTGTTGTTTTTCAGATTGAAATTTGTCAAGATTTTTCTGAATCTCTGAATTCATTGTTCTTTCAGCCTCCAATTTCTCAGAGATCAAACCATTTTCTTTTTCAAGGTTCATTGATTTATGTTCAAATTCTTTGGATTGGTTTTTGAGTTTTTCATTCTCAGATTTTAATTCTTTCAATTCAGAATTGATACACTCTAAATCTCTCACCAATCTTTCATTTTGAACAACATCATTGTTATGAGTCTGATCAACTAAGCTAAGCCTTTCCTTTAGTTCAGTAATTTCACACACAAACTCTTGACGCTCCTTTTTGTGTAGAGCAACTTGTTTCATAAGAGATTGTTTTTCAGATTTGAAATGATCTAAGTCTGAACTAATAGAATCACACTCTGTTATCTGTCTTCTGAATATTTCATTTTCAATTTTCAGAGTTTCAAGATTTTCACCTCCTAGTTTTTTCAGCTTCTTTTTCAGTCTTCTATACCTCTTACTCATTTTTTCATGGGAGTGTAACAGATTAGTATATGCATCTTCCCAGTCATCTAAAGTGAAATTCTCGAAAGGGTTTACCTCCACAGCATCTTCAAATTCATCTTGTTCACTGCTATGGTCCCTCTTATCAGTCATCAGACAGCTGTCCTCATTCATCCTCTGAACTAGTTTCAACTGATCCAGAGTGTCTTTTGCAGACCTACAGTCATAAAAACAAGAATGTAGAGCCTTGTCAATAGCTTTTTTCATTAATCTCAAAACTTTCTGATTCTCTCCATTTCTTAATCTATCACTTTTAGTCCATTTGGACTCTTCCTTTGGCAGTCTATGAGGACCATGTGAAATTAACTTCCACAGATCCAGATCCATCAAATCCACATAATTGTGTAGACTGCTAACCCATGAATTAAAGTTAGAACCATTATAAACCGGTGGAGAACCCATGGATTAGATTGGCAAGTAGATTTATGCAGCAAAGAGTAAAGTCAGAAATGCACCAAGGGACAATAGGATCCTCTGCAGATCGTTGGATCTGATCAATCAGAGAACCGCTCTGATACCAATTGTTGGTTTCGGTGCAGTATTCAGAGGGGGGGTGAATGAATATAACCCGTTAAAAAAAACCTTCACCCAATTAAAAACTAGAATAATAACAAGACAGATTCGACAATCTGAAGCTCAACTGGAATTTCGCTCTCTAGACAGATAAAATATTCTAAGAGAACTAATCAACACTTCTGCTCAAATAGAAGCCAAACGCTTAGAGCGCCCCTATGCAATCATCTAGCGGAAGCAAAAGCAGATAAACCAAACCACAATGCACAAGGGGTTTTTTAGGTAGTTCGGTCCTCCAGACCTACATCCACCCCACACTCAACCCGAGTGTGGCTTCCACTAGTCACACTAGCACAGCAGACTCAGTCTGCAACAAATGCTGCCAAACAGCTTGACCAGGGGAACAACCCCCCCTCTTCCTCCCAACCGGAGGGAACCACTAGTGGCACCAGTCACTAGCAAACCAGAGACACAAGTATCTCTTCCTCCAGACCGGAGGGAACACCTAGTCTTGCAACCCACAAGACTAGAACCGGAGGATCAATCCTCCCTTCCTCCAAACCGGAGGGAAACCTAGAGACCTAAGTCTCTCTTCCTCTGAAACCCAGAGGGAAACACAAGTGACACTAAGTCACCTGCAAACCAGAGGTGTAGGACCTCTCTTCCTCCCAACCGGAGGGACCCCTGGACTTGCAATCCACAAGCCCAGAATCGGAGATCAAATCTCCCTTCCTCCAAACCGGAGGGAACCCACAAGTAGCACCCAGCTACTTGCAACTGGAGATAGCAATCTCCCTTCTCCTGAACCAACAGGAGGGACCCCGACCTCTCTACAGAGAATCGGAAATACAGCAACTGAAAAGATCAAAAGAAAAACGAAACCAGCAACAGAAAGTTGAAACGATCAAATCAAATGTGGCTCTCGCAAGAGCTGGCTTGCCTGGATTTGATCCACGGCCCAGCAAGAACAGATCTTCAGTTGACGCTTCTATCACTCTAGCTCTCTCTTCTTCTCTATTCTTCTTCCTCTTCTTCTCTTCACACTCTGCTATCTCGATCTCTTACTCAATCTCTCTTTCTTTCTCTTTCTCACTCTCTTTCTCTTCTTCTTTTCCTTATCTTCTTCTCTGTCTGGATCGTGGCTCTCTGTATGGACTTCACCTTTCGCCCATTCGATCTCACTTCTTCTGTGGAAGAAGGTTCATATATATAGCAGGAGCAGCAGCAGCAGCGGCAGCTCCGTCGTGTGACCTCCACACTTTCAACCCTAAATATTAGGACCACGTGGCAGTCTCGCAGCAGGCTTCATTCCAGCCTCGAATCACATGCTGCCCAGACGTGTGTGGAATGTTCTTCCTCGGACCTGTAATGAGATTAAATCCATTAACACGCTGTATGGCCACAAAAACCAAAAACTGCATGAGGTATATAATAACAACACGACGTGACTACTATACGAGATAAGAAAAGAACGACACGAGATACACTGTAACAGATCAGACACAACGAAGAGAACGACACGGAGTGATGTTATAAAACAAAAGAGACACGAGGTCTAGGAAAGGCAACACGAAGACACGAAAATAAAACAACAACAAAAAGACACAAATACTAGACAAACACGAGGTTATGAATGCAAAAATAACACGAGGACAACACGGGCTGACAACAGAAACCGACACGAAGTGGTTGCAAACAAGCAAGACACTAGGTCTACGTAAAGCAACACGAAGTGTGGTCAAGGCGAGAAAGACACGAAGTCTAAAGCGAAAAACCAACACGAAGACAGAATACAAAGAAACGACTCGAAGTGAGATGAGAACAGCACGAGGTGAGAAAGAACGACACGAGGTACACACGACAGGGAGAACGACACGAAGTGGCACAGAAAGTGACACGAAGTGGCACAAAAAGTGACACGAGGTGCTGCAATGTCCTGCACGCTATAGAACAAAAACAACACGAAGATACAATCAAGGAGAACGACACGGACTGACAACGACACGAAGACGAGAACAGAAACCAACACGAAGACGAAGAGCTGAAACCAACACGAGGTGTGGTCTCAAAGCAAAAAGTACACTGGGTCAGAAAAACAACACGAAGACAGAACAAAATAGGAAAATACGAAAACAACACGAAGTGAAACGTAAGAAGACTCAAAGACGCAAGAAAAATGACTTGAAGACAAGGACAACAAGGATAGAACAACACGAAGTATACCTCACACAAGTTTTCCTGTCAAGCATGGAAATCAACACGAAGTGTTGTAAGCTCAGACGACACGAAATCTTTTCGTGTTAGTGAGGGGAAACAACACGAAGTGTAGTGATCATGAACAGCACGAAGATGAAAGGAACAGTGCAATGTATAGACTTTAAATCCAATGCAAACGGCTGTACAGACTTGACAGTGAGCTCTGCAGCGAATGTAGACTTTCAATGAAGGGCGTTGTGTAGACTTTGGCTTTGAACGAAGATAAGAATGAGGCTGTATAGACTTGGCCAGAACGTAGGGAAAAGCACCAATGTGCAGACATGAACATCCAGCAGTGTATAGACTTCGTGAACAAAGTGCAATGCTGACTGATGTATACACTTGACAAATAGAGTAATGCCTGAACAAACAATTAGCCACTACGTTAATCCAATCTAGCCGTAGTCATGAATTAACTATTCAAGCAAACAATCAGATAAAACAATCAGATATTCAAGCAGTCAATCAATCATCTATATTAATTAGCACATCTCAGTGTGACTCATGGTGTGTCAGTCATCATCAAAACCACACAGGGGCACAACATTTGACATGTGTTGTCCTTTAGAATGTTTCAGACTATGCTTTGTTTAAAGACAATACCAAATCAAAGTTGCTCAACCAAGGTTGCTCGTGACATCAAATTTTCAGATTCTGTGAAATTGAACAGGGGCACAACATTTGTAAGAAGAGGTTGACCCCTATTAAACCAGAACATAACTTGATTTAAGGAGTTTTACCTCCCAAACTCTTGGAATGTATTTGGCTTAAACCAGTATGAGTATTTTAAGTTCAATCAGTGAGCCTTCTTGTCAGAAGAATCCTATAAATGATGTGCTCGATGTAATGAATAAATGAGTAGATTGACAATATTTTGAAACAGAATGAACTGACATAGAAGAATACTCCCCCTGACTGTATGCATGACAACTAGACCTTGTTGGAATTTTCATGAAATGTGACATGCAGTGCACTCAGAAAATCTCCCCCTATTTGTATGCAATGTATGATTAATTCTGAATGCAACTTATATGTAATGAGTCAAATGACTTTTGGACAAGGGTGTCTAGACTGTTCTACATGATTTGTTCACTCAGATTATTCAAGAGAGTGCAAATTGATATAAGCAAGAGAAAATCAGATATGCATGTGAGTTTTGGTTATTGCCAAAAAAAAAATAGTCAAACTCCAATCATTATATGCAAGGAACACAATGAGAGGGTAATTCAAAGCAATTCATACCTGATGTGATTGAGGTCTACATAAACCTAACTCTCTTCTTAGAGTAGAGAACCTGTCTGTGCATAATGGCTTAGTAAAAATGTCTGCAACCTGATTTTCTGATTGGATAAAATGCAGCTCAAAGTTTTTCTTAAAAACTTCATCTCCAATAAAGTGATGCCTTATATCTATGTGCTTGGTCCTAGAATGCAGGACTGGATTTTTGGCAAGACTTATAGCACTAGTGTTATCACATAGAATGGGGACACATCCAAGATCTACTAAGTAGTCTTGGTGTTGATGTTTAATCCACAACACTTGAGTCCCACAACTCCCAGCAGCAGCATATTTTGCCTCTACAGTAGAGAGTGCCACTGAGTGTTGTTTCTTGGAAGCCCAAGAGACTAAACATCCGCCCAAGAATTGGGAATAGCCACTACTGCTCTTACTGTCCAGTTTGCATCCTGCATAGTAAGCATCTGAATAAGCAATAAGAGAAAATTGGCAGGATGCTGGATACCATAATCCCAAGTCTTGAGTGCTAGCAAGGTATCTAAAGATACGCTTGACAGCAGTCAAGTGAGATTCTCTAAGACTAGCTTGGAATCTTGCACAAAGGCAAACACTAAATTGAATGTCTAGTCTAGAGGCAGTTAAATAGAGTAATGATCCAATCATACCTCTATAGTTCTTTGCATCCACCATCTGTCCTTTCTCATCTGCATCCAGTGTTGTAGTTGTTCCCATAGGAGTTGAAATAGATTTACAATTTGTCATTTCAAACCTTTTCAGCAGCTCCTTCACATACTTGACTTGATTTATAAAGCATCCTTCATCACTCTAACAGATCTGCAAGCCAAGAAAAAATTTAAGCTCACCCATTAGGCTCATCTCAAACTCACTGGTCATAAGGTCAGCAAAATCCTCACACATTTTGGGCTTTGTAGAACAAAACACAATATCATCAACATAGATTTGAACTAACAAGATATCTTTATCTTGTCTTTTTGTGAAGAGGGTTTGGTGCACATTACCGCTAGTGTATCCTTTTTCAGTGAGGAACGAGCTTAGTCTATCATACCAAGCTCAGGGTGCTTGCTTCAGACCATAGAGAGCCCTGTCCAGCTTGAATACATAATCTTCATGGTAAGAACATTCAAAACCGGGGGGTTGTTCAACAAAAACCTCTTCTTTTATCAAGCCATTTAGAAAGGCACTCTTTACATCCATTTGTTGCAATTTTATTTTATGAGCACAAGCAAAAGCAAGTAAAATTCTAATTGCCTCTAATCGGGCCACATGGGCAAAAGACTCCTCAAAGTCAATTCCAAATTCCTGAGCATACCCCTGAGCCACTAATCTAGCTTTATTCCTAAGTATGGTTCCATTTTCACTTAGCTTGTTCCTAAAAACCCATTTTATACCTATGACAGTTTTTGTTGAGGGTCTAGGAACTAGATGGCACACATTATTTCTTTGAAACTGGTTTAATTCTTCTTGCATGCAATTTATCTAGTTCCCATCTTTCAAAGCTTCTTCAATATTCTTTGGTTCAATTTAGGAGACAAGAGCAAGTTGTTGTAATTCATCAATAATTCTGAAATGTGACGTAGTTCTAGGTGGATCTTGTAAGCTACCTATGATATTTTCTAGATGATGATCTTTAAGCACTCTAATATCCATAGGATTGTTACCTGCACCTGTAACCATGACTGTTTTATTGCTTAGTTCTGCCACATCATCATTTCTTTTTGTCTCCTCCTGTAAAGGGTCATCCTTTTCCTTGGAGTCTAGAAACTCATCATCATCATCATTTTTCCTGTTACACTTATTATCATCAGTTTCATGAAATGTAACATGGGGTGACTCTTCCACAGTTAAATGTTTGAGATTATAGACCCTATAAGCCCTGGACCTATCAGAATATCCAAGAAATATCCCTTCTTCACCTTTGGGCTCAAATTTGTCTAAATATCTCTTGTCATTGTTATGAATAAAACACTTTGAACCAAAACCTTTCATGTGAGAGGGAGATGGCTTTTTACCTTTGAACATCTCATAAGGAGTCATTTTGGTAAATGGCCTTACCATTGAACGGTTTACAATATAGCAAGCAATATTCACTGCTTCTGCCCAAAACCTCCTTGGTAGTTGCTTCTCAGCAAGCATGGTCCTGGCCATTTCAATGAGTGTTCTGTTTCGTCTCTCGATTACCCCATTTTGTTCAGGGGTTCTAGGTGATGAAAACCTATGATTTATTCCTTCTGACCTGTAAAGATTTTCAAAATCAGCATTATCGAATTCACCAACATGATCAGAAAGTATGTTTGAAATCTTGAACTTACCATCTTGTTTCACCTTCATATAGAGTGCCTGAAACTCATTAAAGGCATCATATTTATGCACAAGAGGAAGCACCCATGTGAACCTAGAAAAATCATCTTCTAAAACATACCCATATCTCCTTCCACTTAAGCTGGCTATTCTAGTTGGTCCGAACATGTCCATATGGATTAGTTCAAGTGGTTTGGATGATAGGCTTTCAGTTCTGCTAGCAAATGATTTCCTAGTCTGTTTTCCTAGGGTGCATGCCTCACAGATTTTGACATTTTGTTTAAACTTGAGTTCAGGCAATCCTTTCACCATTGAATGTTTCAATAGTTTGTGTAAAACATTATAGCTAGCATGTCCTAGCCTACGATGCCACAAACATGCAATTTCAATTTGAGATGCAGCAAGACAGAGATTTAAATAGGCTGGATCATCTAAGTAAATTATGTACACATTGTTGACTCTTTTTCTTGCAAATCTTGTTTCTTCAAAATTTGGTTTCAAAATTTTACATTCAGAGGAATCAAACACTACTCTATGTCCTTTATCACACAATTGGCTTATACTCAAAAGATTATATTCCAACCCTTCAACTAACAAAACATTTTCAATAGAATTGGAGGGAGTTTTGCCAACTTTACCTGAGCCAATGATTTTACCTTTATTGTTCCCTCCAAAAGTCACATGCCTAGATTCTTTCTCCACCAAGAGACAGAGCTTTGTTCTGTCCCCAGTCATGTGTCTTGAGCAGCCACTGTCAAGATACCATTTGTTATGCACGGCTGCAAGACACTCATGCATAGGGAATCAAGTAACAATGTTTGGAACCCAAGGACAATTAGGTCTCATTAAACCTTTTATTGCAGCAAAGCAAGATAGAGTAGATTTAGGAAACCACATTTTCTTCACATTTTTCGTATTCTTGCTTGGTGAAGTGTACCTATTTTATGTTTTTATTTTTGTGTTCTGTTCAGGAACCTTGTTACCCTTTGGGTTTTGGTAGAAGTTGGAGAAGGGTTGTTTCAGGTTCCTGTAGCTTGTTCTGGGCTGATGGAAATTTTGGTGGTTCATAGGATAATAGGTTGGGCCAGGTCTGTACGTATAGGGGCTTTTTGTGTATGACTGCACAAGCCTATAGGATGGCCAACCATATGACTACATAGACCTATGAGATCGCCTACTGTAACTGTACGACTGCATGGGATTATGGTAGGTTGTGTGTTGATGCATGAAAGGATTTCTACCATCCTGGCTATATGAAGACCAGGGATGCCATGGCCCTTGCTGTGGATGATATGAACCTGATATGCCCTTTCCACCACCTCTGCCCTTTTTGTAGACAGGCTCGAGTTTGGATTTTTGGTGTTTCGGCTGGGTTTTCTGGGGGGTCTTTTTGGGAATTTCAAGATTCTTCTGTACGGGTTCCCCCACTTTTTCTTTTCCTTTGTTTTGAGCAGGTTTGGTGATAGAACTTGAAGCACCTGCAGTAGATACAAAAGTGACAGTCTTTAAGCCAATTTTCTTTTTATTTGTGGGATTGAAACCCAACCCTTCCTTGTTGGAGTTCATTTTTTTACCTAGCAAAGCATCTATGTTTTCTCTGCCATCTACAAATTTTTTCAAAGAACTTTGTTTATCTTTCAACTCCTTTGAAGTTTTTCAGCATCTTCAAGTGATTTAGAGTTGACTTCTTTCACAGCTTCATACTTTTCATTACACAACCTGCTTTCTTTTTCATAGCTTTGCATTTTTAATTTTAGCTCATCAATCTCATCCCTCAGACTCTCATTTTCAACTTCAAAATCTCTCATTTCATTTATTCCTTGTTCCATGTCCTCAATCATTTTCTTCAAATCTTCAATTTCAGCTTCTAGTGGAGCAATTTTATCATCTACACTATGATCATGAACAGTTTGATTAATTTTCTTTTTCAAAGCCTTGTTCTCTTTTCTATACATGTCATATTTTTCCATAAGCTGAATATATGCTTCTTCCCAGTCAGCAATTGCGAAATGTTCAAAAGGTGAACGTACCTCAGATTCCTCATCCTCATTTGCCATGAGGCAAATGTCTTCTGTTTCATCCTCTGAGGAGTTGGTTCCATCTTCTTCTATTTCCTCATCACTCCATGTACACACCATAGCTTCATTTTTCTTCTTCTTCCCTTTGAATTTCTTGGAGGCTTTCTTCACTCTTTCAGGATAGTCAGCTTGGATATGTCCTGGTTTGTTGCAAGAGTAGCACACAACTCTATCAGAGTTATTTACTTTTCCAGGTTTAGATTTGTAGGCTTTCTTTACTTGGGGCCTCCATTTCTTAAAACCTTTACCTTCCTTTTTCAAGAAACTTCTGAACTTACGATTGAGCATAGCCACTTGATCTTCTTCTTGCTCACTGCAAGAGGTCTCACCTTCCTCGGAGGTAGCTTGAGTGCTGGGTCTAGCTTTTAGAGCTAGAGGCTTTTTCTTACTTACCTCAGCTTCCCTATTCTTCAAGTTTATCTCATAGGTCATAAGAGACCCTATGAGTTCATCCACCTTGGTTGTTGAGAGGTCTTTTGACTCTTCTACGATAGTTGCCTTCGTGTGCCAGGCCAGAGTGAGTGACCTTAAAATCTTTCTTACAATCGCCTGTTCTGAGTATGTCTTTCCTAAACCAGTCAAACTGTTAGTGAGCATAGAGAGATGAGTGTACATGTCTGAAATAGATTCTTTAGGCTTCATCCTAAACATCTCGTATGATGTGATGAGTAGGTTAGCCTTTGTCTCACGTACCTGAGCTGTGCCTTCATAGATTACCTCTAATCTGTCCCACATCTCTTTGGCAGTGGCACACTTAGATACTCTTGAGAACTCCGCTGGATGAAGAGAGCACTGCATTAAGTGCCTGGCGCCCCAATTGAGTGTAGATCTTCTTATCTGCTCCCGAGTCCAAAGCTCTTCATCCGGAGGTAGCTCGAAGGGACCTTTGCTCACCACCTTCCACATCTCATAGTCTTGTGCCTGAATAAACACATGCATGCGATTTTTCCAGTAAGGGTAATCAGTACCTATGAAGTAAGGTGGCCTGTTAACAGAATGACCCTCAGACATTTGACCTCTTGATCCCATTACACCGTTTCTCTCAAGGTCGTTGGACCCTTGCATGAGAGACCCGCTCCCGTACCACGTGTTGTGTGGTGGTGGCCGATCTAGAGGGGAGGGGTGAATAGATCAGCCCCCTTTTCAAAATGTTAAGCACAACGAAATATAAAGAATGCTAACGCCCAGGATGCTTCACTAGATAGGAGTTTACGAAAGATATATAGACGGCCTATGAAAGCATCTACTGCAAAGCAAACTCACAGACAAACCACACTAGACAAAGAGTTTTAAGGTGGTTCGGACACTATCCCAGAGTCCTAGGTCCACCCCCCACTCAACTGAGTGAGGCTTCACTAGTGCAACTGCACAGCTGATACACAGCTTACGGGCTTAACAAGCCAATGCTGACACACAGCTTACGGGCTCAACAAGCCAACCCACAGACCAGAATAGCCTTCTATTTATCTTCCCACGGCAGCCTATGGGGACCGAACACAGTAATAGGAGATGAGTTTAAACAACAAAAGGAGAACACAAATGTAAAAACCCAGACAAGAAGTGTGACTATTGAGGATAGAACAAAGGATCCTGTCTGGTATCTGGATGGCGATCCTAGCTTCTTCTAGATGGAGTTCTTCCTAAAGGAGTAGGTTCTCCTTCGTAGGAAGTGGAAGCTTC
Organism: Amorphophallus konjac; assembly: GCA_022559845.1. Classification (NCBI taxonomy): domain Eukaryota; kingdom Viridiplantae; phylum Streptophyta; class Magnoliopsida; order Alismatales; family Araceae; genus Amorphophallus; species Amorphophallus konjac. The sequence continues at coordinate 109,256,018 of CM040125.1, read as the reverse complement.
TTCCCCTTCTTCTCACTAGAAGAAAGGAGGAAATGAGGGCAACTGTCCTTGGAAGCTTCAAAGTAGCAACTTGGGGCTTTGCGTCTGAAGGCCTCTTCTTCTTCCTACTGCTAACTCTTTCACAAGCTTGCTGCTTGATTCCTTGCTCCTACACCGTGCTACTCTTGTCTGCTTCCTGTTGTCTCTCCTCTCTTGATCATGTTCGCAGCTCTACCTAATTTTATAGAAGCTCAGCCTTCTTCTCATACTCTCGTGCATTATGTGCTCCATGCTCTCCGAAGCTTTTCTTACCATCTTTGAACATATCCACCTTTTTCTTTGAACTTGCTGCACGATCCTCTTCAGCAGAGTATGTCTCCCAGCTGATATGCTTTTGGGAGGGACATTCTTTTCTTCTTGTCTGTAGCGTACGAGGTTGGTAGCTGTTAATCTAGTAAGATGAAATCTAGGCCATCTATCTTCATCAGAGAGGACCAGATGCCAGACTGCAATGACCTCTGATTGGTTCAGAAGTGATAAGGTGCATTGGCTGGCCATTCTGGTTCGTACGTTACTCTGTAATTCACTTTGCTAGCCGATCACATCTTTATCAAGTACAAGATTCTCTCATCACGGTCTGACCCCTTTTTGGACGTTGATCCCTATTAGATGAGTTGCCATTGGTCAACTTGTAAAGTAGGAAGCTTCTCTTCCAGCTCGTCTTCCAGGACATGTACTTTCGAAAGAGGCGACATCTGTTTGAGTAGAATAGAGCCTCCGCAGAGATGAGGCATAAGAGCCCTCGTGAACTCCCATTGGTCAATGTGGTAGGGATGAGATGCTTCTGGGGTCCACGTGCCAGCTTCCCACCGTTTCAGAGATCAAGTGCCTTTTATCCTGGCGGTGCTGGCGTGGCAGTGCTGACGTGGCAGTGCAGACATTGCATCGCTGATCTTTAGCGTTCAAACCAAAACAAGCACCGACCTTCCATAGGACATGCAGCAATATAACTAGCACTGACCTTATAACTTGCACTGACCTTAGGTGGCATGAACACAACATGCACCGACTATATAGCTTGCACTTACCATATAGACTACCAAAGGATGCACTGACCTTATGTAGTCCAAGGCATGAATGCACAGACTTCATGAAGAATATGCTCTAACCTGATATGCGCTCAGAATTGAAATATGCACAGACTTGGCATGTGCAGAGACCTTGATATATGCTCGGACCTTCTTGTTGAAAGCAAGCATTGCTCAGACTTCGAACTGTCTAGGCCAGACATGCACCGAGCTTTCAAAGCTTGCCACCAAATGTGCACCGACCTTAGTCCTTCTGTGAACAGCAAAGTGCACGGACCTTGGTCTTGAAGCTTGAAGCTTGAAGCTGCACCGACCTTGTATGCAATCCAGCAAATGTGCACCGACCTTGAAGCTGCACCGACTTCATTCTGCGCAGGCTCCATGTGCACTAACCTTAAGTAGCATAAACAACATATGCACTGAGGCAAGGAATGCACCGACCTTACATGCAACATGCACTGACCTTAGTATGCATAATGCAAGGAGTGCACCGACGTCACCCGGCATGAAGCAAAAGATGCACAGACCTAATAACTCAAAGTCCCAGATGTGCACTGACCGTGTTTAGCCTATGGAAAGATGTGCATAGACCTGATGTGCATGCTACAAAATGTTGCACTGACCTTGGTCGTGCACTGACCTTGTATGCATGCAACAGTGAAATGCACCGACTTCTATATATGAAGGACAAATCATGCACCGACCTTGTATGCATGCAACAGTGAAATGCACCGACTTCTATATATGAAGGACAAATCATGCACCGACCTTGTCATGCGTTTATAAACATGAACATGCACAGGAAGTGCACCGACCTTGTTTAGCACAAGGAAAATGTGCATGGACCTGATATGCTGCTAATGAAGACGTGCACTGACCACACATGAACTAGCACCAACCTGAACAGTGAAGTGCACGGACTTCACATATGCTTTAGATAGACACATGCACAGACGTTATAACGTGCATGGGGAAAATGTGCACCAACCCTGGAAACTCATGTGCATAGACTCTAAACAGTAACTTGCATGGACCTAAATGTGCACTGACCTTGGTGTGGCTAGCATAGAAATGTGCACCAACCTTTAAACATGCACAGACCTTACAACATGCACCTACCCTAAGTAGCATGCGTGCATACACAGGAGCATGCACTGACCTACCATAAGCGTAAGGCAAGAACATGCACCGACTTATATGTCTAAGCTATAGTGAAATGCAGGGACCTTATATGCAGTCTAACAAGGATGTGCACTGACCGTGTATATGCATGAACAAGATTATGCACCGACATGGTATGCACTGCTACAATGATATGCACGGACCTTCTCATACATAATGCAAGACCTGCACCGACCTTATCATGCTATAAGCACAACATGCACCCAGAAATGACATGCACACAAGCTGTTCGATAAAATGATATGCACACAAACTTGATGCAGATGCATTGACCTCAATTATTGACCTCAAATATGATCAACAATATGTATGACTCATAGTTTTATGAATCATTAAAATCATCATCAAAACATATTTAAAGAATTAAATGCACAGGGGCACAACATGCACATCATACTTTTCACACCCACACCGCATCGTAGTGCATGGCATACGCATTCACGCAAGCATCTAGCAATGAGCGGTGAGGATCACAAAGAGCGGGCAACAGCTCTTAAGCGCCACTTAGGATTCCAAGTAAGTAACTTGATGATGGTGACATTGGAGTGGCTCTACCCTAGGGTCACCTCTAAATCGAGGGCACGAGGACTTGGACCTTCCCGAGTTCCGAGTGGCTTTGGCAACCTAGCTTACAGGTTGGACTTACCGATGGGTTTTTGGATTCACCCCACTCCCCACGTGGCGGACATGGCACCCTCTTAAGGGCACCGCAGTGGATCCTAGTGAGTGCCTCGAGCCTACGCCTACCTTTGAGAGAGACACCCTCGGAGTGCCACCTCATATTAGCCTGAAAGCCCGACGTGTGCACACAGAGGCAATACTAGGCAAGCAGGATACCATCGCTGGCAAGAGGGTGTGCCCGTGCCACCTTGAGAAGATGAAGCACCGTCCCCTGACTAAGGATGCGGGGTTGAGTTTGGAGGTCGTGGTTCACCCAGAGCTACTTTGGAGGACCACTTCCCCGGTGGACCCATACTCGACGGAGTCGAGTTCTCTGCACCCCGGGAATATAATGGGGACATCCTTGACCATTCCATATATTTTTTTAGGATCCCGTTGCTCGCCGATAGTGGTCCATGATGTCGCCACATTTTTTGAGTCAAGTCAAGTAATTTTTATATTTTATTTGAGTCATAAACTGTGTAATTTTCCTTTTATTTGAGTCAAGTACCTAGGTTAATGAGTTATTTACCTAAGTTAGTTGTCATATGGTTGGTTTGATAGGTTATTGGGCCCAATTCAGTGGGCTAGGCCCATGGGCGCCCCTCCTTGGACTGTGTGGTCAATCTGTCAATTGTCTAGGGGCAATTTGGTCCTAGGAAAAGTATGTAGTCTATAAATAGCCCCGTCCCCTCTCTTATTTGTAACCTTTGATGATCAATGAAATTTAAAATTCCCTTGGAATTTTATCTCCCCTCCCTCTCTTGATATATATTCCTCTCTCTCATATATATATCTCTCTCTAAGAGGGTTGCCCCTCTCTCTCTCTCTTCCCCCACCCCAAATTCAAAATTTCTTCTCTCTCCTCCCAGTTCACTCTTTATTAAAACCCCCTTTCCCTTCCCCAAATCACCCATTTAATTCCCCTCCTTCTCCAAGGTAGCATCCACCACTCTCCAAGCCACCCTCCAACCACCAACCACCCACTCCCCTTCCCAAGCCAACACCCTCCTCTTCCAAGGCTGAAGGGGCTTAACCCCAGGCCAAATTTGAATTTCCCACCCCTTTCACCTTCTTCCCCAGCCCCTTTGGTCTCCCATCTCTAGCCCTTCCATCCTAGGGTCGTCCAACCCCTTTCCCCCACTCCTACTCTTACAATCCATCACCCTGGCCTGCACTAGTTCGTAGACAACAGTCAAGGAGTGAGTTGCAGAGCCTACCACGTCTTCATCGCGCATCTCCTGGGGGTGTACCATACATTTCTGGAAAGCTCTTTGAAGCAGCTTCATAGGCGAGGTGATGTCACATCCATCCGACATCTGTGCTACCTGGGAGAGCCATTCTCCCTCGACTACACAAAGTTGGTCCGGCAGTGAAATAGAGCCTAAGAGAAGAAGTAACCACGGCCACCCCTGTTCAAGTTTGACTGTGATTTTTAGCTGAGATCTTCTCCACCAAGTCCTCAGCCAGCACCAATAAGAAGGGTGCCATTCTATCTCCGGAGCACTGCGTTCTAGATTTTCTCCCCGAAATGCGCATGTTAGTCCAGCAGAGACAGTTTCGGACCACCCTCCACCTCTCTCTACCTCATTCTCTACTCCGACCACCCCTAGCGGCCTCGTTGGTCTCTGTTCGAAGAGAACTCACCCACGGTCACAACGACGCTGACCTCACCTTCATTGGACCTCCAAAGATATCGTGGCAACAGTTTTCTCAGACCCCCTATGGTTCTGAGTACTGTGCACCCAATCTCCGACTGCAGACCAGAGCCCGAGTGTAGGAGTCCCCACGCCCAGTCCCCGGTGAATCTTGGAGCGGCGTTTATGTGAGACCTTCTCCTCCGAGTCCTCTACCAGACCCAAGAAGGAGGACCTCATTTGGTCCCCGGAGCACGACGTTCCAGATTTTCTCCCTATGGTGCGCTGGGTTAGTTCCACCTGTGTCTGATCAGACACCCTATCACTGTTTTAGCTCTCGTTGTCTGCTGCGACCTCCTCCGACGACCCCATGCATCTCCGTTCGAATAAGACTTGTCCACGATCGTAACGGCTCTGGTCTAGCCCTCGTCAGAGCACGGGAGTGATCATGACGGCCTCGTCTTCCAGCTGTAGTGCTCCAGGAACAGTCAGAACCAGAGCAGATCAGTCCTGATCCTGACCCTGCCCTGGCCATCGCCGACGTCAGAAAATTCTTCAATAATTTGGGAGTCCTCCTGGGCCAACCCAAGAAGTTTTTTAACCAATTTCCTCATCAGCAAAGCTCGGTGGAGTCCGTGGCGGTGCCGTCATTGACTCCCTGTCAGGCGGTTCCAGAAGTGGCCAGAACCGGTAACGTTCGGCATTTCGGCTTTTGCTTAATTTCCCATCCCCGCCTGGCCGGTTTACAGCCCCTCCCTGCGCGGAGGTAGTGTTTGCTTGTAATATGAAATTAACCCCCACCCGAGATCCCCATCCTATGAGAGGCATAGTGGTGTATCATTCTGAAGCTTCAGGTTCGAGCAACACCAACGAAGCGTGCGGGTTGTACCTACGCTTCCCCGCTCGCCTCGTCTCCGGTCGGGATCGACGTTTTCACGCCGATCAGGTGAGCAACTGAACACCCCCCTCTGCTGGAGTTAAATTTGCTTGCTTAGTATCGCATCTTAGTGCCATCGGTGGTAAGAGAGTGCCCGATCCAATTTCCAACTAATAAAGTGCCACCGAAGGCGAGTTGCGAGAGCTATCCTACATCGCACGCCCTTGGTGTGCCGGCCGCCCGTGAATTGGGCATCCCAGGCTCATTGGGGTCCTCCCCGAGCAAGCCATATCCCAGGAACCCCAAGGTCCAACCTCGGACCCTCACCATCATCCTCGGTCCACCTACGGACCCGGGTGTACACGACGCTGGTGAACCCGCTTGAGTGAATCCGCCGTTCGGTTCGATTGCTTGTGAATCTAGGTCTAAGGGGTTGTGTCACATCACTTGTTGTATAAGTAAGTAGGTCGACACACTGATGAAGTGGGTTGAATCCATAGCTTTATTGCGTCGACTCAGCCTTCATGTTGCCTTGTTGCTATTGATGCTGCTAGCTATTGGTTATTGTTGCAGCTACTGGTCTTGTTAAAGCATAGTGGATCACTAGTTGGGTCAACCTATCATGAGGGTTAGGTCGACACACCCTTACCACTAATAGCTTGCTTTGTTCTTTTGAACCATGGTAGGTCGACACATCTTGTGAAGTATTCTCTCATCTGTCGACTGACTTTATTTTTCTATCGACTCATGCTATCTGGCTTCTGAACATCTGTTGACTAACCAGCCATATCAGTCGACTTGAATTCATTTCAGTCGATTAAATTCACCTTTTTCCTGAGATGATTTCACTTAATAGCTGCATTCGCTTATTGATAAGTGATATATTTTATATCATACTTTCCATCACACTCATCATTTAATGAGCATAGTTGTGCATTAATATGGAAAAATCTCATTCTCACCATTAATTTGAGTTTGCATGATTTTATCGTCAATTTTGAGTCAAAATATCAACGTGAGAAATATTTAAGAAAGTCCACAATTGTTACCACTTATTTTGAAATGATGAACATTGATTATTTTAACTTTTATGAATTTACAAGAATGAGCGACCAAGTTCTAGTTGCCAATTAATGAACGCCCTTCTGAAAGGGCGCACATTCAACAAACTGCGACACCTTGATAGACGCCCATTCATTTGATGGAAATAAGGAAAGAATAATAGCTAGAAAAGAAAGGAGAATGAACAACCGTTCATGCAGTCGTCAATTCTTTGAAAAAGAATGAACGACCATCTAAGAAAGTGCTCATTCACTGTACGGAAAAGATAAAATACTGAAGAAGAAAATGAAGAAAAATATGGAAAAAAGAATGAGCGCCCTTGCGTTCGGGCGTCCATTCCGTGGGAAAGAACCTGCGACAGTTCATAAAGTAACCCATTCCTTTTGTCAAGAAATGAGGGAAATATTAAAATAAAGAAATGAGGAATGTGCGCCCGAATGGAGAGTCGCTCATTAAAGAATAAACAGCACTACAGCGGTCACCATTTCAGTTTAAACCAGAGACGGAACCAGATGAAGCTAAATGAAGTTATCTTCCAATATTCAGACTTATCTCCTCTTGTTTGAGGAAAGGCATACTCTAAGCATGGCAAGAGACCTATTTTGAAGAAGACAGATGGATTTTGGTTTGATCCAAAAACCCAAGATCGTGGAGGTTCTCTGCACATTATAAATAGATGCCTAAGAGCAACTGAGGGAGAATGTTAGCCATCTTAGCTTTTTCTTAGCCTATTTTTCATGCTCTTCTGTTCGTCTTTTCAATTTGTTTTCTTCTTCAAACTTCTTCATTTTTAAGTGCTCTTTAATTTCTTCTTCTTCTTCTTCTTCTAATTCTCTCTAGTTTTCAAGCTATTCTTAATTTTTCAAAGTTCAATTCTACATTTTTACTGTTCACCCAATTTTACACAACTCTGTTTTTCCTCCGATTTCACCATCTTCTGCTCTTCTTTTTATCATAGTCTCTTCAAAGAAGTTCTTTGTCTTTACTAGATCTACATTTTCTTCTTATTCCTCTTCCTCCAATTCTTTCTCGTTTTTAAATTATAATCTCTTTTCCAAGGTTCTATCTTTGCATTTTCAGTGTTCATCTGCGCAACACTGCCCTGTTCTTCCCGCAATTTCACCATCCTCCGATCATCTTCTCCCTCTGCACTCTTCATCAACTTTCTTCTTCTCTTCATCCTATCCAACTTCTTCTTCTTCATCATCTACTGATTTCTCTTCATTTTAAAGTTATTCTTAGTTTTCTCTTACTCTATTTTTATTTCTATTTTGATTTTAAATCTTCCTCTCTTCTTCAATCTTCCCCCTTCTCCATATTCTTCTCGCATCCCAAGGTGGAGATTCTTCATTCAGTGCTCACAAGGTGACATCTACCTCTAAGGTGGGGTGATTCAATCAAAGACTTGGCACGGAGATGGCGGCGCTATTCTTCACTATCTTGGCTCTATTTCTTCCTTTTTCTCTTAGTTTACTTCAAGTTGTAATTTTTTTAGTTTTCATAGATATTGTACTCTTCCATTAGCAATAAAAGTTGATTTTTGTGCAATTGTTCCATTATTTTCTCTCTCTATCTCCTCCTAAATTCTCTTATTTAATCCTCTCCTATTCTTTAGATAGGTTTATTTCCACGCAAATTTATTTTCCTTGTAGCATCCTTAATTTTTAAGACCGAATATCACGATATTATTTAATTATTGTATTATTTTCATGGCTCAAATTTTGAAATTTTAATAAAAATATGAAAAAATATGTATCCTGTGTAAAACGTTATTTCTTAGCAACTTTGTCTTAACAAACGAACCGAGAATAAAATTGGATTAAGCAAAATTTCAAATTTAAGGCTAAAAATCATAGCTTTATAAGAACAACCTAAATCGCCTAAATTGGACCTTAATTTTCACCTTAATGGGCTCTAATCGAAGCCTAACCCTAGCCCAACCATTGATGATCGATTATTCTCTGAAAACCATAACCCTAGACTCTTCAATTTGGCGCGGCGGCGGCGGATTTGATCGACCCCAAATTTCTCGCTGTTTTCCCTCTTTGGACTCTTCAACTTGAGTCGATCGCTAGAAGCCTCCTTAGACTCTATAAATAGGTGGCTCTCGATCCCTGGAAACCCTATTTGCTTCGACGGTTGGTGACGTGCTCGATCGTGGGAGGATCTTGGCATGAGGAGCGGTTCGAGTTAGGGTTCCGACGACCTTTTTCTCTTCCTCCTTTTATTGATTAAAGGTAGGTTTATCTCAGGCTGAACTAATAATCAAGCATGTCATCTTGTTTGTCTCTCAGTCCTCTTTCATTTGATACTAGTTTGCCTAATTTTAGTGTACCATGTCGATCGAATTTCGTAGTTTACTTCGATGTATATCCGAATCGTTGTCTTCCCTTACAATTCATTTTATATTAGTTTAACTTAGCCTAATCTCAAATCAAAGCATGCTATCTTGCTTGCCTTTGAATGATCTTTCCATAGGTACCTTTTTGCCTATAGTTCGTTCATTATATTGCTCGTAATCGTTGTTTTAATCAAGGTCTGTCGAGGTTCGCTGTCGACGGATCTCGATGGTAAAAACGGTCACACTAGGGACCGCTTATTGATGAAACGGACACGTGATAGACCGTTTTCCTCTTCCCTTTTTTTAAAAAAAATTATATATATATGTACTACCCTGGCGGTCTTTCTGAGACCGTCTGGTGACCAGTTGTGGTCTACAGGAGAATATTTTTGTGACGACCCAGACTCCGGATACCGGGTAAACCCGCAACCAGTTGGAACCTGCGAGGCCTCCCAAGAGCGAAAAAGATCCAAAGGGATAGAAAGTGTGTGAGAGTATATTGAACTTCCAGATAAAGTAATAAGCAATTAAATTTCAATGATCAAGATTGCTAAAATAGCAGTAATAAAATTACAGTTTTTATAACAAATTAAAACTAATAGAGTCTAGTCCAAAGAAAGACAAGTACAGTCCAATAGGAAGGAAAACGTACTCTCAAGTCGGGGGTAGCCCGACACTGGCAAACGTTGGCAACATAGAACTACCGCACAGCGGAACCTCCAACCACGAGGTAGAACAGCTACTCCTGAAAAGTCAGGGGTGAGCCTCGTGTCATTGGCTCAGTAGGGATCCCGCAGAACCCTACCTCAAAGCAACATAGTAACAGCAATGCTACACTAAAGCAAAGCAATAACAAAGCAGGAGCAGGAATAATAGTAAAAGTAAAGAGGAAAGCCGTACACGAAAACACGGCAGCCAAAGGAACCTTGACCATCTAAACTACTCCACAGTAATGGAAAGGCAAACCCCGATCTCACAAAGTCGGGCTTTAATCCATTGTCAAATCACGAAACCCTATCGTAAAAAGCCTACCAAAACAACAAAGGCCTACCCAAGACCAACACGGTCAAAGGTAGAAGACACATACGAACTCACCATCCTATACACAACAAAACCCGTAACCTCAAGTGAAGCCATACACAGGCTACTCAGAAAAGTCACGAAAACACAAGTCACAAGAGTCATGCGTCAAGTGACAGAAGCACCTCCTCACTAGAAGAATAGCCAGATGCGTCCACTGACATCTTACACTGTGCCACAGGTATCTCACACTTGCCCAGAACGGCGGTAACTGAGACACTCACAAAGAACCAAGGAACTACAGTAACGAGTGACTAGTCAGGGTCATGCCCGTCGGCACTCGTCCAACCGCCCTTGACGACGTGTGCACACACAAGCCCAATGCCTTGAGCCAGGCCTCTAGCTAGTTTCCCCCCCCACTAGGACGCTACCACAAAGCAAGGGGGCCCACGGAAACTACCCTAAAAATCGTCTGTCGGGAACTGCCCCACCACCACTCCTAGGTGGGCCGACACACCGGAAGGTGTCGTCAGGCTTCGACTAGTGAAGGATCACTAGACACAGAGACTCAAAACAACAAACACTGAAGTACAAACAGTGTAAGCACACACCTGTCGCACGTACCACGAAGCACAATGTAGTATACAACTGTTACCAAACTCAGGACAGTCAACTAGACATGTTGATAATGATCCTTGAGTCACAAGACTCGGGTCAAGATCGTCGCTCATCATAGCAACAAACTTTTAATCAGCCTAGTCCCTAAGCCAAAATCCACGGTAAAACACATTATGGAAAACAACACATGATAGCCGGATCCATAACAACAAAAATAACAATGAGTCCTCAGCCTCTGAGCCACAAAACGGACTCACAATTCTGTATAACACGAAACACGGAACATGAGGGATCACCAAAAGCCCTCAAATCACATGACACACAAATCGAGATAAGATGAGACCTCCAAGCACCCAAAACCATGTCTCGAACCTCACAGGATAGACGAGACACTTACGAGGTCACGTGTCAACCGCTGGGTCACAACCGGGTTGACAAGAAACCATAATGACCCTCGATATAACACAAAACACTACTCGGTACAATGGCCCTCTCAGACACCCTATAACATGGTCACGGCCCTCATAGGACGTCCAAGACATCCACAGAAGAATGGGCTAACCAAGGGGTCAAAGCCACAATAACCGGAAAGAACACAACACTACACACTGCTCGGGATTAAACCGCTCCTCTGAGATCCCTTAACAAACAAATGACTCTGACGGGACATCGAAGACATCCATTAAGCCAAAGGCCAAGAAGGCATTGAATCTTGGGTTCACCGGAGCCCGAGACAGCTCAAATAAGACACAAAAAATTGAAAACATTAACCCGCCTATACCCTACGACGCGATCATGAACGTGCCCCCACATTGGGTCATGATGTCATCAGAACGCGGCGCTTACATGGGTCGCGATAACCCAGAGATGCGGCACTTACTCAGGTCTCGATAATAGTCGTGGCCAGAAGCTCGAGCGCGATGACACAGAGACGTTGCCAACACCTCAAGCACATTCGCATAAATGCGACCAACACCTCGAGCGAGTTCACAAGGATCGCACCTATCACCTAGCGCGCGTTCCTAACCGCCTAACTGTTCATCTCCTGCACGAGATGCGGTGCATCGTTGTAGCCTGATCATTGAGAACGCGGTGCACACGACCAGCGCGTTCTCGTCACAGAGCGAAAATCAGAAAATCCACACGAAAATCCATTTTCCACCCCCCCAATCGTCACCAGAACGACGGGGAAACACCCACAATGACATTGCTGACCTTCCACAAGCCAGAAGGGGACAACAAACCACAAAACGGTGATCAAATGGGCGATTTCCTCAAATCAACCCAAAATGACTCACATTGGTAACCGGCCTCATACCGGCCCCGATTCTCGACCAAATGCAGTAAAACTGGCGGGAAATGATTCCCAACATGCCAGGGGTTCAAATGAAACCATTTAAACTACAAAACGTCACCTGGAACGGCGAACACGGCTCACACCCCCCGAACATGCGTTTCGCCCAACCAAAGCAAAACCTGCTCAAACTCACACTGTTTGGCTCCAAATCACGAGAGAACGCATGAAAGGAGTAGGGCATCTGTCCCCCTACCTCCACCGAAGATCTCGCCCACCGAAGCGGCCACAATACGTGGAAAACCATCACATGAACCGCATGTCGACTTTGAATCCACTGAACGGGATCGCGCCAAGACCACGCTCCATTCTTCACGCCAGCACGCTCCACGACACCTCCACGCCGTCATCGCCTCACCCAGCTCCACACCGATCGCGCGCCTGGGGGAGAGTAGAAGAGAGGAGAGAGAATAGAGGGAGAGAAAGGGAGAGACCGTGAGGAGAGAGGAAGGAGAGAGAAAGGGTTAAGAAGAAAAATAAATTAGGAAATTATGCAATTTTCCTAAAATCTAATTTTTTGCACGAAAATCTATAAATTCAAAAAAATATGAAAAATAGTCTTCGCTATCCTCAGAACGAGCACAACGCACCTGTAGCATCCCTAAGTTGCAAAACTCACTGGTCAATTCTCCACAGGGTTCCACAAGTTATACAAGGGAAAAACCCGCGTGGATTGTAAAACACATATCAGGACCCACGAAAGCGATCCAATAGCTCTCCGATTCCGATCCAAAGAATCCAGAATATTACAGTTCCCCCCCCTTAAAGGAATTTCATCCTCGAAATTCAAGGAGCTAACAAGTGAACAAGGGAAGAACAAACCCAAACACTGGCCACGCTCTCCAAGCATCAGCCAAACCTCGAATAAAAAGCACGATAACACCATTCTCGAAAAACACAATTCAGAGGAACACTGCTAGACCATAATCACAGGCACATGCTCCAGATCTCAAGGCACATCTATCCACAGAACGAGCATGGCACACAAGTGAACACAAGTCTGACACCTTTGAAACAGGACAACATCGCTTACGTCTCACAGGGAAAGGATACACAACCCATGCCAAGAAAATAACTACCAATAAAACACACTTGGCAGACATAACAAGCATCAGCTTAAACAAGGAAACATAATCCTCTCAGCTGACTGCTCCAATCATCGACTTCCACGCCAAGAATAACAACGAAACTGACACGCAGAACGCCAACGACAGCACTGGACCACAAGCATAATCAAGTCTGTCCACACTCAGACATTACATCTGATTCGAGTCGCATGCCAACTCTACCACGACAGAAGAGTACAATAAAATCAACCGACAAGACCTCGGTTCACACAATGCCAAATCAGACTCATAGGAAAATCCTACCAAGCTGAACACAACCACCAACCAACAACAACAACAACAACACCTGTAGAATCCCAGCTCCGTTCTCAACACAGAACCACGGGACACAACTGCAAGTTGGGTCACATCAAGGCATAATTACAGTTGAACACATGGCTAAAATGTACTAGCCATTCGCAGCTCACCAACAAGGACCCATCTGGGGGATGAGATTCTCAGGTCATCCTATCAAGACGACCGAATCATTTATCAGTCTATTTGATTTGTTTATTAAAGCTTTATTTGCATAGGGCATGCTAGTCACGTATGCGACAAGTTTATTATGCGCTCGATCTGACTTGGGCAGTCGATTATGATGTTCATGTCGGGACCAAGAGTCCGTCATACCATAAAGGCTATGACGTTAATTACATCCTCTAAGAAAGAGGACAACCCTTGATTAATTGCCAAGAGAGGATGCCTCGAGGGATGATACGAAGGCATAGAGAACATTGACTAAATGCACCGATGGATGCTGTGAGAAAAGGTCATTTGGTTGACCATTCGTGCAAAATGCGACGAGTTCATTAATCAATTTATTCATGTAATTAAAGGTTCAGTTATGCTTATTTAGATAGAAATGCATGCCAATGCAAATGTACATTCATAATTTTAAGATGGATGCTCAGTATAATTGAAGACATCAAAACCCCTTTTATTCATTTATTTGGCTAGGTTTGTTAAATCAGTTAGGGCCATAACATTAAGCATAAAGAGTCGACACACAGTCAATTAGATGCACATGAGGTTAATGCATGTATAGATGTAAATAGCCTAAAACGGCGCGGTGCTGAAGTGAGTCTAAGACGGTGCGGTGATTGGTTGGGGTCAAAACGGTGTGGTGCCCATTTGAGGCTAAAACGGCGAGGTGCCCATTTGAGGTTAAAACGGCACGCCCTGGGCGCGCCGGGTGGAGGCCAAGGGAAGCAAATTGGGTTATGAGTGTAACGCTAAAGTGGCGCGGGGGGGGGGGGGGGTCACGCCTGAAATTGGTGCGCCTTTTTAAAACCGCACCGGATTGAGGTAGGTTTGGGCAATTTGGGGTTTAGTGGGATGACGGTAAAGTTTCTTAGAACTTTGGTATTATTTGAGAAGATTGAAGGATTTATTTAAGTCCAAATGCCCTACAAGCAAGACAAGTCAGACTTATGCGAGGTTCCTACTCGAGCATAGCCTACAATAGTCTTATCAGTGCAAATTCATTGCAATTTAGACAAAGTCTTCAATCAGAATTTGTGCAGCACCTCCCCTTACCCAGAGGGTTGCGGGGGCGAAGTGGAGATAGTCCCACAGTATCTGGGGTACGCTCCTTAAAGTCGGGAATGCCAAACGGTGACCGGCGGACTTCAATAGAGGGACAACCCCGAGGGCTAGCTTACGAGCGGCATCAACACTCTACGAGTCAAAACATCACTAAGGGACGGTCGAGATGGGAGGATACCTCAAGAGGTACCCTTCCCACAGCCACCACCATTCCCAAGGGGAATGTGGATTTGATGTTGGGCTAAGAGCCCCTTTTAATAATCACCCTCCGCCGATCTGTAGAGATACATGTCATTGCGAGACATGTCCCCTGAGACCTCATAGTGATGTGGGAATTCCGATGGGGAATATCCCCTCTCCCCGGTCACCAGACTCATCGAGGAAAGCAGGAATACATAAGAGATACATAGAATGCATTCGGCAGATGAACTGACCACGGAGGGTCATATGCATATGATTATGTAGGGCTAAAGGGGTTAGCTGGTTAATTGGTTAGCAGATTAGAGGGTTAGCCTTCAGAAATCATACACTAAGACGCATCGACTAGAGAAGGCAACCTTTCATACAGTTGATGTGCAGGGTTTAGGGAACACGGTGATTCGAGGGAACCACACATCCAAATTGTGGGGACATCCCCATCCTCCTCAGCCCACGACTAGGGATGGAAGGAATAAGAAAGGGTTGATCCCGGGGTTTGGACAGAGGTATATTCATCGGGCGATTGAACCCTCCACCAAGACGATGGGAACATGATACGGGCATACCACTTGAGAGCGAACCCCGGGGAGAGGGGTGACGATGTTGATGTTGCCCAGAGAAAACACTAGGGCGTGTTTGGCATTGGAAAACTAAAAGATCACACACGGGATATGGGGGGAAAGTACTACAATCGAATAAGAAAGACAATTCAAATATGCATCCACACATCCATTCGAACCCAGAGGGAAGGCATCGTATACAAGATCAAACACAACGGCGGCTCGGCGTTGTCGCACGAAACCGATCCCTGGGTTGGAAAAAAAAACAACCAGAGAGAGATAAAGGACAATGGCCAGAAGAAAGCCTAGGGGCTCATATCATCGCCCATCATATTACATCGCTTAGCGGAGCTATCCTAGTAGAAAAGGGGAAGAAAGACAAAAGAAGAATTCCGAATGCCTTCCGCCAACCCACCTCAGTCTGCTGCAGCATGAAAATAGAGTATCGAAAAAATGAAGTTGGCTCTTCGCTCCCCTTTCTTCCTCTCCAAGGCTCTTTTCTGTCTGCCTCTCTATCTCTCATGCAGGCTCTTCGATTGTTTTTTTATTTCTATCGCCGGTTTTTCTTCTTCTTCTAATGCCCTCCCCTTTTCATTCGATGCCAAGGGGCACATATATAGCAGAACCCTTCTCATGGCTTCACCCGGCGTGGGAAAGGCGTGTCGAGAAGAGGGGGCACGCCGAATTAAGGGAGTGCGCCGGATTTGAGCCATCCCGTCGTGTTCACTTGTTATGAGTCCGACAGCGGGCCCTGAATTGGCTCTGGGAGTCACTGTGATCCTTCATCTCACCGTGGTCTTACCAAACCATGGTGGGAGGTATTGACGAAGCTTCCAGGCCACTGAACGGCTACTTTCAGAATCTCATGCATCTTCGACTTGGACACGCAGGTTTTCCACTGACGTGGCTTTCGGCATAGTGGTTCGTGATGCTGGCTCGACTTGACCTGCACCAGTGGCTTTCACAGGAAGTGGTATACTGCCCGGGGTGCTTTCGCCTTAACTGGGCGGTCATTTGGTCACTAACGGACCTGCTTTGCTGAGGAGCTGCACCCGTGCCGGGTTGTTCGGGACTTCCGCTGACACGGCCTTCGACACTGTGGCTTGTGCTATTGGCTCGGCTTGACTCGGGCTGGAAGTTTTCTTGAGTGGTGGAATACCACCTAAGATGCTTTCACTCTGACTGGGCAATCATCTGGCCACTAACAGACGCAATATGTTGAGAAGCCGTACCCATGCCGGGTAATCGGGGTCTTCTACTAATAGAGCCTTCGGTCCCTTGTTCTGAAGGGCCAAGGGCGTTCTTTCACCAGGGGAGGATCTTTCATTCAGGTGGCGGGCCACCAAGTATACCCCTGTCCTTGGTCGGACAACGGATGCATTCTCGTCCTTGGTCAGGCGACGGATACATGCTCGTCCTTGGTCGGATGACGGATACATTCTCGTCCTTGGTCGGATGACGGGTACATCCTTGTCCTTGGTCGGACGACGGATGCATGCTTGTCCTTGATTAGACGATGGATATTGTCCGCGCGGTATGACTGAGTCGATATCGGTTCATTGGGTAGTCCTGACGACACTGCCCACTTGTGGTGTATTCTTCTCGATCCTCCTGAGGTGAAGTCCCCGACGTTCATACTGGGTGACTTGAGGCTCTGGCAGCTTGAGAAGGCTTCAGTGTATTGATCTTCTTCGGCTTCTTTGCTTTAGTGGGCCGCATCGTTTGTCTTTGAGGCTTGCTCGCCATTGAATATATTTTAAGTGCCAACAACCCACACCTATAATCTCGGAGCTAGAACGCATCTCGAGGGGCACAATCACGTCTCGAGAACACAATTCCCAAGAAAAATAGAGGAAGAAAGGGTACTCGACCAGCAGCTACACTGAAAAATTCCCCAATCCTTAAACATGCCAGTGCCAACAACCACAAGCTTCCAGCAATGGCACGGCAACCAACATCATCAAGGCACACATAGCCAAGATGATGTCACACAGAGGAAACAAAGCTCTCGGCCGGCCAGAATCTTCCAACCAACGATCCTCGACCAGTGCGTTATAAGCCCACATGCTTCCACTATGCACTCAAACAATGCACACATGCATCACAAATAACTTGGCATCTGCATCTCAGCACACACTCGACGCCATCGCAATTCATGAAACTACAATATACCACGCCTCGAGTACCGATCCTGCTAACAACCGATCACAAGTCGCCAAAGTGCAAACCAGGAAGAGCACCAGCTTCAGCACAAAGCATAAAGAATACTAATCTCAGCTTATCCTTTCACCCTGAAATGATTACTGAACCTTCACAGTACAACATCGGCCAAACACAACACATTGGACACAATGGCCCCCAAACACAAATTGGGTCCAAAGCCAAGTAACTGTCGAACAAGAGCAAATCAGGTTCAGAACTAACACATTGCACACTTAAGAAGACACATGATAAGGGCTTCACCAAGATAGTATTCCCAAAGCTTACCTCGAAAAGACGCCACCAAAACAAGCTGAGAAGAATCAAGCTCGACTAATAATAGCTCACCAGGAAGGAAAATCCTAGGTTCGCCCGAGCATTCTCTCAATCAAGGCATCCAATTGACCAGCACAACACAACTAAACACCTCAGGGGCTGAACAAATCTCAAGCCGGGATGACCAAAACAACATATAAATGTGTACATTCATCACACCAACAATAGTTCCAAACAGCCAACAGAACAAGACACGAAAATATCTCGAACACTACACCACAGATTCACGACTACTGGCAAACTCTGCCAAGTACAGCATAACCGAGACAAACACCATGACAAAAGGAGAACACTCCGTCACATCCCGACGAGAGCAAAAACCAACTCGCACAGTGCCAACACAGCACGCATAAGACCACATACAAGAAACAAAGCAATAAACAATCGCAAAACCGATGCCAGCTGTTGACTGTACTGGACCTTAAGGACTCTGAGCATTATAATATCTTGAATTCCCATGTACTTCACAAACAAAAGCTCAGCTTGCTCAGAAAAATTCTGAACAACTCTGAACTCTCACTCTGATACCAACTGTGACAACCCAAACTCTGGATACCGGGTAAACTCGATACCACTTGGAACCTGTGAGGCCACCCAAGAGTGGTAAAGGATAGAAAGGTGTGTGAGAGTACATTGAACTTCCAGATAAAGGAGCAAGCAATTAAATTTCAATTATCAGAATTGCTAAAATAGGAGAAATAAAATTATATTTTCTATAACAAATTAAAACTAATAGAGTCCAGTCCAAAGAAAGACAAGTACAGTCCAACCGGAAGGGAAACATACCCTCAAGTCGGGGGTAGCCCGACACTGGAAAACGTTGGCAACACAAAACTACCGCATAGCGGAACCTCCAGCCACGAGGTAGAACAACTACTCCCGAAAAGTCTAGGGTGAGCCTCGTGTCACTAGCTCAGTAGGGATCCCACAGAACCCTACCTCAAAGCAACGCAGTAACAACAATGCTACACTAAAGCAAAGCAGTAACAAAGTAGGAGCATGAAGAACAATAAAAGTAAAGAGGAAAGTTGTACACGGAAACACGGCAGTCGAAGGAACCTCGACCCTCTAAACTACTCCAACAGCAACAGAAAGGTGAACCCCGATATCACAAAGTCGAGCGTTACCGATCCATTGTCAAATCATGAAACCCTATCGTAAAAAGCCTACCAAAACAACAAAGGTCTACCCAAGACCAACACGGTCAAAGGTAGAAGACATACACAAACTCACCATCGTGTATGCTACAAAACCCATAACCTCGAGCTACACACAGGCTACTCAGAAAAGTCACGAAAACACAAGTCACAAGAGTCACGCGTCAAGTGATAGAAGCACCTCCTCACTAGAAGAACAGCCAGATGCGTCCACTGACATCTTACATTACGCCACAGGTATCTCGGACTCACCTGGAACGGCGGTAACTGAGACACTCACAAAGAACCAAGGAACAACTGTAACGAGTGACTAGTCAGGGTCACACCCGTCAGCCATCATCCAACCGCCCCTGACCACGTGTGCACAAACAAGCCCAATGCCTTGAGCCAGGCCTCTAGCTAGTTTTCCCCCCCAGTAGGATGCTACAGTAAAGCAAGGGGACCCACGAAAACTAGCCTAAAAACCGTCTCTCGGGAACCGCCCCACCACCACTCTTAGGTGGGCCGACACACCGGAAGGTGTCTTCAGGCTATAACTAGTAGAGGATCACTAGACATAGAGACTCAAAACAGCAAACATCGAAGTACATACAGTGTAAGCACACACCTGTCGCACGTACAACGGAGCATAATGCAGTATACAACTGCTACCAGACTCAGGATAGTCAACTAGACCTACTGATAACGATCCTTAAGTCACAAGACTCGGGTCAAGATTATCGCACATCATAGCAACACGCTGTAAATCAGCCTAGTCCCTAAGCCAAAATCCACGCTAAAACAAAGTATGGAAAATGGCACATGACATCCGGATCCTTAACAATAATAATAACAATGTGTCCTCGGACTCCGAGCCACACAACGGACTCATAATTTTGTATAACATGAAACACGGAACACGAGGGATCACCAAAAGCCCTCAAATCACATGGCATGCAAATTGAGGTAAGATGATACCTCCAAGCGTCAAAAACTATGTCTCGATCCTCACAGGATAGACGGGACACTTACGAGGTCGCGTGTCAACCGCTGGGTCACAACCGGGTTGACCAGAAACCATAATGACCCTCGATATAACACACAACACTACTCGGTACAATGGCCCTCTCAGACACCCTATAACACGGTCACGGCCCTCATAGGACGTCTAAGACATCCACAGAGGAATGGGCTAACCAAGGGGTCAAAGCCACAATAATCGGAAAGAACACAACACTACACACTAACTATGATAAAATTGCTCCTTTGATATCCCTTAACTCACAAATGACTCTCACGGGACACCGAAGGCATCTATTGAGCCAAAGGCCAAGAAGGCATTGAATCTTGGGTTCACTGGAGCCCGAGACAGCTGAAATAAGACATAAAAAACTGAAAACATTAACCCACCTATACCCTACGATGCGATCATTAACGCACCCCAACAGTGGGTCGCGATGTAATCAAAACGCGGCGCTTACCGGGGTCGCGATAACCCAGAGACGCGGCACTGACTCAGGTCACGATAATAGTCGCGGCCAGAAGTTCGAGCGCGATGACACAGAGATGCGGCCAACACCTCGAGCGCGTTCGTGTAAACGCGACCAACACCTCGAGCCTGTTCACAAGGATTGCGCCTATCACCTAGGGCACGTTCCTAACCGCCTAACTGTTCATCTAATACCACGGTTTTAAAAATTTGAAATAAAATTGAAATGAATGAATTTCAGAATTTAATACTTAATTCCTTAGTAAATAGAACTAGTGAAATTTTGATTACCTTATAAAAATCTAGAAAAATGGTAAAATGGTAAAGGATGATTTATTTAACAACTTTGTCTTATGTGGTCGACCCAACAAAAATCTGTAACTAGGTCTAATCTTTGGTTTGAGCCCAAAATGCACATTTACCTAACCTTAACTTAAACCGTGGAATTAGGGCTTAATACCCCATCAAATGAGCCCAAATCGGTGGCAAATGAAAGGCCACGATCTATGGATCGTTTCCCCTCTACCAATTCACCGAAGCCTTAACCCTAAAACTTGTAGTCGGTCGAGCTTTGGAGAGGTCAACTATTGCGGCGCCGTTTCAATCACTCAACTTGCTTCGACGAATTCTCCCAGCACCGAAGGCTCCAGAAAGTGTATGAGCTATAAAAATGAAGCTCTGTAACCCTAGAATCCTTTGGTAGCTGTGGCGGCCATAGTGGAGATCGATCAAGGGAGATCTCTGGTGTTTAGTGGTGATGTCTTGGTGTCCTTTCTTCTTCCCTTCTTCTTCCTTCTTCACTCGATTGAGGTAGGTAATAACGAGCCTAATATAAAGTGTTATATATGGATGGATTCAGCGTCTAGTCCTCTTTCTTTTAAGCCTGAAAGCCCTAAATTCCATTAGGTATCCTGTGTTAATTTAATGGTTTAGTAGAGGCATGTCAGAATTAGGGCAGAACCTGTTCCCCATTGATTTTAGTAGCGATTTCATGCTATAAATCTCAAATTGATTCATGCATCTCATAGAGTTTTTCATGCCCTTTCTATTGGTAGTAAAAGCCCCAAATTTCATGTTGTATACTCTTTGAATTTCGTGTTTTATTGAGACCCTTTAAACCTCGTCGAAGGCGGGCAAGGGTTGGTTCAATCGGCTTCTTACCAGACTTGGACGGTCTTACGATAGACCACATAACCTGGGATGGGCGGCCATCACTGGACCATCCAACCCCTTGGGCGGCTCCCAGTAGACCACACAACAGAGGATGGGCGGCTCCCAGCGGACCACACAACCAGGATGGGTGGCTCCCAACTGACCACTCAACCCTGGCAGGGATGGGCGGCTTTCAGACAACCACATAATTGGATGGGCGGCCATCCCTGTGACCGCACAAACCAGGGATGGGCGGCCATGCCCATGACCGCCCAACCCCATGGGCGGCTCCACCCAGACCGCCCAACCCTTGGGCGGCCCTACCCTGGCAGTCCAAGTCCCCTTTCAGCCTAGTGGTTGTAAGCCCTAGTCCCTTCAGCCCAGTAGATATAAGTTCAGCTAAGGACCATACATCTATGCAGAAAATGACTTAGTGTGAGTTCTACTTGATTCATATTAGTGTCTTAATGGATAATTAGTAAACTAGAAACCCATATGATAAGTGGTAAATCATGCAAGTAAATTTCTGTAAAATGCATGCTATTTCATTCCTACATGATCTTGTTCATTATCATTAGCATCTGGATTAATCTTTTTGGCAATCAAATTAATGTAAATTATGATCCTTGATAGATTGACATGAAAAGTAGGACTAAAATGAATACTAAGTTGCTGGACATCCATTCTACTCCAGTAGAACGGTTTGACCCTTTAGCGGACTTCTAATAAGTCATTAGCCCCATTAGTTGTGCTAGTCTTGAACTTACCCACGGACTCTCCATCCGGTAGACTTAGCATTATCTTGGGATCTCTGTATATCCCTGCTAAGAAGCTAATGAATCACCAGAACTTCGATTTATGTGACTGAACCGCTGGTTTATAAGTCTTGGATCGAATTGGGCTAAGAGAGGCATGTGCGGCCAGTAGTGGAACGCATATCCTCGTAGGCGGCCTAATAACGACCGTATATACCTGGCTTATGCCATTAAGTGTTGGTCGATTAACCTTGATCAATCTTCGACCAAAATATTAAGCCCTGGACTAACCAATAGACAGTAGACTAGGCCCTTGTTTAGTTTTACCCTGTCTTTGGTAGCACGAAGTCCAATAGGGTGATTTCTTAACTTTCTAGCCAAACCCGGGTGGTGCGGCTGGAATATGACCGTTCAAACCTTATGCAGATTCTCTTGGACCGCATATCTTTAATACGGCCCTGTATGGACCGTATATCTTGTTCATGGGTCTTAAGGTCTTCATGACCTACACGGCCCAGGACTTACCGTTCATCCTTTAGAGCGGCACACTGTCAGCCGTTCATTCTTGACCTCGTGGGCTGAGAATCAGTCCAGCTCCTGTAAGTGCGGCCCCTTGTTAGCCATATGTATCTCTTGAGCGGTTTATGTATGACCGTACATATCTCAGAGATGAGTTTTATCATGTTTCGTGCTCTTGAATCCAAGGACGGATTAGTCCTTTAACTCTTGAACTTCTGGACAGTAATTCCTCTGATTATTTGGCCATAAACTTGACTATAATGTCTAGACGGAACTTGGGATCTTGGATCCGATAAATCAATGCCAACGCATCATAAGGGCCCAGTCTGGTCCTGGGGAGAGCGCCCGAAAAGTACTTGTGCCCCTGGGAGTTTGTAATGACAAGGTGTGGCATTGCACCGAGTGCATGACTAGCGTGATGTCTACGACAGAAATCTCTTGTTATCTCTTGTTACTTGATCGTGCTTGACTTGTTTAAATTACTTGATGATGGCCATTTCCTCGTTACAATTTCCTGTTACACTTATTACATGATATTCTTGTTGAAATCCAGATATCTTATATTTCTTGACCTTGGAAGATCTTTATATTATGTTGTTTTTCTTCTGTATCGTCATTTCATTTCTTATCATTGCATATGAAAATGGAATAATTGGTTAATTACGTAAACTTGCATGTTATTATCTACTGAGCGTCAACTCATAGTTGGTGTTTTCCCCCTTTCCAGGCAGTTCAGGTGACGATGCGCATACAGATGGGGAGGGACAAGAGTGATATCTTTGAGTGTACCAGTTATTAGATGGAGTTGGCATAGATTATTTACCTCTAGTTATTCCTTAGAGTTGTGTTAGTACTTTATTACTTTTTGGAGTCAGTTATTGTATTAGAATCAATTTGGATGTTATGTTTGATCGTGTTTAAGTGGTTGATGGTTATTGTAATAAAGTTTGGTATCTTCTTGACCAATAGATTTACTTCTTTCCATAGCACCTGTGTAATTGTTTAGTTTAGCATATTAATGTGATTTCTAGCTAGTTTCTGACTGTACGACCTGATATTCCGCGTCGGGGAGTGACAGTTCATCTCCTGCACGAGACGCGGTGCATTGTTGTAGCGCGTTCCTTGAGAACGTGGCGCACACAACCAGCGCGTTCTCGTCACGAAGCGAAAACTGGAAAATCCACACGAAAACCCATTTTTCACGCGCCAATCATCACCAGAACGACGGGAAAACACCCACAATGACATTGTGGACCTTCCATAAGCCAGAAGGGGCCAACAAACCACAAAACGATGATCAAATGGATGATTTCCTCAAATAAACTCAAAACTACTCAGATGGGTAATCGGCCTCGTACCGGCCCTGATTCTCGACCAAATGTAGTAAAACTGGCGGGAAAAGATTCCCAACATGCTAGGGGTTCAAATGAAACCATTTAAACTACAAACTGTCGCCTGGAACGACGAACATGCTCACACCCCCCGAACATGTGTTTCACCTAACCAAAGTAAAACCCGCTCAAAATCACACTGTTCAGCTCCAAATCGCGAGAGAACGTAGGAAAAGAGTAGGGCATCTGTCCCCCTACCTCCACCGAAAATCTCGAGCGTTGAAATGGCCACAATACGCTAAAAACCATCACATGAACCACAAGTTGGCTTTGAATCCACCGAACAGGATAGCGCCAACACCACGCTCCATTCTTCACGCCAGCACTCTCCACGACACCTCCACGTTGTCACCGCCTCACCCAGCTCCACACCGGTCGTGCGCCCAGGGGAGAGGAGAAGAGAGGAGAGAGAACAGAGGGAGAGAAAGTGAGAGGACGTGAGGATAGAGGAAGGAGAGAGAAAGGGTTAAGAAGAAAAAGAAATTAGGAAATTATGCAATTTTCCTAAAATCCATTTTTTTACACAAAAATCCATAAATTTAGAAAAATACGAAAAAAGAGTCTTCGCGATCCTCAAAACGAGCACAACGCACTTGTAGCGTCGCTGAGTCGTAAAACTCAATGGTCAATTCTCCACAGGGTTCCGCAAGTTATACAGGGGAAAAACCCACGTGGTCGTAAAATACGTATCAGGACCCACGAAAGCGATCCGATAGCTCTCTGATTCTGATCTGAAGAATAAGAATATTTCAGTCCTCCCCGCTTAAAGGAATTTCATCCTCAAAATTCAAGGAGCTAACAAATGAATAAGGTAAGAACAAACCCAAACACTGGCCACGCTCTCCAAGCATCAGCCAAACCTCGAATACAAAGCACGATAACACCATTCTCGAAAAACATAATTTAGAGGAACCCTGCCATACCACAATCACAGGCACACGCTCCGGATCTCAAGGCACATTGATCCACATAACGAGCATGGCTCACAAGTGAACGCAACTCTGACCCCTCCGAAGTAGGGCAACGTCGCTTACGTCTCACAGGGAAAGGAGACACAACCCATGCCACTAAAACAACTACCAATAAAACACACTTGGCAGATACAACAAGCATCAGCTTAAACAAGGAAATAGAGTCCTCTCAACTGACTGCTCTAATCATCGACTTCCACGCCAAGAATAACAACGAAACTGGCACGCAGAACGCCCACGATAGCACTGGACCACAAGCACAATCAAGTCAGTCCTCACTCAGACATTACATCTGATTCGTGTCGCATGCCAACTCTACCACAACATAAGAGTACAGTAAAATCAACTGACAAGATCTCGGTCCACACAATGCCAAATCAGACTCACAGGGAAATCCTCCCAAGCTGAACATGACCACCAACCAACAACAATAACAACAACACCTGCGGAATCTCGGCTCTGTTCTCAACACAGAACCACGGGACGCAACTGCAAGCTGGGTCACATTAAGGCTCGATTATAGCTGAACACATGGCTAAAATGTACTAGCCATTCGCAGCTTACCAACAAGGACCCATGTCACGCCCCGAGCGCGGAAGGAACCTGGAGATGCGTCACGAGTTTATATCGATCATGTCAATCAGAGCGTAAGTTATTCTGCACACATAGATAGAGCGCGCACAAGTAATGATAACCAAGTCCTTTATTAATCATAAACTTTCAAAGTACTTCTAATACAACTCAGATGAAAGCACTAGTATTCAATAAAAGAAAACGTACAATGGATGACTCAAGAAAATAGGAAACAATCACGACTAGATAACTACACGGAGAGTTGGATTGGCTCTACGCTCTTCACTCTTGTCCATCCTCATCCGAATGAGCTTCGTCATCAGAGTTACCTGAAAAAAATAGGGGAAAAAATACTAGGTGAGCGAACGCTCAGTAGGAATTGTTGCATCCCTACGATTTTGATGATGTCTCACACTATAAATCAATCTGTTTCTATCTCTAGATTAATTCATGCTTCATCACTAAGGACAGTACAGTTCATGTGGTTGTCATATAGACATGCATTACTTGATCAACTCTATACACTGCCAGCATACTTGTTCAAAGTCTCTGCATTGTAGTCTGTACATTGGCCATGTCTGTACAGAGTCGTTTGCATCAAGTCTACACGTCCTGTTTACACGCAAGACTTCAGAGTCTATACATCGCACAACATGCAGTCCTAGAAGTCTATACATTGCATCATGTCTAAAGTCCATACATTGTCTCAGCGTCTCATACTTCGTCTACACTGTCTAGCACACACACTGCATATAGGCAAAGTCTGCACATTGGTAGAGTCTATACATCGGCCTGGCGCTCGCTAAGTCAATTCATCGCTCAAAGTCTGTACAGCCCAAGTCTGTACATCCATCGTCTCACTCAGCGTCTCATTCTAAGTCTATACATCGTTTATGAAGTCTGTACAGCAGTGCATTCCTTGAAAGCAAGTCTATACATTGCGTTGGTGGCAAGTCTAAACATTGGGCTGTAGCTTGCACGAAGTGAAGTCTATACATTGTCCTTCGTCTCATGCATCATCTTCCAAAGTCCATACAGCCATTTCCAAGTCTGTACATTGGATCATCTTCCAAAGTCTATACATTGTCACCTTTACCTATGTTCAGAGCCCTAAGTCTATACATCGCAAAGTCTGCACATCGCAGTGTTCAAGCCTTCCAAGTCTATACATTGGTTCAGAGTTTCCAAGTCTGTACACTGGTCTTCAAGCGTTGTAAGTCTGTACCTTGGTGCTTTGCCAAAGTCTATACATTGTGAACCTTCAAGTCTGTACAGACTTTGCTTCGCTCAAGTCTGTACATCGTCCAGTTGTCTTTGGCAAGTCTTCACATCGTGAAGTCTTTACATTCAATTGCTTTGCTGTGCTCAAGTCTGTACAGCCTTTCTCTTGCAAAGTCCTTACATCAGATTCACATGTCTATATATCTCATAAGTAGTTCAGATGGCATCAACCCATTGAGCCCACGAGGTTGACGCAGCCTTGAAATGCCTCAGATGTCTTTGAAGATAAGGCTAGAGGCGTTGATGTAAAGGGTCATTGCGTCGACCCACTGAACTGACCCAGATCTAAGTTCTCTTCAAGGGGTAAGTCTATACATTGAATATGGGTGTGCATTGTGAAGTCTATACACTGCTTGTGTAACTCTAGCCTTTACATCAAAGTCTATACACTTGTTAGGCTTGTTCATGCATAGTTCTTCTCAAGTCTGTACACTGCCTTCCCATGCACGCGTTCATCAAGTCTATACACTCACTCGTCTCTCCAAGTCTTTACATCGGCGCACTGTTCATGCATCAGTTCTTCAAGTCTATGCATCGGCGCACTGTTCATGCATCAGTTCTTCAAGTCTATGCATCGGCGCACTGTTCATGCATCAGTTCTTCAAGTCTATGCATCGGCGCACTGTTCATGCATCAGTTCCCCAAGTCTATACATCGGCGCACTATTCATGCATCGGTTAAGTCTATACACTGGCTATGGCTTGTTCATGCATCTTACCCACGCGAGTCTGTACACTGAGGTAGCTTGAAGGGCTTCAAGTCTACACACTCTCACATTGTACACACTTGCTTATTTGCTGCTTCTAAAGTCTATACACGCTGTGTTAAGAGCTTGAACTAACTAATTGCATCTCTTTGTCTCTGCCTGCAGATGAGTCAGGTTGATGATTGGGCATGTGAACCGAGGATGATGCCTGGCACGTGATCCGAGGATACTCTGGAAAAGGAGGGAACGAGCCTCACTCGTGTGAAGTCTTGGAATTCAGGTCTGATGCCATATAAAAGGAAGCCTTCTGCGAACAGGAGAAATGAACTGGAGGAAAAAGCTGAGCAGAAGAATACCTGAGTAGAAGAAGAAAAGAGAAAGCCTCCACGTTCCAGAGAGAAGATAGAGAGAAAAGATTTGAGAGTATTGTTCTGAGAGAAAAGTCTGAGTGAGAGAGTAGTGTTTAATTTGCTTCTTCGGAAGCTACATTGTTTCTGTTTTCAGAAACGATTGTCTTCACCGATTGTCTTATTTTCTGTCTCTTTCTTCATATTTCTAATTTCAAATTGTTACCCTCCAGTGTTTGGAGGAAGGGAGAGTTACTCCGGTTTCCCTCTAGGCTGCGGAGGAAGAGAGATCTGTGATCTCTGATTTTTCCAATGACGGGTTGTCACTAGCAGGTTCCCTCCTGGTTGGAGGAAGGGAGATCCATCTCCGGTTCTGGTCTTGCGGGTAGAAGGTCCAGGTGTCAAGCTCTGTGGGTAGCAGAGTTTGGGTTGAGGGATTTGTTTCCCTTGGTTGGTCAAGCTATGTGGCAGCATTTTATTCGCAGACTGAGTCTGCTATTTCTAGCCGTGGCTAGTGGAATCCTCACTCTGGTTTGGAGTGAGGGGTGGATGTAGATTGTGGACTACAATCGAACCACCTTAAAATTTCTTGTCTCTTCTGTGGTTTGCTTGCTATTGTTGTGTTGCATTTCCTCTGCTCGTCAAATTGCTTCTCTGTGAACAGACCTTTCAATCGCACACTTATTCTGTCCCGGTTATTGATTGCTTTAGCTATACTCTTTCGCTGCATCTGAAGGGTTGTGAAATTGTAGAACTGATTTTCCGTTGAAGTTTTAAAATCGAGAGTGATCTATTCATCCCCCCCCCTTCTATATCACTCTACACTGCGCATATCAGGAATTATATCTCAAGTGCTAGCTTGCTTTAAGTAAATTATATGTTGCATGGACGTAAGTAAAGCTATGCATGTGCGCATGAAACGACAATAGAGAGAGTGTATAGCAAGAGATAACTTAGAATGAACTAGCAAGATATCCAAGATTTTATGTAATTACATCAAGATAGGCAAGCATGTATATTTATCTAGTCATGTCAAGAATTGGCTATCATATTATCAAGCAAGCAAGTAAATACCCTTTCCGGGCCACACAAGTCATGTCATTTCAAGTAAACTACAAGTACAAGACTGTGGAATGTCATTTATCTAGAACGATGAGTACTTCAGTGCAATGCCACACCGTGATCAATAATAGCTCCCATGGGCACAAGTACTTTCGGGTGCTCCTCCCCGGACCAGATCGGGGCCTATATGCATAAGAATTGAGTCATGTATTTCTGACATCCACTATAGTTATAGCCAATATAGAATTCCAAGGAAATGCTTTTGTAGGAATTTAAAGGTAGATCTTGTGGAATAGAAACTCAAGGATAGAACTTGTTATGTAGGGACGTACTACGATCAAAATGGTTCAATCACGATACTCATTGGAAACTGGGTGGAATTGGCTCCCTAGTTGGTGCCATGATATCAAGAATTAGCACTCATATAGATATGGTCGCTCGTTCGTTGTACATGATAAGGTAGAAATAATTTGTGTCTTCATAGAGGCACATAATCCTTAATTGATAGCAATGGTATGGTTACCCATTCCATTAACCCAAGAAACAATCTCACGGTATCCAAATAGCACACCATGTGGGCCAGTCTACCATGTTTCTTTAGAGTGACATGGCAATTAAAAAGTGTCATGGGTTTTAGTGGTACAACCTGCTCGGTGACCTTGAGGGAATCCAAGGCTTCGCGTAGACTTACGGAGGTCTCTATGATAAAGTCACCAGTCCGAAGGAAGGAATATCCCGCGGAGGGCTCATCTATCACCGAGAAATAGTGGGGTAATCGATAAAGCATCGAGAAACGTGGGACCATATCTACGGACTGAGATATAGTGCCATATAGATACCCACTAACTTGGGTTACAGGAAATCATTCGGGAAAAACAGTGAACAGGTAAATTTGCGCCTTTGCCAGTGCCATTATTTTACTAAATAGAGTCTTTCTATTAAGTCGTTCAAACTCAGGATTTACATCATATATAAATACGTTACTATTCTAGAGAACATATGCTCAGGGTAAATGGCGCCCTGGGCCTAGTCTCCATTTCATTTTATAGCGCCCAAGTCAGGGGGTGCTATATCTTGAGGGGTGGCAGGGTGATAGACGTTGTTCAATGATGTGAAAATTGGTCATGAACAGTAGCACTTTTTCAATAAAAATAATTTCGCAGGAACGATTATATGGACAGGTAGAGAAAAATAGTAGGATTTTAGCATTATACACAAGCATTAGATTAGACATTGGAATACATGGTTATTAAAATTTTAAACATGGTATATTTAATGAATTACTGAAAGAATAATGTCTATGTGTACAGTCGTTTGATGAAATAGCGCCCTATAGAGGGGTGCCCTTTTACTGACACTCATAAAAAAACGTATCAGAAACCACTGAAAAACCAATCTAACAGACCTATATGCATGCTCATGATCTGGATTTATTAGATTGGGATTGGTACTTGAGAACACCTACCTTGTGGGTTGATCTAGACGATGACCAGAGGAGAAAATATAAGATATGTAGTAGAAGAACTGTAACTGCAGGAAGACGGTCTTTTGACAGCAACAAGAGAAAGAGCAACAACTCCTCAAAGTAGGATGAAGACAACTCTCTGCCGGAAGAAGATGATCCCTCGCCAGCCTGAGGGAACAATCAGTAGTAGTAGCCCACGAAGGCTTGCTCCTTGGTGCATCTACATCAAACGGTGTAGGAAAAAGAAGAAGAAAACTTTCTTCACGATAGCGACTTCCACAGAGGCAGACGGAGCAGTACACCTCTCCTTGTCAACAAGAGAGGATGAAGAAAATTATCGGTGGCACTCAACCAGAAGAAGTAATACGGCAGCAGGCCGTCATCAAAGAACAGAACCAACAGGTTGGCTCGATTGATGGGGTTCGGTATTTATAGAGGAAAGGATCGGACGGGGCTTAGAGTTTGATCGGGAGTTAAACTCCTCAAGTAGGAATCCTTTTGCAACCAGAATTTCCTACGTATCATCCTTCTAGATCAAGACCTTCCCGAGCCTCATCCTACTTCCCAGTCCGAATAAAACACTGTCAGCCAGTTTCTATTTTAAATTCTGCAGAGATATAGCGCCTAGGTGAGGGGCGCCCTTCAGAGAAATGGTGCCACTAAGAGGGGCGCCCTTCACTGTTAATAGCAAATCCCGTTAAGTCTTGAGTCTGATAGTCCCAGAAAATAGCGCCCTCACGAAAGGTCACTATTTTATGAATTGGTGCCCTTTCCTTTGGCCCACTTGGTTTTAGTGAAAGGCCCATTTGTGTATTGTGGTGTTGTGTATTAGTTGTTTATAAGTAGTGGTTGGGCCTTGAATATTTGTTTTTTTTAATCTATTTAGGATTTCTATTCCTTTAATTTACCAGGGTTGCTACAACCCACAACAACAATCTCGGAGAACGCATCTTGAGGACCATGATCACGTCCCGAGAACATAATTCTCAAGAAAAACAATAGAAGAAAGGGTACTTGATCAGTAGATACGTCGACAAATTCCCCAATCCTTGAACATGCCAGTGCCAACAACCACAAGCTTCAGCAATGGCATGACAACCAGCAACATCAAGGCACACATAGCCAAGACGTTGTCACACCGAGGAAACAAACCTCTCGGCCGGCCAGAATCTTCCAACCAACAATCCTCGACCAGTGGGTTATAAGCCTACATGCTTCCGCTGCGCACTCAAACAACGCACACAGTCATCACAAATAACTTGGCATCCGCAGCTCAGCACACACTCGGTGCCATCGCAATTGATGAAGCTGCAATATACCATGCCTCGATTGTTAAGTGAAGGGCCTGGATTCAGAGAGGGGGTGAATGAATCCCAAAACAAAATTTTCCCAATTTGAAACTTAGATCTTGATTAACACTGAACTTATAAAATCTTGCGAAAATAAAACTTTGATTCAGTAATGCAGGTGTTCTAGCAAGATCCACACTCAAGCACTCAATGGGTCAGCCTAAAGCGAGCACAAATAGCATTTTAGAAGAATGGAATGCAGTAAATTAGCTTGATCTTAAACAGACGTTCTAACGAGACACAAGATAGAATACTTAACCTGCATGCCCAGCTACCCGGCGATTCTAGGCGATCGAACTGATCTTAAGCATTCATTCACCGTGGCCGAAAGGCAATTAGGTCGTGATCCTAAACATGCACTTAATAACCTCAGAGAAGAAATCAGATCACAATGCACAAGGGGTTTTAGGTGGTTCGGTCATCAGACCTACATCCACCCCACACTCCAACTAAAGTGTTGCTTACTACTGCCTCACAGCTTGAAACCGCTGGGCACCATAGCTTGCCTACAAACGCTGCCTAACAGCTTGAGCCAGAGGAACACACTTCTCTCTTCTTTCGACCCGAAAAGAACTGCTAGTGACACCCAGTCACCAGCAACCAGAGACCCAAGTCTCTCTTCCCCTGAATCCACAGGAGGAACCTCGATCCCAGACAATGGAGACGGAAAACACAAGACTATGAAAAAGAACAAAGAAAAGGACAAAAGAAAAACTAATCAGAATATAGCTCCAACGAGCTTGATGGCTCTGGATTTGATCCACGAGACCAATCTTGAATCATATCTTCAATGTGCTTCAGCCGCTTCTTCACTATCCCTCCTCTCTTTTCTACACTCTCTTCCTCTTTCTTTCTTCTTCTTCTCTCAATATGCTCTCTCTTTTCTTTTTCTTCTCTGTTCTACGCATCCTCCCTTCTGAGAAATGATTTTTATATATAACTACAGTCTCAGATTTACATGCTCACACATTGGGTGAGTGGAGGGGACACTCCCGCCCTAAAGGCTGGAGTATGCATTGGAAGATTCTGGAGCTCTATCTTCCTCAGATCACGTGCCAATCACCCTGGTGAATGCACAGACAAATTGTTAGAAAAGAGATAGTCATTTTATCACAAACTTAGCACAATTCGTATCAGTGTAATGAGTAAGAAGCCAGAAACTACACTGAGTAGAAGTTCCCAAATCAATAGTTGCACTGACTTGCAACAAGGTGAACAAGAGGTTGCACCGAGTTGAAGTGAGCAAAAGCGAGAGATGCATTGACTTGAGAAGACGCATGATGTCATTAGCACAGACCATAGACTCTAGACTCTGATCGTGCAACAGATATGCACGGATAGGAAGCAACGAAATGCAAAGTTGTACTGACTTGATTTTTCCAGAGAGAAAAATTTGCACCGAGTCAAAGGAATAAGCATCGACTAAGATAGACAAGAAAGGCACCAATGTGAAATGAAGCAAACGTTGCACCAATCCACTTAGCTTTCTACAGGACTTGCACCGAGTCTAGAAGACATGAAACAGGAACTGCACCAACCTTGTTGCTAAATGGATTTGAATAGGCTTGGTGTGCATAGAGCAAAAACGTGCACCAACATCGAGTATTTCAAAGAGAAAGAGAATGCACCGAGATAAGATGAGCAAAAACGAGAAAAGCACTGAACAAGTGAAAAGACGACAAAGAAAGGATTGCACCGACTCAGGTTGGGCTGTCCAAGCAAGATCTACACCGAGATGCCAGATAGAGATGCAAGACAGCTTGCACCGAGTCAAGATTTCATGTCCATGTAAGAACTTGCACAAAGATGGCAGAGTGAAATGCACTGGACAAAATGAGGAGACTGATACAGTGCGTGCTGGTCAAGAATTGCACTGACCCACAAATTGCACCGACCCCTGGAGGTGAGATGCAAGGGCAAGGAATGCACCGAGTCTAGATGCGCATAATGCATTTGGATGCACCAAGAAAGAAGCTAATCGACAGTATGTGGGGATGAAGAGAAACTTGCACTGAGGCAAGCACTTATGCGTGAAGTGCAGAACTAAGCGAGAGTTGTACCGAGCAAGATTATGAGCGAGACACTACATGCACTGACTATGACTTAGTATATTAAATAGCATGGACCACATGGACCACACACAATAGATAGAATTGGAGAATTAAAGCACCAACAGTTAAGCATGATTCATCAGAAAGTCACTAGCAAGACTAGGGTTTCCAGACATGAGCAATCCATCATGCAAACAGTTCACATGAATTAATCAGATATTCTAATCAGATGCACTGACCAAAATTCTATCCCACATGACTCAGAAATTGTCATTATCAAAACCAGCGATCCAACAATCTCCCCCTTTTTGATGATGACAACCTAATGAGTCATGTATGATAATTCACGTAATGAATTAAGCAAAATCAATTTTTGTCATACATATAGCAACCACTCTTCCAGCACAAAAAGCAATAAGAATCAGGTGTAAACAGTTACCCACTAGAACTCTAAGATTCATCCAAAAACTTAAAGTCATCCATAAAGAACGTTTAAAAGTCATTAAAAAACATGATCAAAAACCATCATCAACAGATCACAACTACATGACATTTTCTCTCCCCCTTTGTCATTATCAAAAACCGTGGGAGCTTCTAGGGTCTCTTGGATCTCTGGGAGGAGCAGAACTTGAGCTTCCTCCTTGAGGGGGTCTATTCAGGATGGAATTCTGAAGAGATTGTAGGGAGTTGGACAGTTGCTCAAAGCAGTAGAAAATAGTGCCGCTAATACTGGCCAAGAGAGAGGACATATCTACTCGCTTTGTTAAGACATTTTCAAGTCTTGCTACAACAGTATCAACTTCAGATTGAGCTTTTTCCAATGCTGTACGGATCTCCTGTTGACCAGCGAGGAAGGGATGATCCAGAGTCCTCATCTTCGTAAGTTCAATGTTGATATCATAGGTTTCATCAAGGACAGTGACAAGGGTCTTGTAAGAAGTGGTCTGAGTGCTTTGAACACTGTTAACCTCCTCTCCTATTGTATTAATCAGACCTAAGAGCTTTCCTAAGAACTCTTGCATCGTATCATCTGCCCTCCGTTTGTCAGCCACAAATTGTGTCCACTGCGTATTCACTCTGTGCTCTAGGAGATGTAGTCTTGTGCTCATTTTGTTCAGATAAAGGTTTGTGTACAGAAGCTGGGAAGACAGCATCTTACACTGATTTTGAACCAAAATTGTCAGATTGTTGAGCAGATCAGAAATATTCGGCTCACAATTGGCCTCAGTTGAACTTGCAGACGGAGTGCTTGATTCAGGATACTCGACATTGTAAACCGGATGTTCTTCCTAAAAAAATTGTGTATCCTCGGCAAATGGTTCAGCTGGATCCTTAGACACTACAGAGCAATAAAGATCAATCAATATCAATGCTTTCCCAAAAACTTTTTTTTCATCTCAGAGACCCTTCAAAAATTTTTTTTACCAGTTCAGAATGCTCGGCGGTCAGCTCAATATCATGAGTATCCACTAAAAGCAGAAGAGCAAACTTCGGTTTCCAGAAAACATATCAACTTTACGAGGGGATTTTGTGTACCTTTGTTTCCAGAAGATTCACCCACTTTCTCTTTTCCTTTTCTTTTCTTTCCTTCGGGGACTTCTTCACTTTTCTCAACCCTTGCTTCCTCGAGAGGGACGAGCTCATCGGCCTTCCTTTTTCCTTGGGCATCTCCAGTAGGCCCCTTCTTTCTTTTGCTCTCATAATCATTTTCTCTTTCGGACATGCTGATGTCTTGAGTTGGCGGCAGCTGCTCCTCTGACACCTCTTCCTTCCCCTTGTTCTTAGTTGACGGAGTAGACATCACATAAGTTTGTGATTGAGACGAGGACGTTCTTTTTCGAGAACGACAAGAGTGGATGCTGAACCAGGAAGATGGCATGTGAAAAGGTGAGAGGCAGAAACGGCGGAGAAGAAGAACTCAAGCGGGAAACTGGAGAGACGCTTACGGCGGAGGTCATGAGAGAGGGAATGACCTGGCTTGTAAAAGGGCGGAAGTTCAATCGACACTTTTAGGGTTAAACAATGTATAAAATACATTATCCCCTTTTTTCTTGACGTACACTTTATCTCGAAATTGCCCCTCTCGTGTATAAAATATTTTTTTTTCACCTCCTTTATGGTCTTTGGCGTATTAAACTTATGTCTTATATGTTTATTACTCAAAGGTTCATCTTTTAACGCATACGCAATGGAGATAAACACTTTTAGTCACAGATCAATGTCCAATTAATAAAAATCACCAAAGTATCTCATTATTTTCATAAGATAAAGTTGGTTTTCAGACATATGTCTTATATTGTGTTTTAAGTTCAGTTTCAGCCCCTGAGGTAGAACCAGAATCAACCACATCTAATCTTACTTTTGCCCCCTTTTTTTAATTTTTTTTTAATTTTTTATTTGAGCATTCCGGTAAGACTGGCCTTTTTACACGAGACATGTTTATTAGACACCAGAAATCCTGGTTACTCAGCACAGTCTACTTTGTTGCCTCTTTTTATGAACAGAGATAGCTTATTTCTTCATGACATAATTTCTAGATTTCTTTGATCTAGACGACTAGTTTCTCAGAAATTTGGCATTGCTCTGCCATTAACGTTTATTTTACTTGATGGCGTATTCCCTGGTATACTTCATATTAGCTTGGAAGCATGATTTAAAAACACTTTATAAGACATTTTCTTCTACCAGATTATCCCAAAACTCATGAATTTCAGATTGATGAATTTTATTAGGTTGGACTTTTCCAGTCATTAAGAGTGTTTTCAGCTCCAGTGAAAATGCTTTCAAGAGTTCTCTTGAACAATTAACCATAAGATATAATCTTTATAGGCCGAAGATCACTCAATAGGGAAGACCAACATTTTCATACACTACTAGGAGTGGTTTTTGGTCATAATAATGCACGATGGACAAGGATAATAATGTTCCATATATTGCTCCCCCTAAGTGTCAGCCCATGGGAAAGGAATTTAGATGAGAAGAGATGGATCATATATTGATAATAAAGAAGAAGGATGAAGAAGTGAGCTTTCCAACGACATTAGAGAAGAGGTCCAAATTGGTGTAGAGTTGCAGACTGCTTTAATCCAAAGATATCCTTAGTCAACTCTTGACCCAAACACTTCTGATCAGACCTTACAGTTTCCGCTCAACATCTCAACTTAAACACCACAAGCTTTCAAACTCATAATGTGCACCAACTACTTCATTTCCGCTCAGAACAGTTCAGATCCCTCTCACTGAGTGCTAAGATCCATAATTAGGCAGCTCTTGTTTTTCTTGCAGATAGAGAGAGGTAAATAC
This sequence comes from Amorphophallus konjac, assembly GCA_022559845.1. Classification (NCBI taxonomy): domain Eukaryota; kingdom Viridiplantae; phylum Streptophyta; class Magnoliopsida; order Alismatales; family Araceae; genus Amorphophallus; species Amorphophallus konjac. The sequence goes on along the minus strand of CM040125.1, from coordinate 109,218,706 downwards.
ATGATTTATTTCCAGACTCTTATGCAAACGTTCAAGTGACTCCTTTTAGATTTTCATAATAATGTTATGTGAGAAGAGCTAACATGCAGAGAGTGTGACAATTCATGTAGTAACAATTCAGAAACACTCTTATTATTTGCACACATTTATCTAGAACATATAACTTTAGTATGACTGGAAGACTGACCTGAATAGAAATCCAGACATGGGGTTTTCTCCTTCGAATGACATGGCTTAGTTACCCCTTTATTCCATTCCACGGCATACCTGCTAGTTAGCACTCTATTTGGCGTGGGCAGGTACCCAAACGGTCTTGGGTCCTGCATGGTTAATAGCACCTTTGATGGGTGCTTTCCACAACTTTTGGGCCTCTATATCATCATGTATCATTAAAGAGTAATCATTCATCATGTGTCCAATTCGCCCATAATAACAACAGAGAGCATCATGCTTTGATTTCTTGTTTTGCATGCAATTATTTGCATGGAGTTTTTATGCAGGTGCATACTGGTTTCTATTTTTATCATGGAAGTTGTTCCTGTTGATCTTACCAAACTTGTTTTCCTTAACTGGATGTCTAGCATGTTTGAAATTTACCCGCCTATTTTGAAGGTGCCAACAATCCTTAACTGTATGGCCATGCTTTCTACAGTGAGAGCATTTAAGAGAATTTCTTCTGAACGAGCCTGACGAGCATTCAGTGGCCTTGTGACCAATCTTGTTACAGTTAAAGCAAGTGATGTGCTGGTTCATTGAAACAAATTTGCTCTTATTAAAACCATGTTGGCTTACAGGGAATTTAGCATGATATGAATGGGATCTTTTCTTACTATTTCCAAACCAGCAATGAGCAGCAGCGTGTCCTACTTTACCACAATTAGAACATGTGACACTCTTTTTCTGAGTGACAGGGAACTTGATCTAAGGGTCCCTAGCATGCATTTTTCTAGCATTCATATCATCTGATTCCATTAAGTTACATTCATGCATCAAGTGACCAATCTTGTGATAGTAATAATATTTCATGAGTTCCCATTTTTGTGCATGTCTAGGTGTATCAGTGTGTTTCACAGCATGCACATTTTCAATATGAGTGTGATTCAATCCTTTCTTCACATGACTGGCCTTTTCCATTTTTCCAGTTTGTTTTTGATTTTTCTGAACATTGGGTTGTTTATTTTCTGAGGTGGTGGCTACATTTGATGCTTTGATAAAGGATGTCATTAGCTTGTTTTTAAAAACCTTTTTGTTGACATTGTTGTAGCCTAACCCTTCCTTTTGAGCATTCACCTTAACTCCTAGCAACCTGTCCAGATTTTCTTCTCCATCTACAAACTTAGACAAAACTTTGTTCAAATCCTGAATTTTGTTTTCAGGAGAAGCAATGTGTATTTCATAACTAGCAATCTCTTGATCACTGCAATTAATAGCTTCATTCAACACTTTGTTGGCATTTTTGTATACTTCTATCTCCTTTATCAGCTCATCAACTTTTTCAGTTTCGTTTGTACAGATGATTTTCCCTTTTTCCAATGTAAGAAGTCTTTCAAACATGGCATTGTTCAACAGTTTGAAATTTTCAATTTCTTCTTTAAGCTTATCATTTTGAACCAACTCATTTATTAGGAGTTGATCTTCTGAATTGACCTCATGCTTTCTTCCATTTTCAAATTCCTTCATTTCTCTTTGCTATTTTTCAACCTTTTTCTGCAACTCCATGTTTACAGATTTGATGGCTTCAAATTTTTGAGCTAACAAATTCTTCTCTTGCTCAAGTTTCCCAAATTTTTCTTGGTTTTCTTTAACAGATTTTCTAAGGGAATAATTTTCCAATTTTACCTTGTTTAAATCTGAGTTAACTTGTTCAAGATCCTTCATAAGTTTCAACAACTTTTGATTATCAGACTTACACGCATCATGAGATTGTTCCAGCTCCAAGTAATTATCATCTGTGAGATCAGAGATATTCTGACTAGTTTTCTTTTTCAACCTTTTGAATTGTTTTCTAAGTTTTTCATGTGACTCTACCAGATCACCAATTGCATTCTGCCAATCATCCAGAGTGTAATTCTCAAAAGGGTTTACCTGATCATCATCCTCGTCTTCATTTTGGCTGCTACTTTCACAGCTTCCATTAGCCATCATGCAACTGTCCTCCCTTTTCCTATGAGCTAGCTTTAACTTCTCCAGAACGTCCTTGGCAGACCTGCATGCAAGAAGGGAAGGATGTAAGACCTCGTCAGTAGCTGCTTTCATCAGATTCAAAACTTTCTGATTTTCCTCATGCTTTAATCTGTGACTGTCGGTCCCCTTGGACATTTTCTTTGGTAATCTGTGAGGACCATGTGAAATTAATTTCCACAGATCAGGATCAACTAAGATTACACTTCTGCCCAGATTTACGAACTACGAATCAAAATTCGAACCGTTGAAGATCGGTGGATGAGCCATGGATCTAAACAGCAACCGGATACGTACTACACGAACGTAGGATCTACTAAGAATTGTTAAATCAGGGCAATAAGAACCCTCTCTGATACCACTTGTTGAGTGAAGGGCCCGGATTCGGAGGGGGGGTGAATGAATCCCAAAACGAAATTTGGCCAATCTAAAACTTAGATCTTGATTAACACTGAACTTACAAAATCTTGCAGAAATAAAACTTTGATTCAGTAATGAAGGTGTTCTAGCAAGATCCACACTCAAGCACTCAATGGGTCAGTCTAAAGCAAGCACAAATAGCGTTTTAGAAGAATGGAATGCAGTAAATCAGCTTGATCTTAAACAGATGTTCTAACGAGACACAAGATAGAACACTTAACCTGCATGCCCAGTAACCCGACGATTATAGGCAATCGAACTGATCTTAAGCATTCATTCACCGTGGCTGAAAGGCAATTTGGTCGCGATCCTAAACATGCACTTAATAACCTCAGAGAAGAAATCAGATCACAATGCACAAGGTGTTTTAGGTGGTTCTGTCATCAGACCTACATCCACCCCACACTCCAACAAAAGTGTGGCTTACTACTGCCTCACAGCTTGAAACCGCTGGGCACCATAGCTTGCCTACAAACGCTGCCTAACAGCTTAAGCTAGATCAACACACTCCTCTCTTCATCCGGCCCAGAAGGAACCGCTAGTGACACCCAGTCACCAGCAACCAGAGACCCAAGTCTCTCTTCCCCTGAATCCACAGGAGGAGCCCCGATCCCAAACAATGGAGACGGAAAACACAAGACTATGAAAAAGAACAAATAAAAGGACAAAAGAAAAACTACTCAGAATATAGCTCCAATGAGCATGATGGCTCTGGATTTGATCCACGAGGCCAATCTTGAAACATATCTTCAATGTGCTTCAGCCGCTTCTTCACTGTCCCTCCTCTCTTTTCTACACTCTCTTCCTCTTTCTTTCTTCTTCTTCTCTCAGTATGCTCTCTCTTTTCTTTTTCTTCTCTATTCTTCGCATCCTCCCTTCAGAGAAAGGATTTTTATATATAACTACAGTCTCGGACTTACATGCTCACACATTGGGTGAGTGGAGGGGACACTCCCGCCCTAAAGGCTGGAGTACATGTTGGAACATTCTGGAGCTCTATCTTCCTCAGATCACATGCCAATCACCCTGGTGAATGCACAGACAAATTGTCAGAAAAGAGATAGTCATTTTATCACAAACTTAGCACAATTCGTATCAGTGTAATGAGTGAGAAGCCAGAAACTTCACTGAGTAGAAGTTCTCAAATCAATAGTTGCACTGACTTGCAACAAGGTGAACAAGCGGTTGCACCGAGTTGAAGTGAGCAAAAGCGAGAGATGCACTGACTTGAGAAGACGCATGACGTCATTAGCACAGGCCATAGACTCTAGACTCTGATCCTGCAACAGATATGCACGGACAGGAAGCAATGAAATGCAAAGTTGTACTGACTTGATTTTGCCAGAGAGAAAAATTTGCACCGAGTCAAAGGAATAAGCATCGACTAAGATGGACAAGAAAGGCATCGATGTGAAATGAAGCAAACGTTGCACCAATCCACTTAGCTATCTACAGGACTTGCACCGAGTCTAGAAGACATGAAACGGGAACTGCACCGACCTTGTTGCTAAAGGGATTTGAATAGGCTTGGTGTGCATGGAGCAAAAACATGCACCAACATCGAGTATTTCAAAGAGAAAGAGAATGCACTGAGATAAGATGAGCAAAAATGAGAAAAGCACTGAACAAGTGAAAAGATGACAAGGAAAGGATTGCACCGACTCGGGTTAGGCTATCCAAGCAAGATCTGCACCGAGATGCCAGATAGAGATGCAAGACACAGCTTGAAACGAGTCAAGATTTCTTGTCCACGTAAGAACTTGCACAAAGATGGCAAAGTGAAATGCACTGGACAAAATGAAGAGACAGATACAGTGCGTGCTGGTCAAGAATTGCACTGACCCACAAATTGCACCGACCCCTGGAGGTGAGATGCAAGGGCAAGGAATGCACCGAGTCTAGATGTGCATGATGCATTTGGATGCACCGAGAAAGAAGCTAATAAACAGTATGTGGGGATGAACAGAAACTTGCACTGAGGCAAGCACTTATGCATAAAGTGCAGAACTAAGCGAGAGTTGCACCGAGCAAGATTATGAGCGAGACACTGCATGCACTGACTATGACTTATTATATGAAATAGCATGGACCACATAGACCACACACAACAGATAGAATTAGAGAATTAAAGCACCAACAGCTAAGCATGATTCATCAGAAAGTCACTGTCAAGACTAGGGTTTCCAGACATGAGCAATCCATCATGCAAACAGTTCACATGAATTAATCAGATATTCTAATCAGATGCATTGACCATAATTCTATCACACATGACTCAGAAATTGTCATTATCAAAACCAACGATCCAACATCGAGTACCGATCCTGTGAACAACTGATCACAAGTCACCAAAGTACAAACTAGGAAGAGCACCAGCTTCAGCACAAAGCACAAAGAATACTAATCTCGGCTTATCCTTTCGCCCTGAAATGATTACTGCACTTTCACAGCACAGCAACCGTCAAACACGGCACATCGGACATGGTGCACAACGGCCCTCAAACACAAACTTGGTCCAAATCCAAGCAACCATCGAACAAGAGCAAATCAGGTTCAGAACTAACATAGTCCACACTTAAGCAGACACAAGACAAGGGCTTCACCAAGATAGCATTCCCAAAGCTTGCCTCGAAAAGATGCCACCAAAACCAGATGAGAAGAATCAAGCTCGACTAATAATAGCTCACTAGGAAGGAAAATCCTAGGTTCGCCCAAGCGTTCTCTCAATCAAGGCCTCCGATCGACCAGCACAATACAACTAAACACCTCAGGGGCTGAACAAATCTGAAGCTGGGATGACCAAAACAACATAAAAATGTGTATGGCCATCACACCAACAATAGTTCCAAACAGCCACCAGAACAAGCCACGGAAACATCTCAAACACCCCACCACAGATTCACGCCTACCGGCGAACTCTGCCAAGTACAGCATAACCGAGACAAACACTATGACAAAAGGAGAACACTCCGTGACATCCTAACGAGAGCAAAAACCAGCTCGAACAGTGCCAACACAGCATGCAGAAGACCACACACAAGAAACAAAGCGATAAACAATCGCAAAATCGATGCCAGCTGCCAACTGCACTGGACCTTAAGGACTCCGAGCTCTGCAATATCTCGAATTCCTATGTACTTCACAAAAAGAAGCTCAGCTAGCTCAGAAAATTTTTGAACAACTCTGAACTCTTGCTCAGATACCAACTGTGATGACCCAGACTCCAGATACCGGGTAAACCCGATACCACTTGGAACCTGCGAGGCCTCCCAAGAGCGGAAAAGCTCCAAAGGGATGGAAAGGTGTGTAAGAGTACATTAAACTTCCAGATAAAGTAATAAGTAATTAAATTTCAATGATCAGGATTGCTAAAATAGCAGAAATAAAATTACAATTTCTATAACAAATTAAAACTAACAGAGTCTAGTCCAAAGAAAGATTAGTACAGTTCAACAGGAAGGGAAACATACCCTCAAGTCAGGGGTAGCCCGACACTGGTAAACACTGGCAACACAGAACTACTACACAGTGGAACCTCCAGCCACGAGGTAGAACAGCTAATCCTGAAAGGTCAGGGGTGAGCCTCGTGTCACTAGCTCAGTAGGGATCCTGCAGAACCTTACCTCAAAGCAACGCAGTAACAGCAATGCTATACTAAAGCAAAGTGGTAACAGAGCAAGAGCAGGAACAAAAGTAAAAGTAAAGAGGAAAGCCATACACGGAAACACGATAGTCGAAGGAACCTCGACCCTCTAAACTACTCCAACAACAACAGAAAGGTGAACCCCGATCTCACAAAGTCCGGCGTTACCGATCCACTGTCAAATCACGAAACCCTATCCTAAAAAGCCTACCAAAACAACAAAGGCCTACCCAAGACCAATACGGTCAAAGGCAGAAGACATACACAAACTCACCGTCGTGTACGCTACAAAACCCGTAACCTCGAGTGAAGCCACGTACAGGCTACTCTGAAAAGTCACAGAAACATAAGTCACAAGAGTCATGCGGCAAGTGACTGAAGCACCTCATCACTAGAAGAGCAGCCAGATTCATGCACTCACATCTTACACTATGCCACATGTATCTGACACTCGCCTAGAACTGCGGTAACTGAGACACTAACAAAGAACCAATGAACTATAGTAACGAGTGACTAGTCAGGGTCACGTCCGTTGGCGCTCGTCCAACCACCCCTGACCACGTGTGCACACACAAGCCCAATGCCTTGAGCCAGGCCTCTAGCTAGTTTCCCCCCAATAGGATGCTACTGTAAAGCAAGGGGGCCCACAGAAACTAGCCTAAAAATCATCTATCGGGAACTGCCCCACCACCACTCCTAGTTGGGCCGACACACCGGAAGGTGTCGTCAGGCTACGACAAGTGGAGGATCACTAGACACAGAGACTCAAAACAGCAAACACTGAAGTACAGACAGTGTAAGCACACACCTGTCACATGTACCACGAAGCACAATGTAGTATACAATTGCTACCAGATTCAAGACAATCAACTAGACCTGCTGATAATGATCCTTGAGTCACAAGACCCGCATCAAGATCGTCGCACATCATTGCAACACACTGTTAATCAGCCTAGTCCCTAAGCGAAAATCCACAGTAAAACACATTGTGGAAAACAACACATGATAGCCAGATCCATAATAGCAATAATAATAATGAGTCATCGGCCCCCGAGCCACACAACGGACTCACAATTCCGTATAACATGAAACACTGAACACGAGGGATCACCAAAAGCCCTCAAATCATATGGCACGTCCACTGAGGTATGACGATAGCCCCAAGCACCCAAAACCATGTCTCGATCCTCACAGGATATATGAGACACTTACGAGGTCACGTGTCAACCGCTGGGTCACAACCGGGTTGACCAGAAATCATAATGACCCACGATATAACAGAAAACACTACTCGGTACAATGGCCCTCTCAGACACCCTATAACACAGTCACTGCCCTCATAGGACGTCCAAGACATCCACGGAAGAATGGGCTAACCAAGGGGTCAAAGCCACAATAATCGGAAAGAACACAACACTACACATTGCTCGGGATAAAATTGCTCCTCTAAGATCCCTTAACACACAAATGACTCTCACAAGACATCGAAGGCATCCTTCAAGCCAAAGGCCAAGAAGGCATTGAATCTTGGGTTCACCGGAGCCCGAGACAGCTCAAATAAGACATGAAAAATTGAAAACATTAACCCGCCTATACCCTGTGATGCAATCATTAACGCACCCCCACAGTGGGTCGCGATGTCATCAGAACGCGGCACTTACCTGGGTCACGATAACCCAGAGACGCGGCACTCACTCAGGTCGTGATAAAAGTCACGGCCAGAAGCTCGAGCGCGATGACACAGAGATGCGACCAACACCTCGAGCGCGTTCGCGTAAACGCGACCAACACCTCGATCACGATCACAAGGATCGCGCCTATCACTTAGGGTGCGTTCCTAACCGCCTAACTGTTCATCTCCTGCACCAGACGTGGTGCATCGTTGTAGCACATTCCCTGAGAACGCGGCACACACGACCAGCGCGTTCTCGTCACAGAGTGAAAATTGGAAAATCCACACGAAAACCCATTTTCCACGCCCCAATCATCGCCAGAACCACGGGAAAATACCCAGAATGACATTACCGACCTTCGACAAGCTAGAAGGGGACAACAAACCACAAAACAGCGATAAAATGGGCGATTTTCTCAAATCAACCCAAAACGACTCACATGGGTAACCGGCCTTGTACCGGCCCCGATTCTCGACCAAATGCAGTAAAACTGGCGGGAAATGATTCCCAACAAGCCAGGGGTTCAAATGAAACCATTTAAACTACAAACCGTCATCTGGAATGACGAACACGGCTCACACCCCCCGAACATGCGTTTCGCCCAACTGAAGCAAAACCTACTCAAACTCACACCGCTCGGCTCCAAATCGCGAGAGAACACGGGAAAATAGTAGGGCATCTATCCCCCTACCTCCACCGAAGATCTCGCACGCCAAAATGGCCACAGTATGCCAAAAACCATCACACGAACCACACGTCGGCTTTGAATCCACCGAACGGGATCGCGCCAACGCCACGCTCCATTCTTCACGCCAGCACGCTCCACGACACCTCCACGTCGTCACCGCCTCACCCAACTCCACACCGATCACGCGTCCGGGAGAGAGGAGAAGAGAGGAGAGAGAACAGAGGGAGAGAAAGTAAGAGAACATGAGGAGAGAGGAAAGAGAGAGAAAGGGTTAAGAAGAAAAAGAAATTATGCAATTATGCAATTTTCCTAAAATCTAATTTTTTGCACGAAAATATGTAAATTTAGAAAAATACGAAAAAAGAGTCTTTGCGATCCTCGGAATGAGCACAACGCACCTATAGCGTCTCTGAGTTGCAAAACTCAACGGTCAATTCTCTACAGGGTTCTGCAAGTTATACAAGGGAAAAACCCGCGTGGATCGTAAAACACGTATCAGGACCCACGAAAGCGATCCGATAGCTCTCCGATTCCGATCTGAAGAATCAAGAATATTACAGTTTTCCCCTGTTTACCATCATAAACTCGACTCGTTTTCCTAAGTTTTAGACTAGGTTTAAGCAGTCATATTGCTCAGTGTTGAGGCTTAAAACTCTGCAAATGTGACTATTTAGGTTTTGAAGTTGTCAAGTTCAAATTTCCATCTTTTCTTATTTTTCTAAGGTTGGAGAAAATTACTTTATATTAGTTTAACTTAAATGGTCAAATCATGGTTTAACTTGCAAGATCTTTGGTATTATTCTTCAATTGTTACTCATAGCTTGTTATCTTCCTAAAGATTGATTGTGGGTCGTGCCACTCTGGTGGTTTCGACTTATCGCTATTGTAATGCCCTGGATTCTTATCGGATCTTTCGGATCCTTATCAGAGTACTTTCGGATCGCTTTTGTGGGTCCTGAGTTGAGTTTTACGATCCGCGTGAGTTTTTTTCTCGTACAAGTTACAGAACCCTGTGGTGAGTTTATTTCTCAGTTCATCGACGCGAGGAGGCTACAGTTACGATGTACCCTTTGAGAGGACCGTTTCGGCTATTTTTTTTCGTATTTTTCCGAGTTAGTGGATTTTTGGCACAAAAATCAGAATTTTGGAAATTTGGAAAATTCCAAATTTCTTTTCTATTTAAACCTTTTCACCCTCTCTCCTCCATCATACTCACCCTCACTTTCTCTCTCTCGTTCTCTCTCCTCTCTGGTCCTCTCGACGCGGGGCGGGCGACTGTGGCTAGTTGGCTGAGGCGGGAACGCGATGGAGTGAACCTGGAGCGTGATGGAGTGGCGGATTGAGCGTGGCGCGGCGCGATCCCTTGGTGGATTCAAAGCCGGTGTGGTTCGTTGGTTTGGTGATTTTCGGCGCGGTTTAGTCGCTTCGGCGTGCGAAATCATCGGTGGAGGTAGGGAGATGGAAGCGCTACTTCTCTGCTACGTTCCCTCGTAGTTTCACGTCAAACGGTGCGAGAATGAGTGGGTTTCATTCAAGTATGGGAAAATCATGCCTTTGGGGTGTTCGTCAGGCTCGCCGAAAAATGATGAAGGTTTTCAGATCAGTTGGTGTCATTCGAACCCCTAAAATATCAGCATTCCATTCCCACTAATTTCGTTGTGATTGGTGGTCATTTGGGACCGGTAGCAGCCCAGGAACCCATGTGATTCCATTTCGGTCAATTCGGTAGAATTGCCCGTTCCTAGTAGTTTGTGCATCGATTTGACCCCTTCCGGAGTGTGGAAGGTCAGTATCATCATTGCGGTTGTATCCCCTTCATTTCGGAGTGAACAAGGCATGGAAAGGCCGAGATCCAGCCGATACCATGGTTTTCTCGTCGTAATGCTTGAACGGTCGTTACAGTAACCGTTTAGGTTATTGCGCAGTCCAATGTGTGACCGTTTTATGTATGTCGGTTTGGGTCTGCGCGGTCTCGCGATAGACCATGTTCTGTGTTTCGTGGCCCATACTGGACAGTTCATATCCTTCGGACGGCCCTTGGGTGGCCATATGTTTCCTTTAGACGGCCCTTGGGTGGCCGTGTGTATCCTTTGGATGGCACTTGGGTTGCTGTGCAGTTTCCTTCGTCGCGTGTGGTAGTTGAGCAGTCTTACGATAGACCATTCAGCTTGCTTGAGCGGTCCTTTGCTAGACCGCTTAGTGTGGTTGACTCTAGTCAACAGTTTTATGGCGGTTACTGAAGCAGTCCTTCCGTTGACTGTTCCTTGTCTTGGGCGGCTTTTTCTTAGACCGTCTAGACCCTTTAGCGGCCCATTGGTATACCGTGACTTGATGTTTGACTGTAGTCATCCGCCTCTTCGTTGTAGTGTTGTGCCCCTGTGATTTTGATGATAGCAAACACTATGAGTCACCATATGTTTGTGTTTGCATGAAAGATTGAATGATTGCATGCTCTGTCATTTATCTAGCACGTTTCATGCTCTACTACACACATCAGGTCCGACCATATAGAGTGCGTCGGTGCATTGACCAATTCGTGCATATTTCTGATCAACGCATGTTTGCATATATTAGCCATAGTCAGTGCACTCATCTGTCTCATGCGTACACTAAGTCTATACATCCATTATCTGATAACTGAGCAAGTCTATACATCCGTTAGCTCAGCTCGTGACTTAGTCAGTGCAATCCATGTTCATTATGCATGTGTGCATGTCTGTACATTCCTTGGCAGTAAGTCTGTACAGAGTTTTGCCTAGACTACTTCAACTCAAGTCTCTACATTCGTTGATGACAAGTTTGTACAACCTCCATTGTTTCACTCGACTAGTCAGTACAGCCAGTGGTCTTCATGCATATACATAGTCTATGCATTGATTTGTCTCGCACATACACTAAGTCTGCACATGGTGACTTAGCGAGTCTATACATTCGTGAACATAGTCAGTGCATCCTTTTGCATCATTGTCCTTAACACATATACATTCATGAGCATAGTCAGTGCATTCGGTTGTCTCATGCATATACAAGTCTGCACATTCTCTGCTGATATGCCCGTGCATCATTTTAGCAAGTCTGTACATCGCTTGCACATTGCACACAAAGTCTATACACTCGTTGATGATATGCCTATGCATCATTTTAGCAAGTCTATACATCGCTTGCACATTGCACACAAAGTCTGTACACACGTTGATGGCATGTCCGAGCATTCATCTTCAATGTGCATACTTTTCTATATGCATATCGCATTACAAGCCAGCAAGTCTATACATTGTCTTGTACATTGCACATATAGTCTATACATTCTCTGGTGGCATGTCTGTGCATTCACCATCATTGTACATACTTTCTAATATGCATATTGTATTATGTGCGTCAAGTATGTACAGGCTTAGATCAAATCTCGAACCAACTCTGTGCTCTAACCTTTGCAGGATATCTGCTCGAAGAAATTAAGAAGGGCACGTGATCCAAGAATGAAGATGGCCCAGGATCGTGACACGTGTAGTGCAGCAGGCTGAAATGCTGCCACGTGTTCAAGGCGCTAGGGTGGGAATTCGTGGAGGATACATGCCCACCTATCTGCTCCTGCTATAAAAAGAAGACTTCTCCATCTGGAGAAGATGCTCGTGCAGAGAGGATCAAAAATTACATTAGAAGAGCAGAAGCAGAAAGAGTCTGTATGATCCAGATAAAAGAGAAAAGAGAAAGAAAAGAGAGAGAGAGAGATTAGCAGAAGAAGAAAAAGGAGAGTGAAAAGAGAGATAGAGAGTTAGTATAGAAGAAGAGAAGCTTCATTAGAAGACCTGTCTCTACTGGACCGTGGATCAAATCCAGGCCAGTCAGCTCTCTGGGAGCCACATCTGTGTTGATGTCGTTTATAGCTTTCAGTTGCTCTGTTTCCTTTATTCTTCATGTTTTTCTTGTGAACCTTTATTCAAGCTGTTAGTCAGCGAAGCAAGCTGTGTTGCTCAGCGAGCAGAGGAGGATTCCTCTAGACGGGTTAAGCTGTAGTCCCCAGCAGTTGCAGAGGTGTGGTATCCTCTGGACGGCCAAGCTGTATTGCCTAGCGGATGGCTAAGCTGTATTGCCCAGCGGAAGCAAGCTGTGATGCTCAGCTGATGTAGGCAAGCTGTGAGGCTCAGCTGTTAAGCTGTGTATCAGCGGAATCCACACTCTGGTTGGAGTGTGGGGTGGACGTAGGTCTACGGACCGAACCACCTACAAATCTTTCATCTACTGTGGTTTGATTATCATATTCGATTCGCTAGATGTATGCATAAGCCGATTTGAATCTTCTATCTAGCAAGGAATTTGATTGCATATCAATCATCTGATATTGGTCTTGAGAAAGTCACTTCAATTACTTAATCACTGTTCTGGAGTGCTTCTGATTTGCTCAACCCATCTGAGTGTCTAAGTTGCAGTTGATTGCTTGAATGGGTTCGGTTAACAACAGTGTCTGTTCTTGTGTTTAAAGATAGATGTATGTTAGACTCGATGTCAGCCTACAGTCATGAACGTGTTTAATTCCGCATCAGTTTTAAGTTCATCAGGTTGAGTTTTTTAATTCGGGCAAATTGTGTAAGAGGGATTCATTCACCCCCCTTTGAATCCATCGCACCGATCCCAGCATGTAGCGCCCTTTTCTTAGGCCGCTACAGTCCGTTTGTCTTAGGTCATTAGGTTAAGGCTGTTAGTGTGGTGGTTTACTCTTAGACCGCCTAGTCCGTGTAGTGCGTCTATATTTGACCGCTTGGGTGGTTTGACCGAATAGGTCGGTTCAGGGTTGGCTGTGTTTAGCGACCTAATCCTTGACCGCTACAGTCCCCTAGCGGCGCATTCTATGACCGTCAGCGTATGTTCCTCCGCTTAATTCCTGAGTGTCGTTTCCCGATGTGTTGGTTCCCAAGCGCCTCGGCTTGACCTCGTGGTTTGCCCGTTGTCCCGTGGACGTCTTTTAATGTCCTATGAGGGCTATAACCACGTTATAAGGTATCCAGGTGTACTTTGCTATTGGGTAGGTTTCTGTACTGCTTTAGAGTCATTATTTAGGTTCTGGTCAACCCGGTGAGACCCAGTGGTTGACAAGTAACCTTGTGTGTGTCTCGACTATTCTGGATAGCTTGAGACAGTGGTTCTGGATGCCTAGAAGTACTATCTTATCTCGGTCTACGTGTCCAGATGCGTTGAGGATCTTGGTGAATCTTCAGGTCTCCATGAGTCATTTTCTACGGCTGTGTGGATCTAATGATCTAGTGTCATTTTGCTCGGCTTAGGATTAGGCTAATTGGCGACTTGTCACTGCCGTTGTGCGACGATCTTGACTCCGAGTCGTGAGACTCAAGGATTGTTGCATTGGTAGGTCTAGTTGCCATGTCCTAAGTCTGGTGGCAGTTGGTGTACTACCATTGTGCTTCGTAGTACGGGTGACAGTGCATGATTAGCCTGTCCATACTTTAGCACTCATGTTTCAGAGTCTCTGTGTCTAGTGAGCCTCCACTAGTCGTAGCCTGACAACCTCGAGTGTCAGCCTACCTGGGAGTGGTGGCGGGGCAGTTCCCGAGATACGATTTGTAGGCTAGTTTCCGTCGAATCCCTTGCCTTACAGTAGCGTCCTGCTGGGGGAGAAAACTAGCTAGAGGCCTGGCTCAAGGCATTGAGCTTGTGTGTGCACACGTGGTCAGGGGCGTTTTGGATGAACGCCGACGGGCGTGACCCTGACTAGTCACTCGTTACTGTAGTTCCTAGTTTAGCTCAGTGAGTATCTTAGTCTATGTCATTCTCGGCATCCGTAGGGAGATATTTATGGTGCAGTGCAAGACGTCAGTGGATGCATCTGGCTGTTCTTCTAATGAGGAGGTGCTTCTGTCACTTGGCGCGTGACCCTTGTGTTTATCGGAGTCTGTGTTCCTCTTCCGAGTTGGTCTGTTCTTGGCTTTGTCGAAGATCAGTTTACTATTGCGTGCATGATGATCTAGGCATGTATGCGTTAGTGTCTGTGTCTGTCTAGGTCTTTTCTAAGGTTTTGCCTAGTTTTGTAGGACCTTCACTTTGGGCCTTGTGCCTACCGACAGATCAGTAACTTCTGACTTCGTGAGATCAGGGTTCGCCCTTCTGTGGTTGTTTGGAATAGTTAGGGAGCCGAAGTTGGTTCGGCAGTAGTGTTTTGCTCGGTGCGGCTTTTCCATTTTCTTTTAGCTATTCTACTCCTACTGTTATGGCTTTCTTTTACAGCTTTCTAGTTGTAGTTTATTTTTTCCTGCTTTACCGCTACTGCTGTTTTAGCTGTTGTTCCGTGTTACTGCGTTATTTTTTAGTGGGGATCCGCGTGACCCCTAATGAGCCAATGACACGAGGCTCACCCCTGCTTTACAGGTGTGGCGCTCCTCTTCCTTCGCGGTTCCTGGTGTGGCGTGTTTGTAGTTGCCAGCGGTACCTACGTCGGGCTTCCCCCGACCTCCGTGTACGTCTTCTTTCTTGTTCGATTGTACTTGTCTTTCCTTTGGACTGGACTCTGGTATAATTGTTAATTTTAACTGTTAATAAAAAATATAATTTTATTTCTACTACTTTAGCAGACCTGATTAATGAAATTTAATTGCTTACTGTTATATCTGTGACTTCAATGTACTACATGATAATCCTTTTATCCCTTCGGAGCTTTACAGCTCTTGGGAGGCTTCACGGGTTCCAAGTGGTATCGGGACTACTCGGTAATCCTATCGAGTATATCTGGTATCCGGAGTTCGGGTCGTCACAGGTGGTATCAGAGCTGTCGTTGGCATCCTATGTGCCAAGCTTTCGTTGTTGCCCTTGGAACTGGAGCCGATGATGTGTCGAGCTGTCAGCTGAGAGGACTATGCTTCCTGGTTTAAGCTGATGCTTGCTATGTCTGTCGTTTTGTGTTTTCGGTAGTTGTTGTCGTGGCATGAGTCGTGTCTCCTTTCCTGTGAGACATAAGTGACGTTGTCTTGTTTCGGAGGTGTCAGACTTGTGTTCACCGGTGTGCCATGCTCGTTCTTTGGATCGATTTGCCTTGAGATCCAGAGCATGTGCTTGTGATGATGGTCTGGCGGTGTCCCTCTGAAACTATGTTTTTTCGAGATTCGTGCTATTTCATGTTGTGTCTTGGGGTTTGTTCTTCCCTACTTCTTCTTGTTCGTTCCTTAAATTTCGAGGATGAAATTTCTTGAAAGAGGGGAGGTTGTAATGCCCTGGATTCTTATCGGATCTTTCGGATCCTTATCGGTGTGTTTTTGGATCACTTTTGTGGGTCCTGAGTTGAGTTTTACGATCTGCGTAAGTTTTTCTCTCGTATATGTTACGGAACCCTGTGGTGAGTTTATTTCTCAGTTCATCGTCTCGAGGATGCTGCAGTTGCGATGTACCCTTTGAGAGGATCGTTTTGGCTATTTTTCCGTATTTTTCTGAGTTAGTGGATTTTCAGCACAAACATTAGAATTTCAGAAATTAGGAAAATTCCTAATTTCCTTTCTATTTAAACCTTTTCACCCTCTCTCCTCCCTCATTCTCACCCTCACTTTCTCTCTCTCATTCTCTCTCCTCTCTGGTCCTCTCGACGCGGGGCGTGCGACCGTGGTGAGCTGGCTGAGGCGAGAACGCGATGGAGTGAACCTGGAGCGTGATGGAGTGGCGGATTGAGCGTGGCGCGGCGGGATCCCTCGGTGGATTCAAAGCCGGTGCGGTTCATTGGTTTGGTGATTTTCGGCGCGGTTTAGTCGCTTCGGGGTGCGGAATCGTCGATGGAGGTAGGGAGATGGAAGCTCTACTTCTCTGCTACGTTCCCTCGCAGTTTCATGTCGAACGGTGCGAGAATGAGTGGGTTTCATTCCAGTTTGGGAAAATCATGCCTTTGGGGTGTTCGTCAGGTTCGCCGAAAAATGATGAAGGTTTTCAGATCAGTTGGTGTCATTCGAACCCCTAAAATGTCAGCATTCCATTCCCACTAATTTCGTTGTGATTGGTGGTCATTTGGGACTGGTAGGAGCTCGGGAACCCATGTGATTCCATTTCGGTCAATTCGGTAGAATTGCCCGTTTCTAGCAGTTTGTGCGTCGATTTGACCCCTTCCGGAGTGTGAAAGGTCAGTATCGTCATTGTGGTTGTATCCCCTTCTTTTCGAAGCGAACGGGGCATGGAAAGGCCGAGATCCAGCCGATACCATGGTTTTCCCGCCGTAACGCCTGAACGGTCATTACAGTAACCGTTTAGGTTATTCCGCGGTCCAATGTGTGACCATTTTATGTAAGTCGGTTTAGGTCTGCGCGGTCTCGCGATTGACCATCTTCTGTGTTTTGCGGTCCATACTGGACCGTTCATATCCTTCGGACGGCCCTTGGGTGGCCGTATGTTTCCTTCAGATGGCCCTTGGGTGGCCGTGTGTATCCTTTGGACGGCACTTGGGTTACTGTGCAGTTTCCTTCGTCGCGTGTGGCAGTTGAGCAGTCTTACAATAGACCATTCAGCTTGCTTGAGCGGTCCTTTGCTAGACCGCTTAGTGTGGTTGACTCTAGTCAATGGTTTTATGGTGGTTACTGAAGCGGTCCTTCCCTAGACCGTTCCTTGTCTTGGGCGGCCTTTTCTTAGACCGTCTAGACCCTTTAGCGGCCCATTGGTAGACCGTGACTTGATGTTTGACCGTAGTCATCCGCCTCTTTGTTGTAGCGCCCTTTTCTTAGGCCGCTACAGTCCGTTTGTCTTAGGTCAATAGGTTAAGGCTGTTAGTGTGGCGGTTTACTCTTAGACTGCCTAGTCCATGTAGCGTGTTTATATTTGACCTCTTGGGTGGTTTGACCGAATAGGTCGGTTCAGGGTTAACTGTGTTTAGCGACCTAATCCTTGACCGCTACAGTCCCCTAGCGGGCCATTCTATGACCGTCAGCGTATGTTCCTCCGCTTAATTCCTGAGTGTCGTTTCCCGATGTGTTGGTTCCCAAGCGCCTCGGCTTGACCTCGTGGTTTGCCCATTGTCCCGTGGACGTCTTTTAATGTCCTATGAGGGCTATAACCACGTTATAAGGTAGCCAGGCGTACTTTGCTATTGGATAGGTTTCTGTACTGCTTCAGAGTCATTATTTAGGTTCTGGTCAACCCGGTGAGACCCAGTGGTTGACAAGTAACCTTGTGTGTGTCTCGACTATTCTGGTTAGCTCGAGACAGTGGTTCTGGATGCCTAGAGGTACTGTCTTACCTCGGTCGACGTGTCCAGATGCGTTGAGGGTCTCGGTGAATCTTCAGGTCTCCATGAGTCATTTTATACGGTTGTGTGGATCTAATGATCTAGTGTCGTTTTGCTCGGCTTAGGATTAGGCTAATTGGCGGCTTGTCACTACCGTTGTGCGACGATCTTGACTCCGAGTCGTAAGACTCAAGGATTGTTGCGTTGGTAGGTCTAGTTGCCATGTCCTGAGTCTGTTGGAAGTTGGTGTACTACCATTGTGCTTCGTAGTACGGGTGATAGTGCATGCTTAGCATGTCCATACTTCAGCACTCGTGTTTCAAAGTCTCTGTGTCTAGTGAGCCTCCACTAGTCGTTGCCTGACGACCTCGAGTGTCAGCCCACCTGGGAGTGGTGGCGGGGCAGTTCCCGAGATACGGTTTGTAGGCTAGTTTCCGTAGGCTCCCTTGCCTTGCAGTAGCGTCCTACTGGGGGATAAAACTAGCTGGAGGCCTGGCTCAAGGCAGTGAGCTTGTGTGTGCAGACGTGGTCAGGGGCGTTTTGGATGAACGCCGATGGGCGTGACCCTGACTAGTCACTCGTTACTGTAGTTCCTAGTTTAGCTCAGTGAGTATCTCAGTCTCCATCGTTCTTGGCGTCCATAGGGAGATACTTGTGGCGCAGTGTAAGATGCCAGTGGATGCATCTGGCTGTTCTTCTAGTGAGGAGGTGCTTCCGTCACTTGGCGCGTGACCCTTGTGTTTATCAGAGTCTGTGTTCCTCTTCCGAGTTGGTCTGTTCTTGGCTTTGTCGAAGATCAGTTTACTATTGCGTGCATGATGATCTAGGCATGTATGCATTAGTGTCTGTGTCTGTCTATGTCTTTTCTAAGGTTTTGCCTAGTTTTGTAGGACCTTCGCTTTGGGCCTTGTGCCTACCGACAGATCGGTAACTCTTGACTTCGTGAGATCAGGGTTCGCCCTTCTGTGGTTGTTTGGAATAGTTAGGGAGCCAATGTTGGTTCGGCAGCCGTGTTTTGCTCGGTGTGGCTTTTCCCTTTTCTTTTAGTTGTTCTACTCCTACTGTTACGGCTTTCTTTTACAGCTTTCTAGTTGTAGTTTATCTTTTCCTGCTTTACTGCTACTGCTATTTTAGCTGTTGTTCCGTGTTACTGCGTTATTTTTTAGTGGGGATCCGCGTGACCCCTACTGAGCCAGTGACACGAGGCTCTCCCCTACTTTACAGGTGTGGCGCTCCTCTTCCTTCGCGGTTCCTGGTGTGGCGTGTTCGTAGTTTCCAGCGGTACCTACGTCGGGCTTCCCCCGACCTCAGTGTACGTCTTCTTTCCTGTTCGACTGTACTTGTTTTTCCTTTGGACTGCACTCTGGTATAATTGTTAATTTTAACTGTTAATAAAAAAAGTAATTTTATTTCTGCTACTTTAGCAGACCTGATTAATGAAATTTAAGTACTTACTGTTATATCTATGACTTCAATGTACTATACGATAATCCTGTTATCCCTTCGGAGCTTTACAACTCTTGGGAGGCTTCACGCGTTCCAAGTGGTATCGGGTCTACTCGGTAATCCTATCGGGTATATCTGGTATCCGGAGTTCAGGTCGTCACAGGTGGTATCAGAGCTATCGTTGGCGTCCTATGTGCCAGGCTTTCGTTGTTGCCCTTGGCACTGGAGCCGATGATGTGTCGAGCTGTCAGCTGAGGGGACTATGCTTCCTGGTTTAAGCTGATGCTTGCCATGTCTGTCGTTTTGTGTTTTCAGTAGTTGTTGTCGTGGCATGAGTCGTGTCTCCTTTCCTGTGAGACATAAGCGACGTTGTCTTGTTTCGGAGGTGTCAGACTTGTGTTCACCGGTGTGCCATGCTCGTTCTGTGGATCGATTTGCCTTGAGATCCAGAGCATGTGCTTGTGATGATGGTCTGGCAGTGTCCCTCTGAAACTATGTTTTTCGAGATTCGTGCTGTTTCAAGTTGTCTTGTGGTTTGTTCTTCCCTACTTCTTCGTGTTCGTTCCTTAAATTTCGAGGATGAAATTTCTTGAAAGAGGGGAGGCTGTAATGCCCTGGATTCTTATCGGATCTTTCGGATCCTTATCGGTATGTTTTCGGATCGCTTTTTTGGGTCCTGAGTTGAGTTTTACAATCTGCGTGAGTTTTTCTCGCGTATAAGCTATGGAACCCTGTGGTGAGTTTATTTCTCAGTTCATCGTCTCGAGGATGCTGCAGTTGCGATGTACCCTTTGAGAGGATCGTTTCGGCTATTTTTCCATATTTTTCTGAGTTAGTGGATTTTCAGCACAAAAATCAGAATTTCAGAAATTAGGAAAATTCCTAATTTCTTTCTATTTAAACCTTTTAACCCTCTCCCCTCCCTCATTCTCACCCTCACTTTCTCTCTCTCATTCTCTCTCCTCTCTGGTCCTCTCGAAGCGGGGCGCGCGACCGTGGCGAGCTGGCTGAGGCGGGAACGCGATGGAGTGAACTTGGAGCGTGATGGAGTGGCGGATTGAGCGTGGCGCGGCGTGATCCCTCGGTGGATTCAAAGCCGGCGTGGTTCGTTGGTTTGGTGATTTTCTGCGTGGTTTAGTCGCTTCGACGTGCGAAATCATTGGTGGAGGTAGGGAGATGGAAGCTCTACTTCTCTACTACGTTCCCTGGTAATTTCACGTCGAATGGTGCGAGAACGAGTGGGTTTCATTCAAGTTTCGAAAAATCATGCCTTTGGGGTGTTCGTCGGGTTTACCAAAAAATGACGATGGTTTTCCGATCAGTTGGTGTTATTCGAACCCCTGAATGTCAATATTCCATTCCCACTGATTTCATTGTGCTTGGTGGTCATTGGGACCGGTAGAAGCCCGGGAACCCATGTGATTCCATTTGGGTCAATTCGGTAGAATTGCCAGTTTCTAGCCGTTTGTGCGTCGATTTGACCCCTTCCGGAGTGTGGAAGGTCGGTATCGTCATTATGGTTGTATCCCCTTCGTTTCGGAGCGAACGAGGCGTGAAAGGGATGAGATCAGGCTGTTCCCATGGTTTTCCCGCCGTAACGTCTGAACGGCCGTTACAGTAACCATTTAGGTTATTGTGCGGTCCAATGTGTGACCATTTTATTATGTCGGTTTGGGTCTACGCGGTCTCGCGATAGACCGTCTTATGTGTTTTGTGGCCCATACTGGACCGTTCATATCCTTCGGATGGCCCTTGGGTGGCCATGTGTTTCCTTCGGACGGCCCTTGGGAGGCCGTGTGTATCCTTTGGACAGCACTTGGGTGGCTGTGTAGTTTCCTTCCTCGGGTGTGGCAGTTGAGTGGTCTTACGATAGACCGTTCAGCTTGCTAGAGCGGTCCTTTGCTAGACCGCTTAGTGTGGTTGACTCTAGTCAACGGTTTTATGGCGATTAGTGAAGCGGTCTTTCACTAGATCCTTCCTTGTCTTGGGCGGCCTTTTCTTAGACCATCTAGACCCTTTAGCGGCCCATTGGTAGACCTTGACTTGAGGTTTGACCGTAGTCGTCCGCCTCTTCATTGTAGCGTCCTTTTCTTAGGCCGCTACAGTCCGTTTGTCTTAGGTCAATAGGTTAAGGCTGTTAGTGTGGCGGTTTACTCGTAGACCGCCTGGTCCGTGTAGCGCGTCTATATTTGACTGCTTGGGTGGTTTGACCGAATAGGTCGGTTTAGGGTTGACTATGTTTAGCGGCATAATCCTTAACCGCTACAGTCCCCTAGCGGCCCATTCTATGACTGTCAGCGTATGTTCGTCCACTTAATTCTTGAGTGTCGTTTCCTGATGTGTTGGTTCCCAAGTGCCTCTGCTTGACCTCGTGGTTTGCCCATTGTCCCATGGACGTCTTTTGATGTCCTATGAGGGCTATAACCATGTTATAAGGTTGCCAGGCGTACTTTGCTATAGGATAGGTTTCTGTGCTGCTTCAGAGTCGTTATTTAGGTTCTGGTCAACCCGGTGAGACCCAGTGGTTGACAAGTAACCTTGTGTGTGCCTCGACTATTCTAGATCACTCGAGACAGTGGTTCTGTATGTCTAGAGGTACTGTCTTACCTCGGTCTACGTTTCAGATGCGTTGAGGGTCTTGGTGAATCTTGAGGTCTCCGTGAGTCATTTTATACGGTTGTATGGGTCAAATGGTCTAGTGTCGTTTTCCTCGACTTAGGATTAGGCTGATTGGTAGCTTGTCACTGCCGTTGTGCGACGATCTTGACTCCGAGTCGTGAGACTCAAGGATTGTTGCGTTGGTAGGTCTAGTTGCCTTGTCCTTAGTCTGTAGGCAGTTGGTGTACTACCTTTGTGATTAGTAGTACGGGTGACAGTGCCTACTTAGCCTGTCTATATTTCAGCACTCGTGTTTCAGAGTCTCTGTGTCTAGTGAGTCTCTACTAGTCGTAGCCTGACGACCTCGAGTGTCGGCCCACCTGGGAGTGGTGGCGGGGCAGTTCCCGAGATACGGTTTGTAGTTAGTTTTCGTAGGCTCCCTTGCCTTGTAGTAGCATCCTGCTAGGGGAGAAAACTAGCTAGAGGCCTGGCTCAACACATTGAGCTTGTGTGTGCGCATGTGGTCAGGGGCGTTTTGGACGAACACCGACAGGCGTGACCCTGACTAGTCACTCATTACTATAGTTCCTGGTTTAGCTCAGTGAGTATCTCAATCTCCGTCGTTCTCGGCATCCATAGGGAGATACTTGTGGCGCAGTGTAAGATGACAGTGGACGCATGTGGCTGTTCTTCTAGTGAGGAGGTGGTTTCGTCACTTGGCGCGTGACCCTCATGTTTCTCGGAGTCTGTGTTCCTCTTCCGAGTTGGTCTGTTCTTGGCTTCGTCCAAGATCAGTTTACTGTTGCGTGCATGACGATCTAGTCATGTATGCGTTAGTGTATGTGTCTATCTAGGTCTTTTCTAAGGTTTTGCCTAGTTTTGTAGGACCTTTGCTTTGGGCCTTGTGCCTACCGACGGATCGGTAACTCCTAACTTCGTGAGATCAGGGTTCGCCCTTCTGTCGTTGTTTGGAATAGTTAGGGAGCCGAAGTTGGTTCGGCAGCCGTGTTTTGCTCGGTGCGGCTTTTCCCTTTTCTTTTAGCTGTTCTACTCCTACTGTTACGGCTTTCTTTTACAGCTTTCTAGTTGTAGTTTATCTTTTCCTGCTTTACTGCTACTACTGTCTTAGCTGTTGTTCCGTGTTACGGCGTTGTTTTTCAATGGGGATCTACGTGACCCCTACTGGGCCAGTGACACAAGGCTCACCCCTACTTTACAAGTGTGGCGCTCTTCTTCCTTCGCGGTTCCTGGTGTGGCGTGTTCGTAGTTGCCAGCGGTACCTGTGTCGGACTTCCCCCGACCTTAGTGTACGTCTTCTTTCCTGTTCGACTGTACTTGTCTTTCCTTTGGACTGGACTCTGGTATAATTGTTAATTTTAACTGTTAATAAAAAAACTAATTTTATTTCTACTACTTTAGCAAACTTGATTAATGAAATTTAATTGCTTACTGTTATATCTGCGACTTCAATGTACTACACGATAATCCTTTTATCCCTTCGGAGCTTTACAGCTCTTGGGAGGCTTCACGTGTTCCAAGTGGTATCGGGTCTACTCGGTAATCCTATCGGGTATATCTGGTATCCAAAGCCCGGGTCGTCACAGGTGGTATCAGAGCTGTCATTGGCGTCCTGTGTGCCAGGCTTTCGTTGTTGCCCTTGGCACTGGAGCCGATGATGTGTCGAGCTGTCAGATGAGAGGACTATGCTTCCTGGTTTAAGCTGATGCTTGCTGTGTCTATCGTTTTGTGTTTTCGGTAGCTGTTGTCGTGGCATGAGTCGTGTCTCCTTTCCTGTGAGACGTAAGCGATGATGTCTTGTTTCCGAGGTGTCATACTTGTGTTCACCGGTGTGCCATGCTCGTTCTTAGGATCGATTTGCTTTGAGATTCAGAGCGTGTGCTTGTGATGATGTCCTGGCGGTGTCCCTCTCAAACTATATTTTGCGAGATTCGTGCTGTTTCAAGTTGTATCTTGGGGTTTGTTCTTCCCTGCTTCTTCTTGTTCATTCCTTAAATTTCGAGGATGAAATTTCTTCAAGGAGGGGAGGCTGTAATGCCCTGGATTCTTATCGGATCTTTCGGATCCTTATCGGTGTGCTTTCGGTTCGCTTTTGTGGGTCCTGAGTTGAGTTTTACCATCCGCGTGGGTTTTTCTCTCGTACAAGTTATGGAACCCTGTGGTGAGTTTATTTCTCAGTTCATCGTCACGAGGACGCTACAGTTGCGATGTACCCTTTGAGAGGATCATTTCAGCTATTTTTTCATATTTTTCTAAGTTAGTGGATTTTTAGCACAAAAATCAAAATTTCAGAAATTAGAAAAATTCCTCATTTCTTTTCTATTTAAACCTTTTCACCCTGTCTCCTCCCTCATTCTCACCGTCACTTTCTCTCTCTCATTCTCTCTCCTCTCTGGTCCTCTCGATGTGGGGTACGCGACCGTGGCGAGCTAGCTGAGGCGGGAACGCGATGGAGTGAACCTGGAGCGTGATGGAGTGGCGGATTGAGCGTGGCGCGGCGTGATCCCTCGGTGGATTCAAAGCCGGCGCGGTTCGTTGGTTTGGCGGTTTTTGGCGCGGTTTAGTTGCTTCGGTGTGCGGAATCGTCGGTGGAGGTAGGGAGATGGAAGCTCTACTTCTCTACTATGTTCCCTCGCAGTTTCACGCCGAATGGTGCGAGAACGAGTGGGTTTCATTCAAGTTTGGGAAAATCATGCCTTTGGGGTGTTCGTCGGGTTTGCCAGAAAACGATGACTATTTTCAGATCAGTTGGTGTCATTCGAACCCCTAGAATGTCAGCATTCCATTCCCACTGATTTCATTGTGATTGGTGGTCATTGGGACCGGTAGGAGCCCGGTAACCCATGTGATTCCATTTGGGTCATTTCGGTAGAATTGCCAGTTTCTAGCCGTTTGTGCGTTGATTTGACCCCTTCCAGAGTGTGGAAGGTCGGTATCATCATTGTGGTTGTATCCCCTTCGTTTCGGAGCGAATGGGGCGTAAAAAGTCCAAGATCTGGCCGATTACATGGTTTTCCTGCCGTAATGCCTGAACGGTCGTTACAGTAACCATTTAGGTAATTGCGCGGTCCAATGTGTGACCATTTTATGTATGTCGATTTGGGTCTGCGCGGTCTCACGATAGACCGTCTTATGTGTTTCGTGGCCCATACTGGACCGTTCATATCCTTCGGACGGCCCATGGGTGGCCGTGTGTTTCTTTCGGACGGCCCTTGGGTGGCCGTGTGTATCCTTTGGACGGCACTTGGGTGGCTATGCAATTTCCTTCGTCGCATGTGGTAGTTGAGCGGTCTTACGATAGACCGTTCAGCTTGCTTGAGCGGTCCTTTGCTAGACCGCTTAGTGTGGTTGACTCTAGTCAACGGTTTTATGGTGGTTAGTGAAGCGGTCCTTCACTAGACCCTTCCTTGTCTTGGGCGGCCTTTTCAATGACTGTCTAGACCCTTTAGCGGCCCATTGGTATACCTTGACTTGAGGTTTGACCATAGTCGTCCGCCTCTTCTTTGTAGCGCCCTTTTCTTAGGCCGCGACAGTCGATTTGTTTTTGGTCAATAGGTTAAGGCTGTTTGTGTGGCGGTTTACTCTTAGACCGCCTGGTCCGTGTAGGGCATCTATATTTGACCGCTTGGGTGGTTTGACCAAATAGGTCGGTTCAGGGTTGACTATGTTTAGCGGCCTAATCCTTGACCGCTACAGTCCCCTAGCGGCCCATTCTATGACCGTTAGCGTATGTTCCTCCGCTTAATTCCTGAGTGTCGTTTCCCGATGTATTGGTTCCCAAGTGCCTCGGCTTGACCTCGTGGTCTGTCCATTATCCCGTGGATGTCTTTTGATGTCCTATGAGGGCTATAACCACGTTATAAGGTTGCCATGCGTACTTTGCTATAGGATAGGTTTCTTTGCTGCTTTAGAGTCGTTATTTAGGTTCTGGTCAACCCGCTGAGACCCAGTGGTTGACAAGTAACCTTGTGTGTGCCTCGACTATTCTAGATAGCTTGAGACAGTGGTTCTGTATGTCTACGTGTCAGATGCGTTGAGGGTCTTGGTGAATCTTCAGGTCTCTGTGAGTCGTTTTAAACGGTTGTTTGGATCTAATGATCCAACGTCTTTTTCCTCGGCTTAGGATTAGGCTGATTGGCGGCTTGTCACCACCGTTGTGCGATGATCGTGACTCCGAGTCGTGAGACTCAAGGATTGTTGCGTTGGTAGGTCTAGTTGCCATGTCCTGAGTCTGTTGGCAGTTGGTGTACTGCCTTTGTGCTTCGTAGTACGGGTGACAGTGCGTGCTTAGCCTGTCCGTACTTCAGCACTCGTGTTTCAGAGTCTCTATGTCTAGTGAGGCCCCACTAGTTGTAGCCTGACGACCTCGACTGTCGGCCCACCTGGGAGTGGTGGCGGGGCAGTTCTTGAGATATGGTTTGTAGGCTAGTTTCCGTAGGCTTCCTTGCCTTGCAGTAGCGTCCTGCTGGGGGAGAAAACTAGCTAGAGGCCTGGCTCAAGGCATTAAGCTTGTGTGTGCACACGTGGTTAGGGGCGTTTTGGACGAATTCTGACGGGCATGACCCTTACTAGTCACTCGTTACTGTAGTTCCTGGTTTAGCTCAGTGAGTATCTCAGTCTCCGTAGTTCTCAGAGTCCGTAGGGAGATACTTGTAGCGCAGTGTAAGACGTCAATGGACGCATCTGGCTGTTCTTCATGTGAGGCGGTGCTTCCGTCACTTGGCGCGTGACCCTCGTGTTTCTCGGAGTCTGTGTTCCTCTTCCGAGTTGGTATGTTCGTGGCTTCATCCATGATCAGTTTATTGTTGCGTGCTTGACGATCTAGTCATGTATGCGTTAGTGTCTGTGTCTGTCTAGGTCTTTTCTAAGGTTTTGCCTAGTTTTGTAGGACCTTAGCTTTGGGTCTTGTGCCTACCGACGGATCGGTAACTCCTGACTTCGTGAGATCAGGGTTCGCCCTTCTGTCATTGTTTGGAATAGTTAGGGAGCTGAAGTTGGTTCGGCAACCGTGTTTTGCTCGGTGCGGCTTTTCCCTTTTGTTTTAGCTGTTCTACTCCTACTGTTACAGCTTTCTTTTACAGCTTTCTAGTTGTAGCTTAGCTTTTCCTACTTTACTGCTACTACTATTTTAGCTGTTGTTCTGTGTTATTGCGTTATTTTTCAGTGGGGATCCGCGTGACTCCTACTGAGCCAGTGACACGAGGCTCACCCCTGTTTTGCAGGTGTGGCGCTCTTCTTCCTTCGCGGTTCCTGGTGTGGCGTGTTCATAGTTCCCAGCGGTACCTGCGTCGGGCTTCCCCCGACCTTAGTGTACGTCTTCTTTCCTGTTCGACTGTACTTGTCTTTCCTTTGGACTGGACTCTGGTATAATTATTAATTTTAACTATTAATAAAAAAAGTAAATTTTATTTCAGCTACTTTAGCAAACCCGATTAATAAAATTTAATTGCTTAGTGTTACATCTGCGACTTCAATGTACTACACGATAATCCTTTTATCCCTTCGGAGCTTTACAGCTCTTGGGAGGCTTCACGTGTTCCAAGTGGTATCGGGTCTACTCGGTAATCCTATCGGGTATATCTGGTATCCAAAGCCCGGGTCGTCACAGGTGGTATCAGAGCTGTCATTGGCGTCCTGTGTGCCAGGCTTTCGTTGTTGCCCTTGGCACTGGAGCCGATGATGTGTCGAGCTGTCAGATGAGAGGACTATGCTTCCTGGTTTAAGCTGATGCTTGCTGTGTCTATCGTTTTGTGTTTTCGGTAGCTGTTGTCGTGGCATGAGTCGTGTCTCCTTTCCTGTGAGACGTAAGCGATGATGTCTTGTTTCCGAGGTGTCATACTTGTGTTCACCGGTGTGCCATGCTCGTTCTTAGGATCGATTTGCTTTGAGATTCAGAGCGTGTGCTTGTGATGATGTCCTGGCGGTGTCCCTCTCAAACTATATTTTGCGAGATTCGTGCTGTTTCAAGTTGTATCTTGGGGTTTGTTCTTCCCTGCTTCTTCTTGTTCATTCCTTAAATTTCGAGGATGAAATTTCTTCAAGGAGGGGAGGCTGTAATGCCCTGGATTCTTATCGGATCTTTCGGATCCTTATCGGTGTGCTTTCGGTTCGCTTTTGTGGGTCCTGAGTTGAGTTTTACCATCCGCGTGGGTTTTTCTCTCGTACAAGTTATGGAACCCTGTGGTGAGTTTATTTCTCAGTTCATCGTCACGAGGACGCTACAGTTGCGATGTACCCTTTGAGAGGATCATTTCAGCTATTTTTTCATATTTTTCTAAGTTAGTGGATTTTTAGCACAAAAATCAAAATTTCAGAAATTAGAAAAATTCCTCATTTCTTTTCTATTTAAACCTTTTCACCCTGTCTCCTCCCTCATTCTCACCGTCACTTTCTCTCTCTCATTCTCTCTCCTCTCTGGTCCTCTCGATGTGGGGTACGCGACCGTGGCGAGCTAGCTGAGGCGGGAACGCGATGGAGTGAACCTGGAGCGTGATGGAGTGGCGGATTGAGCGTGGCGCGGCGTGATCCCTCGGTGGATTCAAAGCCGGCGCGGTTCGTTGGTTTGGCGGTTTTTGGCGCGGTTTAGTTGCTTCGGTGTGCGGAATCGTCGGTGGAGGTAGGGAGATGGAAGCTCTACTTCTCTACTATGTTCCCTCGCAGTTTCACGCCGAATGGTGCGAGAACGAGTGGGTTTCATTCAAGTTTGGGAAAATCATGCCTTTGGGGTGTTCGTCGGGTTTGCCAGAAAACGATGACTATTTTCAGATCAGTTGGTGTCATTCGAACCCCTAGAATGTCAGCATTCCATTCCCACTGATTTCATTGTGATTGGTGGTCATTGGGACCGGTAGGAGCCCGGTAACCCATGTGATTCCATTTGGGTCATTTCGGTAGAATTGCCAGTTTCTAGCCGTTTGTGCGTTGATTTGACCCCTTCCAGAGTGTGGAAGGTCGGTATCATCATTGTGGTTGTATCCCCTTCGTTTCGGAGCGAATGGGGCGTAAAAAGTCCAAGATCTGGCCGATTACATGGTTTTCCTGCCGTAATGCCTGAACGGTCGTTACAGTAACCATTTAGGTAATTGCGCGGTCCAATGTGTGACCATTTTATGTATGTCGATTTGGGTCTGCGCGGTCTCACGATAGACCGTCTTATGTGTTTCGTGGCCCATACTGGACCGTTCATATCCTTCGGACGGCCCATGGGTGGCCGTGTGTTTCTTTCGGACGGCCCTTGGGTGGCCGTGTGTATCCTTTGGACGGCACTTGGGTGGCTATGCAATTTCCTTCGTCGCATGTGGTAGTTGAGCGGTCTTACGATAGACCGTTCAGCTTGCTTGAGCGGTCCTTTGCTAGACCGCTTAGTGTGGTTGACTCTAGTCAACGGTTTTATGGTGGTTAGTGAAGCGGTCCTTCACTAGACCCTTCCTTGTCTTGGGCGGCCTTTTCAATGACTGTCTAGACCCTTTAGCGGCCCATTGGTATACCTTGACTTGAGGTTTGACCATAGTCGTCCGCCTCTTCTTTGTAGCGCCCTTTTCTTAGGCCGCGACAGTCGATTTGTTTTTGGTCAATAGGTTAAGGCTGTTTGTGTGGCGGTTTACTCTTAGACCGCCTGGTCCGTGTAGGGCATCTATATTTGACCGCTTGGGTGGTTTGACCAAATAGGTCGGTTCAGGGTTGACTATGTTTAGCGGCCTAATCCTTGACCGCTACAGTCCCCTAGCGGTCCATTCTATGACCGTTAGCGTATGTTCCTCCGCTTAATTCCTGAGTGTCGTTTCCCGATGTATTGGTTCCCAAGTGCCTCGGCTTGACCTCGTGGTCTGTCCATTATCCCGTGGATGTCTTTTGATGTCCTATGAGGGCTATAACCACGTTATAAGGTTGCCATGCGTACTTTGCTATAGGATAGGTTTCTTTGCTGCTTTAGAGTCGTTATTTAGGTTCTGGTCAACCCGCTGAGACCCAGTGGTTGACAAGTAACCTTGTGTGTGCCTCGACTATTCTAGATAGCTTGAGACAGTGGTTCTGTATGTCTACGTGTCAGATGCGTTGAGGGTCTTGGTGAATCTTCAGGTCTCTGTGAGTCGTTTTAAACGGTTGTTTGGATCTAATGATCCAACGTCTTTTTCCTCGGCTTAGGATTAGGCTGATTGGCGGCTTGTCACCACCGTTGTGCGATGATCGTGACTCCGAGTCGTGAGACTCAAGGATTGTTGCGTTGGTAGGTCTAGTTGCCATGTCCTGAGTCTGTTGGCAGTTGGTGTACTGCCTTTGTGCTTCGTAGTACGGGTGACAGTGCGTGCTTAGCCTGTCCGTACTTCAGCACTCGTGTTTCAGAGTCTCTATGTCTAGTGAGGCCCCACTAGTTGTAGCCTGACGACCTCGACTGTCGGCCCACCTGGGAGTGGTGGCGGGGCAGTTCTTGAGATATGGTTTGTAGGCTAGTTTCCGTAGGCTTCCTTGCCTTGCAGTAGCGTCCTGCTGGGGGAGAAAACTAGCTAGAGGCCTGGCTCAAGGCATTAAGCTTGTGTGTGCACACGTGGTTAGGGGCGTTTTGGACGAATTCTGACGGGCATGACCCTTACTAGTCACTCGTTACTGTAGTTCCTGGTTTAGCTCAGTGAGTATCTCAGTCTCCGTAGTTCTCAGAGTCCGTAGGGAGATACTTGTAGCGCAGTGTAAGACGTCAATGGACGCATCTGGCTGTTCTTCATGTGAGGCGGTGCTTCCGTCACTTGGCGCGTGACCCTCGTGTTTCTCGGAGTCTGTGTTCCTCTTCCGAGTTGGTATGTTCGTGGCTTCATCCATGATCAGTTTATTGTTGCGTGCTTGACGATCTAGTCATGTATGCGTTAGTGTCTGTGTCTGTCTAGGTCTTTTCTAAGGTTTTGCCTAGTTTTGTAGGACCTTAGCTTTGGGTCTTGTGCCTACCGACGGATCGGTAACTCCTGACTTCGTGAGATCAGGGTTCGCCCTTCTGTCATTGTTTGGAATAGTTAGGGAGCTGAAGTTGGTTCGGCAACCGTGTTTTGCTCGGTGCGGCTTTTCCCTTTTGTTTTAGCTGTTCTACTCCTACTGTTACAGCTTTCTTTTACAGCTTTCTAGTTGTAGCTTAGCTTTTCCTACTTTACTGCTACTACTATTTTAGCTGTTGTTCTGTGTTATTGCGTTATTTTTCAGTGGGGATCCGCGTGACTCCTACTGAGCCAGTGACACGAGGCTCACCCCTGTTTTGCAGGTGTGGCGCTCTTCTTCCTTCGCGGTTCCTGGTGTGGCGTGTTCATAGTTCCCAGCGGTACCTGCGTCGGGCTTCCCCCGACCTTAGTGTACGTCTTCTTTCCTGTTCGACTGTACTTGTCTTTCCTTTGGACTGGACTCTGGTATAATTATTAATTTTAACTATTAATAAAAAAAGTAAATTTTATTTCAGCTACTTTAGCAAACCCGATTAATAAAATTTAATTGCTTAGTGTTACATCTGCGACTTCAATGTACTACACGATAATCCTTTTATCCCATCAGAGCTTTACAGCTCTTGGGAGGCTTCATAGGTTTCAAGTGGTATCGGGTCTACTCGGTAATCCTATCGGGTATATGTGGTATCCGGAGTCCGGGTCGTCACAGCTACACTCATTTTCCATGGATTTTTAGGCCATTTATTCTTGGGCATCGAATACTTCTCCATCGGATATTCCTTCCGCCGGACTTGGTGTTCATGTTCCAAGGCCTCCATAAGACTCCGCGAGCCTGGGATTCCCACTAGGACGTCGAGCAGGTTGTGCCACCAAGATCTGAACCCATTGAAAGTCAATTTTGGTAGAATAAGGCCCAGTAGAAGTTCTACCGAAATTCTGTCAGTTTTAGAAACGGTCCTTCCTAGACCGCCAATTATGGGTTGCGGTCTTGACTAGACCGTCTTATCTTCTGAACCATGTGGCCTTATTTTGGCGCGTCTAGTTTCCCCGATGCCTTAATGTAAACGCGTTCGCTCCCTCAGACGCGTTCATTATTAGGACCAGCTCGGTTGAATCGGTTCAGTCTAACTCCTACTGGAAACGGTCTACCTGTGACCATCTCTTTCGAGTGCCAGTCCATGGCCGACCGTTTCTTCTCTCGGCAACCTAAAATCTCTTAGTTTTCATGATTATTGTATTCAACTTTTTAGGGCTGCCATACCTCGAAATTTGACCCTATTCTAGGTCAATTATTGGAATGATATTCCATTAAGCCCCCCTTTAAGTCATTTTCTTAAATGACTCATTCCATCGATGAAGAGCTTATTGTTTGAACTAAATTAAAAAATCTATGCTCCTACATGGGAATGCCTTGATTACATGGTTATAACCTTGGAACTCTTGGCCATTTATATACGTGATTATCTATGTTGGGTTCAATGCACTCTCTCTTTGTCTTTGATATTGGTTTTGATTATTACAAAATATTGTGTGATTTGCGTTTGCATTGAAGTGAAAGTAATGTGTGCATGTTTTGTGGAAAACGTCTTAATGCTAAATGAGCTCATAGGTTAATATCTTGTTTTGCAAGTTGAAATTCATGGTCCTTCAGGAATACAGTTTTGATGATGGCTCATGCGTGCCGGGCATGAGACTTTGGAGCTAACATGTGAAAAATTGTGTTTTTCAGTGAACTGTTAAATGGGTTGCTGGGTTGCTCTGTATTGTTGGTGCTTATACCAAGTTGGTCTTATTGAGTTGAATGCATGTTTTGTGTGGGTCTGTTGAGATGAATGTTATTGCTTTAATGCTCATACTAGTGTGGATCACGGTGTAACTAAGGAGAACAGAACTCTTATATTGCTTTGTGGATGGCAGAGTTAACCGCTGTTTAACTTTGGAACATGGTTACTCATGTAGAAATTTGATTAAGTTTGGTTGTGAAACTTGCACCTTTCTTCCTATATTTTTGAGATTGAAACTATTTTTATGATAGCTCTAGATCATGATAATACATGTTCTTGAATGGCAATTAAATGCTGTTCAAGGGCCCCAAACTGTTTATCTTGCATTGGGCTGTCCTTGACTGTTTCTGGACTGAACTTGTTTTCAGGGATGATTCTTAATGAGCCTAGCATGATATTTACTATTGCTAAATGGTCTTTCAAAGGACTTTCTATATCCGAGTGAGAAGAAAGAATTCAGTTTGCTTTGGACTGAAGTTGGAACTCATGTTGAGGTTTGATTGAACTGAATTGGAAATGCCCTTTCCTTGCATGATCAATTCTTTGTTATGTGAGCTTGTGAAGAAATTGGTTGAAAGTGTGCAAATTACTCTTACATTTGATTGCATTTCAAGATGTTTAGATGCAAGTTGAAGGATTTATGCATATGACATATGGCAAGGTAATCATTCCTTTCACCTGCATTGTTCAAAGGATGTCAAAATGCACTTGTATGTAGTGCAGCTACATTAATGCTCTCTTATAGATGATTGAGATAGTTAAGTGTGCAAAAATGGTTTGAAAATGGATTCTTCAAATGGATTGACTGATGATTCTTATGAATGTGAATCGCTAGAAAGTGTAGGTTCTAAACTTATCCACAAACGTTGAAGTCATGGTAAGACCTTCTTATGAATTTGATTGATTGTGTCTTGATTGAGCTTGAAGGCTCTTTTTCATGGTTTTGAACTTATACTGACTGCAATTCAATGTGGCTAGATTGGCTTTATTGCATATGATTGTATGCTTGGTTTTCATGATCATCTAGTGATAGTGGTTTGCATATCTTGGTTCGTTTTCTTCAAAATGAACCTAAGTTTGGGTGATGGTTCTTTCTCTCTCTTTGCATGCTATTCTTTTGGAAAAATCATTTAGCTTCCTCAAATCCTTTGAAACACAGGATGAGTGTTGTTTAAGACCCTCATTGCATGTCATTTTATTGGCAATATCATGTTTTCAATAGGGGTTTGAACCTAGTTGAAGGTTTCTGGCTTTTCATATTGATATAAAGTGGTTTTCACTACTGTCAGGAAAAGTGTCGACTCAAGGCGTTGACACTTTCTAGTCAGCATGCTGGCCTATGTATTTCTAGCTCGCAGATGAAAAAGTGTCGACTCCTTGAGTTGACACTGTTCAGGCTGCATGCTGTTTTGTGCGTTGGTTAAACACATGGCCAGAAGTGTCGACTCCAAGAGCCGACACTTTCGCCTGTGTGCTGGGTTTTGTCTGCTGGCAGAACACCTTGACAGAAGTGTCGACTCTAAGAGTTGACACTTTGTCTGGTTTGTCCGGATCGTGTTTCCGGTTTTGATTTCGATTTGCCCATTTCTTGGTTCGATTGGTTTGGGCTTTTACCCTATTACCCTTAGGGTTTCACCCTTGATTGAGTGTGGTTCTAAGAGGTCTTCCCTTGGGCTTTAATGTCTTTATGCATCGTTTTCTCTTGGGTATATGTAGCCTGTGATCTCCATCAAATGAAATCATCCTCTTGGGCTAATAGTGTTCTATCTGTTCTTACAGGTGAAGGAGGACGAGCTGGAGGGTTGCTCCATCACTAGAGGAAGGAGAACGCCACTGAAGATGCCATCCATGAGCTGACACTCCGATCTGCAACTCATCTTGCTATTCATTGCCGAGTTCCTATCTTGGGCGGTCTTTACAACGCTGGGCTCTTCCTACTCCGAGAATCATACTCCAAATGCACCCTACCATTTCTATCTATGGGATTAACTGTGGATTTGAGGGTGACCTCTTCATCTCTCATTTCTACTCTTTTATTTGAGCATAGATTAATATTTTGGGCGATCATTGTATATCGTTCTGTTTTGTTAAATTGAGAATACTTGTGTGTGAAGACGGAGCTGCGTCTCCGTGTGGTTTTTGTGTCCGGGGTGCGTTCCCCGACTGTGTGTGAGTGAGTGCTACGGTGGCAACATTTTGGGGCTAGGCCCCGTGTGTGTATTACTGTGGAAGCAGCATGTGTGGTGTTGGGGTTCGTCCCCGTGGTTGCTACTTTTGTAGCGTGGTAGTGAAGCCTCATTGGGTTCGGTGAGGGGTGGACGTAGGGAGCCCGTCGTGGTCTCGAACCACCTAAAAACCTGTGTCCATTGTGAATGCCTGTGTGATTGTCCATTTCATCTACCTTATTTCACAAGTCATTTGATAGGTTTTTATTCACTACACCTCTACACATTGCTTCATCCGCTATCCGTGTTTGGCGTAGGTTCTATCATTCATTGCTTACATTAGTCGAGTTAGATCGGAAAGTTTAGAGAACACTTTAATCTCACGTCAGTTTAGGCTAATTAACGTAGTTAATTTTAATTCCGCTGTGCTTAGTTTAGAAAGTTTTCAAAATCCGCCACCTCTGCTGGGGAAAAATTCAACCCCCCTTCTTGTCCGCCATCAAGTCTGGGCCAACAATTGGTATCAGAGCCCAGTCTCTGATTTTCATTCGCGGACCTCACGGTCTAGGAGAAAAAAATCCATTCATGATGGCTAGTCTGAATTCAGTTCCTATCTTGGATGGTTTTGATTATATATCTTGGATTGGAAAACTCTGTACTTGGATATCTGGTATTAATCCGAAGCTTTTGAACTTAATCACTCATGGTCTTTACAATCTTCCTAAAAATGAGTCATGCTGGACCGATGAAGACAAGAAAAAGAATTCTGATAATCTGTTTGTTTTGAATGCTCTTAAGGCTGCAATGAACACTAATGTATTTCCTTTTGCTTCTTCTTGTAGGTCAGCCAAAGTGATCTGGGATGGGCTAAGTGAAGCCCAAGAAGAAAGCTAGAATGATGAGTGCCTCGTGGCAAACAACGAGAATAATCATCAAAGCGAGGAAAGTTCCAAGGTAAACTTGAATTCTGATGAGGAAGATGAACTGAGTTATGATGAATTGATGAATACTTATGATGAGTTATTTGAAAGATATGAAACAATGAAATCTGAAAATCGAAAATTGAAAAAGAAAATTGAAAACTCTTGTGTTGACAATTCTCCATGTGAAAAATGCACTAAGCATAAAAAATTAGTTGAATTTCACATGCATGATGTTGATGTTCACAAAGAAACTATTGCTTGTCTAAGAAATGAAAATTCTGCTCTAAAGAATGAGATTACTCAATTGGAGAAAATTGAATGTGAGCTAAGAAACAAAATTGAATTGAATTCTATTGATCATGATTTGTGCAATGAATTAACTATGAATGATGAACTTTCTAAGGAGAATGAAGCATTGAAGGATTTAAACACAACAATGCCTAAAAAATTGCTTGTCCTTGAAAAGGAAAAATGCATATATGTTGACAAATCTGAAAGGTTAAAGGAGCTAAGACATGAGATAGAAAGTTTTAAGAACATGAATGATAAAATTGTTGAATTGAGAGGAGTTGAGAAATCTGAAGAATGATTTTTCTAAGCTTGTCGACTCCAATGAAAAAATGAATCCAATGCCAAATGAAGAAGGGAGTTTTCAAAAGAATGAACTTGAACACACTTTCATGAACGGAAACTCATTTGAAAAACTCCAAAACGAAAATAGTGCTTTGCTAATTCAGATTTCCTTACTTGAAAGTAGATTGAAAAGTCTTGAAAAATTTGAAAAAGGAAAATATGTTAATGTAGATGAATCAGAACAATTGCTTGAGTGAAGACATGAAATAGAAAATCACAGAACTATAAATGTCATGCTGAATGAGAGAATCATTTCCTGTGAGGATGAGATAGCTAGTTATGAACTGAATGTTTCAACTCTTGAATCTGAAATTGCAGAATTGAATGCATCTTGCTTTTCAACATTTCAAATTTCCCTTCTGCTGAAGAATCAAAGTCTAAATCTTCGACTAAATTAAGGGCCAAGGAAACAAATCAACCCTCTAAACATCAAAGTGGTCCTAAGAATCAATTGAAAAATGATCACATGAGAAATGGTCTAAACGTTAATTGTTATTACTATGAGAAATATGGTCACGAAATGTATGATTGCTCTTTGATGAAATTTGATGATAATGAGGTATTGAAGTCAAAAATGAAAATTGTTGATGATTCTAAAAATCATGAAAAACCTATGAAGAAAAACATCAATGTTCATTGCTTCTACTGTGGCTTACATGGTCATGTCATTGAAAATTACTTTACCAAGAAAAGTGATGATGAGTGGTCTATCGAAAGAAACTATTTTTCATGTCATTATTGTGGTGAAGTTGGACATATGATGAATAATTACTTTTTAATGAAAAATGATAAAAAGGGTCCATGAAAAGAAAATTTTCTTATTATTATCATTGTGGTGAGAATGGTCATTTCTATGGATGATTGTTCCACAATGAGATTGGATGATGATAGGTGTGCCAGGAGATATAAGAATACCATCAGTCATGCTAGAACTAACTCTCGGGACACAAGATGGCTTGGGTACCTAAATCTCCCAAATGAGAATCTATTTTGTAGGGGTGCCTTGAGGAGGAAGAATCTGTTGATAAATGAAGATCTTTCAAGGCAAGAAAAATGATGAGCTCTTCTGGTAATGAATTTTGTATACTGGTTCTTTTTGGATAATTCAACTCAGGTGAGAGTTTGAGTTTTAAGAAAAATAGTGTGCTTCAAATTCCAAATCTACTATCATGTTGACTGTGCATGCTTATCAGTTGCATATTTATAAATAAAGGCTTCTCAGGGCGAGAGAGAAAATGATTTTTTCAAAAGAATAGCATGCAAGGAGAGACAAAGAACCAACACCCAAACTTAGGTTCATTTTGAGGAAAACGAACCAAGATATGCAAACCACTATCACTAGATGATCATGAAAAATAAGCATACAGTCATATGCAATAAAGCCAATCTAGCAACATTGAATTGCAGTCAGTATAAGTTCAAAACCATGAAAAAGAGCCTTCAAGCTCAATCAAGACACAATCAATCAAATTCATAAGAAGGTCTTACCAAGACTTCAACATTTGTGGATAAGTTTAGAACCTGCACTTTCCAGAGATTCACATTCATAAGAATGATCAGTCAATGCATTTGAAGAATCCATTTTCAAACCATTTTTACACACTTAACTATCTCAATCATCTATAAGAGATCATTATTGTAGCTGCACTACATACAAGTGCATTTTGACATTCTTTGAACAATGCAGATGAAAGGAATGATTACCTTGCCATATGCCATATGCATAAATCCTTCAACCTGCATCTAAACATCTTGAAATGCAATCAAATGTAACAGTGATTCACACACTTTCAACCAATTTCTTCACAAGCTCACATAACAAAGAATTGATCATGCAAGGAAAGGGCATTTTCAATTCAGTTCAATCAAACCTCAACATGAGTTCCAACTTCAGTCCAAAGCAAACTGAATTCTTTCTTCTCACTCAGATATAGAAAGTCCTTTGAAATACCATTTAGCAATAGTAAATATCATGTTAGGCTCATTGAGAATCATCCCTGAAAACAAGTTCAGTCCAGAAACAGTCAAGGGCAGCCCAATGCAAGCTAAACAGTTTAGGGCCCTTGAACCCCATTTAATTGCCATTCAAGAACATGTATTATCATGATCTAGAGCTATCATAAAAATAGTTTCAATCTCAGAAACATAGGAAGAAAGGTGCAGGTTTCACAACCAAACTTAATCAAATTTCTGCATGAGTAACCATGTTCCAAAGTTAAAAAGCGGTTAACTCTGCCATCCACAAAGTAATATAAGAGTTCTGTTGTCCTTAGTTGCACCATGATCCACACTAGTATGAGCATTAAAGCAATAACATTCATCTCAACAGACCCACATAAAAGCATGCATTCAACTCAATAAGACCAACTTGGTATAAGCACCAACAATACAGAGCAACCCAGCAACCCATTTAACAGTTCACTGAAAAACACAATTTTTCACATGTTAGCTCCAAAGTCTCATGCACAGCACGCATGAGTCATCATCAAAACTGTATTCATGAAGGACCCTGAATTTCAACCTGCAAAACAACATATTAACCTATGAGCTCATTTAGCATTAAGACGTTTTCCACAAAACATGCACACATTATTTTCACTTCAATGCAAACGTAAATCACACAATATTTTATAATCATCAAAACTAATATCAAAGCCAATGCAGTACCAACTTTATGTAAGCACGACCTTCTTAGTATGGTTCAAGCACATCATGCTCCATAATCAATTACACTCTTCTTAAACCTATCCCTAAGGGACTTGCTTGCTTCTATATCTTATTATGCATGCTTGAGTGACTGATTGCCTGATACTTTTCATACATATCATACTTCATTTAACTTGAATGCATCTTCAGATTATACATGTAAATAACAGGTTACACCATCCCATTGTCAGTTAGTTTTTTGTTTATGACAATAGGGGGAGAACAGTGTGCTTCATAGCATAACATCTGCATATAGTTCAGTTTCTTTATACTCCGTGTGCATAGTTTGATCATCTTGCATATAATTTTGAACAAGATTCAAAAATCGAGCATTTCCATAAAGTTTTG
The DNA here is from genome assembly GCA_022559845.1 of Amorphophallus konjac. NCBI lineage: Eukaryota > Viridiplantae > Streptophyta > Magnoliopsida > Alismatales > Araceae > Amorphophallus > Amorphophallus konjac. Next base: position 109,179,354 of record CM040125.1, on the reverse strand, counting down.
GTCAGTCATACTTTTGTGCATAATTCGATCATACATTCTGCATATAATTCAGAATCTGCACACTTGCACATATTTCAGCCATACTTGTGAATATCAAAGTTCTCTGCATATATCATGTGTTGCGTAGTCATAGCATTTAGAAGGCATACATACATATTATGCGCTTCTAGGTCATGGATACATTGTGTAGAACTTATGACATGCATAATCTTAAATTTTCAGGTTTACAGTTACACATCATTTTGGGTTCTTGAAAAACTTGTGCATCATCTAAGGTCTGAAGTATGATGTGGTTCTTTTTGGTAAACTATATATTGCTCATACAGTTCACATTTCTGGGTATGTGTGCTATTGGTTGTTCATTCGTTATCATTCCTGTTAAAATCTCATATTTGATTGTTCCCTCTAGTCCCCCACTTTTTGATAATGTCAAAGAGGGAGAGAGTTTTGAGTTTTGATGATCACAATATTTTGTCATCATCAAAAAGGGGGAGATTGTTGGGTTCGATGCACTCTCTCTTTGTCTTTGATATTGGTTTTGATGATTACAAAATATTGTGTGATTTGTGTTTGCATTGAAGTGAAAATAATGTGTGCATGTTTTGTGGAAAACATCTTAATGCTAAATGAGCTCATAGGTTAATATCTAGTTTTGCAGGTTGAAATTCATGGTCCTTCATGAATACAGTTTCGATGATGACTCATGCGTGCTGTGCATGAGACTTTGGAGCTAACATGTGAAAAATTATGTTTTTCAGTGAACTGTTAAAGGGGTTATTGGGTTGCTCTGTATCATTGGTGCTTATACCAAGTTGGTCTTATTGAGTTGAATGCATGTTTTTGTGTGGGTCTGTTGAGATGAATGTTATTGCTTTAATGCTCATACTAGTGTGGTTCATGGTGTAACTATGGAGAACAGAACTCTTATATTGCTTTGTGGATGGCAGAGTTAACCGCTTTTTAACTTTGAAACATGGTTACTCATGCAGAAATTTGATTAAGTTTGGTTGTGAAACATGCACCTTTCTTCCTATGTTTTTGAGATTGAAACTGTTTTTATGATAGCCCTAGATCATGATAATACATGTTCTTGAATGGCAATTAAATGGGGTTCAAGGGCCTCAAACTGTTTAGCTTGCATTCGGCTGCCCTTGACTGTTTCTGGACTGAACTTGTTTTCAGGGATGATTCTCAATGAGCCTAACATGATATTTACTATTGCTAAATGGTCTTTCAAAGGACTTTCTATATCTAAATGAGCTTGCATTTCCAATTCAGTTTACTTTGGACTGAAGTTGGAACTCTTGTTGAGGTTTGATTGAACTGAATTGGAAATGCCCTTTCCTTGCATGATAAATTCTTTGTTATGTGTGCTTGTGAAGAAATTGGTTGAAAGTTTATGAATCACTCTTACACTTGATTGCATTTCAAGATGTTTAGATGCAGGTTGAAGGATTTATGCATATGACATATGGCAGGGTAATCATTCCTTTCACCTGCATTGTTCAAAGGATGTCAAAATGCACTTGTATGTAGTGCAGCTACATTAATGCTCTCTTATAGATGATTGAGATAGTTAAGTGTGCAAAAATGGTTTGAAAATGGATTCTTCAAATGCATTGATTGATGATTCTTATGAATGTGAATATCCGGAAAGTGCAGGTTCTAAACTTATCCACAAACCTTGAAGTCATGGTAAGACCTTCTTATGAATTTGATTCATTGTGTCTTGATTGAGCTTGAAGGCTCTTTTACATGGTTTTGAACTTGTACTGACTGCAATTCAATGTGGCTAGATTGGCTTTATTGCATATGACTGTATGCTTGTTTTTCATGATCATCTAGTGATAGTGGTTTGCATATCTTGGTTCGTTTTCTTCAAAATGAACCTAAGTTTGGGTATTGGTTCTTTCTCTCTCCTTGCATGCTATTCTTTTGGAAAAATCATTTAGGTTCCTCAAATCCTTTGAAACCCAGGATGAGTGTTATTTTTAAGACCCTCATTACATGTCATTTTATTGGCAATATCATGTTTTCAATAGGGTTTGAACCTGGTTGAAGGATTTTGGCTTTTCATATTCATTTAAAGTGGTTTTCACTGCTGTCAAGAAAAGTGTCTGTTGTGTCCCTGTGGTTTTGATGATAACAAACACTATAAGTCATCATATGCTTGCATGAAGATTGAATGATGATTGCAATATGCGTCTGATTATGCATTTAGTCATTTCATCGAATAGGTAGCATGCACACTTTTCATATAGGCCATCCTGCTCAACTAAGGTCAACCCAAGTGCTCAATCAGTTCATGGTCAAGGTCGGTGCTAGTGTCATATGCATTGCATGCTAGGTCCATGCTAGTTGCCTTATTTGTATCATTTGCAAGTCAGTGCACAAGCTTTAAGGTCAGTGCATTACCATCATATAAGTCTGAGCATGTTCATGTAGTAGTCAGAGCATATGCACTGGGTTGGTGCAAGTTTAGGTGTCAAATGCATATAGGGTCGGTGCAGGTTTGTTGCAAGCGAGCACAAGTCGATGCACATTCCGTTATGCGCACGCATGAAGGTCGGTGCATATAGTTTGCTACGAGCCTAAGGTCGGTGCAGGTTTGTTGCATGCATGCAAGGGAAGTCGGTGCTAGTTTAGTTTAGTTTACACAGGTCGGTACTAGCAAGTCGGTGCACATTCACTAGGTCTATGCATAGTTGCATAAAACGTAGGTAAAGAAAAGTCTGTGCAGACTTTTCCCATATGCGTAACAAGGTCGGTGCACTTATTAGATGCATGCATATAAGCTCGATGCATCCCTTGCCTCGAGCCAGATGATGTCGATGCATTCTTGTGTGTCATGACATATATGGGCGTGTGCACGTGTCTGTAGAATGCATACAACATCGGTGCATACTTTAGTTTTCATGCATTTTGCATCTGTGCATACGGTGTTGTTGAGCACACAACATCGGTGCATGCTCAGTTAGCTTGCATATAATGTCTGTGCATACCTTGTTGATTGAACAGACAACATCGGTGCATACTTCATGTGTTCACGTATAAGGTCTGTGCACAGTTAGACGTGTCTGCATATAACATTAGTGCATCTTTTCACTCATGCATATATATGCATTCAAGGTCGGTGCTAGTTGGACCTTTGCATACATAGAATCGGTGCAATCTCAGTTTCATACATATAGGTCTGTGTAGCGTCTGCGTTAAGCATACAAGGGTCGGTGCAATCTCAGTTTCATACATATAAGTATGTGCATGTTCTTGCATTGTGTACACCAAGGTCTGTGCACATTTGCACACTGCATTACTAAGTCTGTGCACATCTGATCATATGTTATATAGGTCTGAGCAGATGTGCACTCCAAGACTGAGCATGTTGTTATGTTCGAGCATACTTCACGACTGAGCAAAAATTAGGTCTGTGCACACTTAAAATTGTCCAACTAAAAAGTGGCTGACGAAGTGCCTCTATTGTGTCTGACAGGTTTAAAGCAGCACGTGAGCTCGAAATGAAGTAGGCATGTGTTCCCAAAAGGTTGTAGGCGGGCACGTGATCTAAGGTACAATGACAAGAGAAACATTTTCGTCCTTACCACGTGGACCAATGGGATTTTAGTAGGTTTTTCTGCCTCATCCATAAGGAGGCTCTGCTATATATAAGGCTGTCTTGTCCTTCAAGAAAAGAGGCCGCCAGAAGGAAAGAAGAGCAATCAGAAGAGAAGAAGGGTGAGGCGCAAGAAAGAAAAAGAAAGAGTAGCCACTAGAGAAGAAAGCCAAGAGGGAAAAGAAGAGATAGCTGAGAAGAAGAAGAAGTCCAGAGAGAGCGAGAGAGCTCAGTAGTGAAGAGAAAGCGAGAAGTGCTGCGAAGTGAAGAGAGAGAGAGAGAGTTGAGAAGTAAAGAGAGAGCCAGATGCTGAGAAGAAGAGAAGAGGGAGCGTTCCCTGAAGACTTATGTTGAAATTGCTCTTCGGAGATACAGTTGTTTTCCCTTTTGTTTTTATTTTTGTTTTTCGTTTGTTGTTCCCATTCTCCATTAGTGTTTTCCGATCCTTTGGCTTGAGGTCGGGGTTTCTCCTGTGGACTCAGGTGAAGGGAGACGTAGTCTCCGATTGCAAGTAGTGGTGTGCTACTTGTGGGTTTCCCTCCGGTTTGGAGGAAGGGAGGATTGGTCCTCCGGGTTGCAAGTGACAGGGTGTCACTTGTGGTTTCCCTCTGGGTATCAGAGGAAAGGAGACTGTGTCTCCGGTTGCTAGTGACATGGTGTCACTAGTGGTTCCCCTCCGGGTTGGAGGAAGAGAGGAGAGTGTTCCTCTGAGTCAAGCTGTAAGGCAGCGGTTGTTGCAGACTGAGTCTGCTTCTTGCTTTAGCAAGGGAAGCCTCACTCTGGTTTGGAGTGAGGGGTGGATGTAGGTCTGTGGGTTGTAGGCCGAACCACCTAAAAATCTACTATGTCGTGGTTTGCCTTGTGCGTTTGCCCCTTGTCTTCTACCTCCTTCATAGGTTGTCTGAGCATTCTTGTTTCTATCTGAAGTACTCTTGAGCATTATATGTGTTGCTAAGTGAGTCTGGTTTGTGTAGTTCTAGTCTACGGAGATTGCGTGCTATTCGGAGCTTGAAGGTCTGCTGGTGTGTTCTACGATATGGTAGTTTGTATGCTCGCTTGGCATTCGATATTGTGTCTCGCAGAGTTACGATTTAGTATGAGCTATTAACTCTGCATCTACTATTTGATTATCATCTTCCTGTCTCTGGAGAGCATTTAATTTGTTCAGCCTAACCTAGATTTTAATTCCGTAATAGTTTTTTGAACGGGCATTCATTCACCCCCCCCCCTCTGAATCCGTGCCTTGCACCCTAACAATTGGTATCAGAGCGGGTTACTGGTTCTACAGATCCAACGATCTGCAGTGATCCTTGGTGCTCCTTGGTGCTAATTCCTTTTGCTGCTCCTTGTTTTTGGCTAACTGTTCCTAAATCCTTCTTATGGGTCATCCACCAGTTTTTAATGGTATTGATTTTAATTTGTGGTTTAATAACTTGCGTATGTTTGTTAAGTCTGTTGATCCAGATCTGTGGAAGCTAATTTCACATGGTCCACATAGATTACCAAAGAACAAGTCCAAATGGACTGATAATAATAGATCTATGTGTGTTGAAAACCAGAAAGCTTTGGAGATGATGAAGACCGCTACTAACATGGCATTCCATTCTTATTTTTATGATTGCAGATCAGCAAGAGAGATATTGGATAGACTAAAGACCGTCGATAAAGGAAACGAAGACAAATGCATGATGGCAAACGGCAGTGATCACAGCAGTGATCAGGATGATAACGATGATCAGGTAAACCCCTTTGAGAATTCATCTATAGATGACTGGGAGGATGCCTATGCTGATCTGTTAGATAGGTATAACAGCCTAAGTAAGAAAAATAAATCCATGAAGAAGAAATTGCATGAATCTGCTAACTCCAATTCTGAAAATATTAATATTGAGACATTCAAAACTGAGAATGAAATTTTCAGAAAACGACTGGACAATCTTGATTCTACTGCTTTAGAACTAGATCAGTTGAAATCTGAAAAAGAAATGCTTAAGAAACAAATTTGCTTATTTAAAGAGGAAAATCAAGAACTTGTATGTGAAATTTTAGAACTAAAAAAAAAACTTAGCTTGATTGATGATGATCAGGTTCATGTCAATAATTTAGTTCAGAATGAAAAACTGATGAAAGATTTTGAATGTGTTAGATGTGAATTGAATACCCTGAAAATTAAGAATGAATGTCTTATGAAACAATGTCTAAAAGCCAATGCTGGAACAACATGCTTTGCTAAATCCGCCTGCAATGATTGTCCATTTCTGAAAGAAATAAATGAAAATTTTCACTCAGATTTAGAATGGTAGAAGGATTTTACTTGGAGAGGGGAAATCTCATTGCCCGTACGGAGAGGCCAAAAGAGGTCTAAATCTGACCAAAAGAGGCCTAACTCCTCGAAGTGGCAGCCCCCGGGCTCACTTAGTATAAAGCCCAAAAACTCACTCAGTACCAGCGCTTCCTAGGCAGCCTTCGGGTTGAGAAGTCTGAGCATCAGTTCGATCGGGAAAGTTCCCCCGGAGCCCCCTATTCCCTGTCCTGACCATGCACTCATTGCTCGGGAGACCACTCCTGGGCAAGTGCCTATCGCTTGGGCTCACTGATGGAAGCTTATTAGTACGGAAGTTTTTAGTCCCATAATGGCAGGAAGCTCAAGGGGATAGAGGAGACCAAGAGCCCGCGTGCTATAAGGAGCCCGCATGAAAGACGTAACCCCCCTGAGACTCCTCCGCTTACACGGATCAGTCGCACAATGGGCCACTATTTAAACTAGAAAAGCCCTATTACAAGAGGTAAGCAAGGCAAGAGCCAAAACCCTGAGCAGGAACCACTTCACCTTTTGGTGGAGAGGGATCTCGCGCTCCCACCTTCCTCCTAACTATTCCCTTCGCACCAGAGTTCTACTACTTTGCTGACTTAAGCATCAGAGGGTCTTCCCCGGGGATTCATCCCTAGGCACCTCTAACTCGTTTTCCTTTTTGTAGTTTATACTTCAAGGATACGTGGTCATCTTCCTCCCCGCTCAGGAGTAGCGCGAGATCGCCCCTCTTCATCAACCCGAGCCTATGAAGGCCAAGCACCACATTCGTCGCAAGCATTGCCTGTTCCACAGCAATCACGGGCATTACACCAGCGATTGCCATCAACTTCAAGACGAGATTGAGCGCCTCATCCGCCAGGGACACCTATCCCGATATGTGTCCGGGCAGAAGGAAGACCGAGGTGCCCCTGAAGAGATCGACAATTCCCCCCGCGGAGTCCACATCAACGTCATCGCGGATGGCGTGGCATCAGGTGGAGATAGCAGCCGACGAAGAAAGCGTCACTTCAAGCGGGCGAGCCGGGCCTCTGCTGAGCCCCTTAAGGCCCCGCAGGCGAGTGAACCGCATGCCCTGGTATTCTCCGACCAGGACCTGGAAGGGTTAACCACCTTGCATGATGACGCTCTCGTTGTATCGACTACAATAAACCGTTGTAACGTAGAAAGGATCTTAGTTTACAATGGTAGTGCCCCTGATGTATTATCCTATGAATGTTTCCTCAAAATGAGAGAGAATCCATCTAAACTCCGCCCGATCCGAACCCCCCTCTGTGGGTTCAACGGCCAGGCAACTTATCCCGAGGGAGCCCTGAGCCTGCCAATTACTATCGGCACCCCATCCAAAACCGTTACAGTCATGGTAGACTTCATCGTGATTAAAGGAATGACGGCGTATAACGCCATCTTCGGACGTGGTATCCTCAGGCGAATGAGAGCGGTGCCCTCTACCTTTCACCAAAAAATGAAGTTCCCAACCAAGTATGGCGTGGGGGAAGTCCGAGGTAACCAGGCATTGGCTAGATGGTGCTATATAATCTCGGTCGAAGCCACTAGGTCGGAAGGGAAAAATAAAGGAGTAAAGGGAGCCGAAGAGGGGCCCGCAACATCTGAGCCTGGTGGCGAGTTGCTAACGGTCTTCTTTAATGGTGACCTGACTCTAGGAGTAAAGATCGGAGCTGGTCTGCCACTTGAGGAACCGGGAAAATATAAGGATTTCCTTGCCCAGTACATCCAAGTTTTTGCATGGTCTGATGAGCACCTTCCTGGGATCCTGGGAGACGTGGTGATGCACAAGCTCAGCCTCGACCCAATGGTGAAGCCTATCCAGCAACGCAGGAAAAAGCATGCCCCAGAGAAGCAAGTTGTCATCAAAGAGCAAGTCATCAAGGGGCAGAAGACTGGCCATTTTCATCCAATCATGTACCCTACGTGGCTCGCAAATGTCGTCCTGGTGCCGAAGGCTTCTGGAAAATGGTGAATGTGCTTGGACTTCACCGACCTCAACTAGGTTACCCCGAAGGATTGCTACCCGCTACCGAGCATCGATCAACTGGTCGATTCAACCTCTGGCAATGAGTTGCTCAGCTTCCTGGACGCCTACTCCGGCTACCATTAGATCAGGATGGACCCGGAGGACATCGAGAAGACCGCCTTCATCATCGACTTCGGTGTACACTGCTACACCCGAATGCTATTCGGGTTGAAGAACGCTGGAGCAACATATCAGAGACTGATCAACCACATTTTCGAAGGACAGCTTGGTCGGAATGTCGAGGCCTACGTTGATGACATGATCGTCAAATCACCGAAGGCCGAAGACCACCTCGTCGACTTAGCCGAGGCCTTCGACACCCTCCTGAGGTGCAACATGAAGCTCAACCCTGCTAAATGTGCCTTCGGAGTGAGATCCGGGAAGTTTCTAGGCTTCCTGGTAACTCAACGTGGGATTGAGGCCAACCCCGACAAGGTCCAGGCCATCCTGGACATGCGGTCGCCGACCTGCATCAAGGACGTCCTACGCCTTATGGGGGCGCATTACTGCGCTCAACCGCTTCCTATCCCGAGCGGCCGAACGGTGTCTACCCTTCTTCAAATTGTTGAGGGGACCCAAAATGGCATCTGTTACATTCGCCTAGGACGAGGAATTTCAGAAAGCATTCGCCGAACTCAAGGGATTCTTGGCCTCACCTCCGGTGCTATCCAAGCCGGTCCAAGGCGAAGCTCTGTACCTTTACCTCTCGGCGACCCCTTCTACAGTGAGCTCGATCCTAGTCAGGAATGACGGAGGGATCGAGAGACCGGTCTACAATATCGGCAAGGTGCTGTTGAGTAGTGGATGGCAGATCTAGAGAGAAGGGGTGAATAGATCTGCCTCTCTTTTCACATAACACCCCTCTTAAAAGCTAGATAAAGAGAATCGCAGCAGAATATAACTAGCTTAACGAAGGACACAAGGATTTGCTTAGCAAGATGAACAAGCAATATAGAAATTAAACCTAAGCATGCATCTAACACAAAGTAATCGCACAATCAAACCACAACACATGAGATTTTAAGGTGGTTTGGACTGAATCCGCAGTCCTACGTCCACCCCTCACCAAACCGGGTGAGGCTCCACTAGTGCAGGGCACCAAATCATAGATCAGAAAAACCTCTGATTGCCTTCCTACTAACCACCGGTAGGGACGTCAATACCGCAGATCGGAGAACTTCCGATTACCTTCCTACTAACCACAGGTAGGGACGTCAACACCACAGATCGAAGAACTTCCGATTACCTTCCTACTAACCACCGGTAGGGACGAACAACACTGCAGATGAGAACTTTCGATTGCCTTCCTACTAACCACCAGTAGGGATGAATCTTAGTTTCAATAGTTTAAACTAAGTGAAAAGAGAACAAGATGAAAATGCTCAAACAAGATGTGGAGATATGCTCAAAGAGAAAAGATCTTGTCGGAGATTGCTGGAGCTTGAATCTGATTCTTCAATCGATGTAGATCACCAACAAAGACTTCTGTCTTCTTCATAAAGCTCTCCTCTTGATTCAACAACAATGGCTTCTTCTTCCTTGTGAAATGGTCTTCCTTGGATCTCCTCTAGTTGATGAAGAAGACTATGGATGTAGCTTTGATCACCCTTGAGAACCTTGCTTGCTTCTAGCTTCCTTGGAGGTTGTTTGCTTGAGATATAACATTGAGTCACCTTGGAATGGATGAAGAACTTTTGCTCGGAGTACTGTTCACAGCCACAGTACCTCTTCTTCCTTGGACCTCCTCTAGCCTCTCTTGATCTCCCTTGATCCCTCTTGAAGCATTAGGGTTTCTAACCCTCTTGTGTTGGTTTTATATCTTTTGAATGGTCCATAGACAAGCCCCAGACTAGATCCACAAATCATGGGGGATTGGGTGACTTTAGGACTAAACAAATCCAAGAAATGGGGCTGCCCACGAGGTGGAAAACGAAGTCAAATATGGCTGCCTCGGGGCTGGCGGTCGACCAAAAATTGGTGGCTGTCGACCGTTCTGAGAAAACCCTGTAGAAATTTCGGTCCTGGAATTTTCGGTCGACCGCCCTGGGCTGGCGATCGACCACCACTGAGAATCTTGTACACAGTGAGCTGCTGGAAATTCCGCTCTACCGTCCCTGGGCTGGCGATCGACAGAAATCTGGGCAAGTTCCAGATTTTGATCTTTTAGTCCCTTAACCCATTTATCTCAATCACTTAACTCCTTTAGCAGCCCGTTCTCATCTGTGGCATCAACCTTGACAGTCTTGAAGGTGTCAACTGAGTCTTTAACCTTGGGTTCTCTTGGTTATGCTTCTTTGTGCATCGACCTTGGCTATGTGAAGTGCCGACTCATTTCGTGCTAAGTGTTGACTCTTCTTGAAGCTAGCTTGATCTTCTGTTAGTTGTCCAGCCTATTGCTTCTTGAAAGGAGTTTCATTCTTGGAGTTTCATTCGTGCTTGGGCGTGATCATTGATCTTTCACTTTTGCCATCTCCACTCAACTCCTTGTCCATTCATTGGCTTATCTATCATGAACAAAACATCACGTATGTCAGTCATATGAGAGTGGAAAATAACAATGACTTATAGTGTTTAGCCATTATCAAAATCAAGCCATTATCAAAACCAAGAATGTCAAATGACTCAAATGACCATAGGGGCACAACATTCTCCCCCTTTTTAATGATGGAAACACTGTGAGTCATTATGTGGCAGTAATGTTCAAGATGGCAAATTTTATAACATATGCAGCTCAAGATCCATGATGATGAAAGCATGTGAATGCGGATATGTATGCATGGATGATCAGCATGGATGAGCAAGGCATGTGAATGCTAATATGTATGCATGATCACAAAGAGATTTCTCCCCCTTTGACTCCCCCTTCGATAGATTTATTTCTGCCCCTTTGACTCCCCCTTTGACACTCACAATCACAAAGGATATGTATGCATGGAGTATGCATGGATAATTGGACAATCACAAAGGATATACCCCCATAGAGAACACACAAAGGGAGCTCACAAAATTCTCCCCCTTTGACAACAGCAAAAAGGAGGGGTAAAGTAGAGGCATTGACAAAAGTCTTAGTGATCATAGCTGAATAGGAGGGAAGAGCAAGCCATTATATGCAAACGTGAAACAAGCCGTAAGCAATATACATGGTTCAAAGCTAATGAAATCCGAGATCATCAACAAAGGTCAAAAAGCAGCTACATCCATGTTGTAATAGAAATGAACTAGAAGTGCATATCATGGCAGTGGTGAACCTTCCTTTGACTTATACATTCATATTCAATAACTTCATCGGGAATAGCACAAACTAGTATTGAGGTTGAACAAGCATGACTAAAGCATGGAATTTTATGAATTCAGCATTGCGTTCCATGATCTTTTGTAGTTTTATGCACATGACTCATATTTTACGAGCAATCGAGTCTAGTACATGCCTCCTATCCGTAAAAATACATGTTGTTTAGATGCCAGTATTCCTAGGTATTTGGTAAGACTGACTAGTATGCTTCAGATTGAACAGAGATAGCTTAGTCACCTCATGACATATCTGACCTCATTTCATTGATGAGGTGATATATTTCTCAGCAACTGTACCATTGCTCTGCCTAGAGTCCAATATAATCAAAACAGAGATAACAGGGGCACATCATGACATATTATTCGTCACTTATTTTGAAGATGTGACATATTTTCTTGTGCAACAATATCATTGCTCTATCAAATTAATTTTCAGGAATTCCAGCTCATAAAGATGTTTAAAAATAATACTAAGATGTAGCATCTCAACGAACGTTGCTATGACGTTTGAATTTTGAGATTTTAGGATAGTCATTCAAGGCACAACATGCAATCTCTAGTTAAGGTCTATTAAAACCACAGAACATAGATATTTTCAAAAGATATATCTGAACTTCAAAGAAATCATTAAATCTGAACCATTTTCATTGGATGGACAATCATCAGTTCATATAATAGAAAGCTTTTACACCATTGGTCTGTCTGTCTCATGATCTCAATTTAGACTATAAGCCATTGAAGTTCAGATTGCAAGAGATTAAGAAAATCAACAAGACTCCTCCTAAGGATATGTAATGGATGCACTCAAGGACTTATGTTTGAAGCAAGTGCAATAACAATTGTCAAGGAGAGGTTGACTTGAACCATGCAGGGGTTGACCTGGTCAAGCAGGAAGTTGGCAGAGATGAAATGCATGACCCATCACATGGTTGTTCACTTATTCATGGCAACAGAATGAAGATGAAATATATGCATGAATGCTTCAAAGAGACAACTCCCCCTTACTATGTGGCCTATATGTGACAGTGACGCATTGTACTTGGCGGAGGTGAAACTTCACGCATATTGAGTGCTTCAAGACAAGCATAGCCTGCCTTTCAGACATCAACATTTAATATACCATGGCCATGCAAGAATGATGCTACACAAACCATGCAATGCATCGTAAACATGAATTCAATCTTTATTATGCATCATGACTACATGCCATGCTACACCATATGCAAAATGACATATTTACATATAAACAATGCATGGAAGCCAATCTGCAAGAACACACAACTAAATTGAACAAGATCATCATTTCAATTTTTATTGGCCTGAGGTCGGCAAAGACCAAGCTCCCTTCTGAGTGTAGTAAACTTGTCATTACACAAAGGCTTATTGAAAATGTCAACAATTTGATTGAGTGTATCAACAAAATGCAGCTCAAAGTTTTTCTTAACGACCTCATCTCTAATGAAGTGATGTCTAATCTCAATATGCTTGGTCCTACTCTAGGACTAGCTTGAAATCTAGCACATAGGCAAACATTAAACTGAATATCTTATCGGGATGTAGTCAAATAAAGCAAGGATCCGATCATACCTCTATAGATTTTTGTATCCACTAATTTACCATTTTGATCCGAATCCAGTGATGTTGTAGTGCTCATAGGAGTTATAATTATTTTGCTGCTTGTCATGTCAAATATTTTCAGCAGCTCCTTGATGTATTTGGCTTGACTTATGAAGCACACATCTTCTCTTTGGTTATCCTACAAACCAAGAAAAAATTTGAGTTCTCCCATTAGGCTCATCTCAAATTCGCTAGTCATGAGGTTAGCAAATTCCTCACACACTTCAGATTTAGTAAAATCAAACACAATATCATCAATATAAATTTGAACAATCAAGATGTTCTTACCTTGCTTCTTGATGAACAGTGTTTGATCTACCTTACCTCGTGTGTACCCTTTTTCAATGAGGAACGAGTTTAGTCTCTCATACCAAGCTCTTGGTGCTTGTTTAAGTCCATAAAGCGCCATGTCTAACTTGTATACAAAAACTGCATGGTTAGAATTCTCAAAGCCAGGGGGCTGCTCAACATAGACTTCTTCTTTGATCAAACCATTTAAGAAGGCACTTTTTACATCCATTTGATACCTCTTTATTCTAAGGGAGCATACAACTTGGTTTTAGATGTTGACTCCTACTGAAAGCATACATGGGTTGGCAATGAACTATGCAGCCTAAGACTTATGTGAATGAACAATGCAATGAAGATGCTGCATGATGATTGCACATTTTTTGTGTTTTCCTAAACATGATTTGCATTAGAGTATATGAGATCACAAGATGATGCAAACACAAATCATTCACAATTGAATTTGAACTGAATGCAACATGATGATTCCAATTGCTAGACTCCCCCTTTGAACAATGCTAACATGAATAACGAGTTGAAAATGCAGCCATGATATGCATCATCAAAACCAAAATCCAAGAATTTCATGTCGCTAATATCAGGTATCAAACAACTCATCATCACATCAACTTCATCAGCATAACAAGTTTCTTATGAATTAAATAGCTCAAATAATTGATCTTTGGTACACGGCGGAGGTTTTGATCTTAGATCCTTCTTACACATAATAAGAGTTATGGGCAAGCATGACTTGCCTTTCTACTCTAGACCATTTGAAATACCAGAGGTCAAGCAGGGTGTAAGCAATTAATCTAGCTCATGTGTTCATCTTCATACCATGGGGGATAAATCATCATTTCAAACAAGCAATTCAGTTTACAGAATTTTATTGAACAAAATGGGTAAACTTATGATGCACTATCTACATGTCAACACTAAACATGCAAAATGATAGGAAATAAAAAAAATTATTCACATACCTGTGCCTTGAGCTTTTATTTACCTGACCATTCATTTCTCAGCTCCAAGGCATCCTGCACCCAAAATTCTCATTTGAAATTTTTAGGTACCCAAGCTTGCTTGGGTCCTTGTGGGTTAGCAACATGTTTAGCATCTTGGCTCATCTTTTTCAGGGCAATCACATCATCCTCCCTCATTGTGTGGCAATCATATATCTCATGCCCATTTTTTCCACAATAGAAACAACACACAAAAGATAGATTATTCTGATGCAGGACGGACACGCGACTCGACTCCAAATGGATATGCGATCCTTGGACTCTAAGCAAGCTCGCGATCGTCCCTAACGAGGGAAGCGTACGGACGTGCATGGTTGAGAAACCGGCAATGAGCTAGGGTGGTCAACTCACAAATTCGTGCCCGGATCAGGTCACGGGACGGTCTCACTCTCTCTCGCAGCAACGGTGATATAAAAAGTATAGCGAGCTATGATCCTAGCATGCTCTCTAGCAGCATCATAAAGAAATATATACGAAATAAAGCAAATGCCGAGATGGGAGCGAATACGATACCTCCACGCGTCGGGCGTGGGAAAGACCATCCCGGCCGATCTCGTACTCCCGGAATAATAAATTACATAAATTACAGCAATGACTTTACTACCCACTCCACACAGGGAGGTAAAAGGTGACACAATGGGACCCAGGAGTAGCAGTTTCGGGTTGACGGGCTGCTTCTTGTGTTGCTTCGGCGGCACACGTACTCACTACCGTGAGGCCCACGTGCTGATCAGTGGGGCCGCGTGTGACCGGGGTGGCACCACTGTGGTGGGGATGCCCGGAGGGGCGCTCCTTGGGAAGGTGACGTGCTGATTCACTGGTCGGAGGCCAGGCGGCTCCGTTCTTCACTCGTCGGAGTTGCTGCCCACGTATCTGAACTTCTGTTTCAGACCCGCGCGTCCCGACGAAATCTGCTGCTGCAGTCACTCTCGACGTCAGATCGATGCACAAGAGGTACCGATGGGAATCTGACTTGAAATCCTTCGATCTATGGCCAGAGAAAGAAATTTGAATTTCTCATTGATGGCCTTTGTCGAATATTCAAGCTACTGGTTCACAGGATCCAAAATCTCAGGACAAAAATACTTTTTCCTAAGAGTTGGCATTGACCGTGATGTAGACTTTCGATTCAGCCTTTGAGCCTTTCATGAAAGTTGTAGAGGCCGAAGAGAGGAAAACGGGGATATATCTTATGCAATATTTGGTGGAGATTTGACTGGGCAAAAGTATTTTCGAGTACTGGGTGGTCGGATCTGGACAACAGAAACAGAATTGAATTTGGGGGAAAGACACAATTTCTAAAAATAGGTAGAGGGCTTTTAAAATTCGAAGAAAATTTGTGGAGGATGGGGATGGTGGACAAAACCTCCAATACATTTGGGGATTCAAACAAAAATCAAAAACTGGGTTGAAAGTTAGAAATACAGAGCTACTGTTACACAGATCTGAACTGGGACAGAACTAGAAGGTTGAAAGACACAAAAATGGCAAATTATAAAAAAGAAAGGTAAATGACGGGATAATTTTACTGGAGGTTGGGAATCAAAAGAGGAACCAACCCTGAAAATCTCAGCTCCAGATGATGTCGGAGTGGGGAGCTAAAATTCCCGGAGTGAACCTTTGTCCAGCAAAACAGAACCTGGACATCACTTCGGAAGCGGCTTTGCGGCGGCTCGATAGCGGCACGAACGGCAGTGGCAGAGATCGAAATCAGAGGTAGAGGGGCTAAGATAGAAGGGTTCTATACCCTGAAATGCTGAAGGAGGAGGGAGGAACCAGAGGGAGAGAGAGGGGGGCGAAAATTGCTCTTGGCATACACAAAATTTTCTTCTTCATTAATTCACACAAATGGAAATTACATGGCTTATGTAATAAATGGAAAATGACCGCTTATGCCCTCAGATCTAGGGTTGGGAGGGGTATACAAGGTATAGAACTAATTAGTTCTAATAGCATTTTTTTCAAAAATTAAAATTGGACCAAAAATGGGGGGGCGCCCCCTTGACTAGGTAGGTAAGGTAGGTGGCATCTTTGAATTTTTTAACCACTTGTCTCCCATGTGTCCAATTGACCTTCTAGATGCCATCTAGGACTTTGACCAACCCCACATGGACCCATATAGCTTATGTGGACCAATGGGGATGGAGTGAGGGCCCCCTTGTTGGACATACTGATATTTTGCAGATAAACCCACCAAGACTTACAATTGTGTACCCATATAACACAAGGGTATAGATACAAATATAAAAGGACATAAATGTAAACAAAATGTGAGCGGTCTTGCTTCGATGTCCCCATCAATTCTCCCTGGGTGGGAAGAACTCGACCCCGTCGAGTAAAGGGGCGACTGCTTGAGTAGCTCCGGCGGATCCGTCACCGTACCAAGTAGCACGGGTACGCTCCACTCCTCGTGATCGTCACCTGCTCATTCCGTATACACTCGATATGTGCATGCTGTTATGGGAAGAGGCTAGTGGTGGAACACTCCGGGGTGGGGTCAGTCTCAAGGGGAAGGAGGCGGCTCGAAGACTCACTAAGAATCATTGTTGGGTCCCTATAGGTGACTAGATCCAGGACATGGATGTCGAGCTGATCCCATACTCCTCGAGCGAGTCCACTTGCCTCTCTTGCATAAGACACATGTAGACTCACCATGTACTAACACACATATACAAACCACACAAATAAGTCACACAAAACAAACCACACAAAGAAGAAACAAACCGACTCATGCATTACCCTAGACTTAATGCAATCACATCACCCACCAGGTGGCCATCATCCAAGTGCCGCATCCTGAGTGTCGGTAGGCTCCTCCAGACTTTTGTACTCATCAGCTAGTTCCGGGTCGGCCTCGTAGCTGACATGTACAAGCCCAGAAGGCGAGGCTTCTCCAACGCCTAGGGCTAGTGTGGCACGAGTGGGACATTGGTTGGCGATATGGCCAAACCCATGATAGTGGAAACACTGCACCCGTGACCTACTGGTCTCTCCGATAAGAGGGCCCTTACCCTTATCCTCCCGACGGGCAGGGGGTGTAGGCAACAGAGGTGGGGCTGTAGGTGCCGTGGGTAATAGGGGTGGGGGTACCGGTGCCAGAGGATGGGCAATGGGTGCCTGTGGTTGGGGTGGAGGTAGATCCCGTGGCGGGGGAGGATGAGGTCTAGGAGCGAATCACTCCTGACGGGCGGGCTCGTGAGGTCAAGTCATGGGACTCCTCGGGTATGGGCCTAAGGAGCTACGTGACTCGGCACTACGGAGAGGAACGGGGCCCAACTGTTGGAAGACTCAAACTCTCCCTCGAATTGCTCCATCTCGAGAGCAACTTGGTACGCATCCTCTAACATGTCCACCTTGCGGCGGAGAAGCTCATACCGCAGGTGCGGTCATAGACCACGCCGAAATCGGGAGACAGTAAGGGAATCCTCCTCCGTGGCATCACATCGTAAATAGCATTCATCGAACTCGGCGATGTACTCAGAGACGGACCGATCTCCTTTGGTAAGACTCTGCCACCTGTCTATGAGATGCTGGAGGTAAGTGGAAGGGAGGTACTTCTTCCTAAGTTTGGACCTCATCTCTTCCCATGTTTCTACCTGGGGTTCATGACGGTGAAATAGTAGGTTCTCCATGTTTCTCCAAAAGGTTTGACCTTGCCCTAACAATTTCATCTTAGCAAACTTGACCTTCCATTGGTCCGACATCTCAAACCACTCAAAATATCGGTCCATACCAGCTTCCTAATCAAGATATACCCTTGGGTCTAAGGACCCATAAAAAGTGGGAGGATAGGCATGTACGGTCCTAAGGGCCCGCTCATCCTCATCACGATTCCTTTGTTGAACATGACGGTCACGTCCATATCCCCTATTTTCATCCTCGGACTCATAGTCTAGCACCTCGGGGAATTGACGCCTCCTAACATCTATCCCTTGAACCCTTGGGACAGTAGGTTACTGAACCGGTACCCGTTGACCATGTGTAGGTGGGGGGGCTGCCTCAACTGGGGCTCTCGGGGGTACCTCGGCTGGGGCTCCCTCTAATGTGGCAACTCTCCCTACCAAGCCTGAACGGACTGGTCTGACTCGACGACCTTATTCTCTAAGGCCTTCATCCTTTCTTCTAGACGGGTGCCTAAGCCATTCATCAGCGTACTCAACCCGTCCATCCGATCTACCCATGTAGTCAACGTATTTATGCGTGTACCCAACCCATCCATATGTGTAGTCAACCCTTGCATTTGCCCCATAAGGGCTTGGAACATTTCGGCCACCGACGACGCATTGAGACTAGGGGCTCGGGGATCCGCCATAGGTGGTGGTGGGGGTGAGTATGGGGTGCCTCGACGGGTGGGCATGCAACTGACACTCGGACTAGGAGACCCCGACTAATGCAAACACGGACTAAAGCAAAGATGATGCGCCTAGACTTAACCAAGACTCGGTACGTGGCGGAGTTAATCGATCCGAAGATCACTCGCTCAAGTGTGTGGCCTTCCCAATAGGCGTAGCCTAACATTTGGACAACACCTTTTGATATACCGATTAATGGGATGCAAGTGCAACTTAGACCGACTTAGACAATGACTAGACGTAAATGACACTCTTTTTTTTGTTTTAAACACCCTAGACTCAACTGGCGCGCTGATACCAAACTGATGCGGGACGGACACGCGACTCGACTCCAAATAGATATGCGATCCTTGGAATCTAAGCAAGCTCACGATCGCCCCTAACGAGGGAAGCGTACGGACGTGCACGATTGAGAAACCGACAATGAGCTATGGTGGTCAACTAACAAATTCGTGCCCGGATCGGGTCACGGGACGATCTCACTCTCTCTCGCAGCAGCGATGATATAAAAAGTATAGCGAGCTACGATCCTAGCATGCTCTCTAGCAGTGGCATAAAGAAATATATACAAAATAAAGTAAATGCTGAGATGGGAGCGAATACGATACCTCCACACGCCGGGCATGGGGAAAATGATCCCGGTCGAACTCGTACTCCCGGAACAATAAATTACAAAAATTACAGAAATGACTTTACTGTCCACTCCACGCAGGGAGGTAAATGGCGACACAATGGGACCCGGGAGTAGCGGTTTCTGGTTGACGGGCCGCTTCTTGTGTTGCTTCGGCAGCACACGTACTCACAACCGTGGGGCCACGTGTTGGTCAGTGGGGCCGCGTGAGACCGGGGTGGCACCACCATGGTGGGGACACCTGGAGGAGCGCTCCCTGGGAAGGCGGTGCGCTGATTCACCAGCCGGAGGCCGGGCGGCTCCGTTCTTCACTCGTCGGAGTTGCTGCCCATGGATCTGAACTGTTGTTTCAGACCCGCGCGTGCCGACGAAATCCACTGCTGCGATCACTCCCGACGTCAGATCCACGCACAAGAGGTACCGATGGAAATCTGACTTAAAATCCTTTGATCTATGGCCAGAGAAAGAAATTTGAATTTTCCGTTGAATGCCTTTGTCAAATATTCAAGCTGCTGGTCCACAGGATCCGAAATCTTAGGATAGAAGTAATTTTTCATGAAAGTTGGCATTGACCGTGATGTAGACCTTCGATTCAGCCTTTGAGCCCTTCATGAAAGTTGTAGAGGACGAAGAGCGGAAAATGGGGATATATCGTATGTAAGGTTTGGTGGAGAGTTGACCGGGGAAAAGTATTTTCTAGTACCGGGTGGTCGGATGTGGACAGCAGAAATAGAACTAAATTTGGGGAAAAGACACAATTTCTAAAAATAGGTAGAGGGCTTTTAAAATTCGAAGAAAATTTCTGAAGGATGGGGATGGTGGACAGAACCTCCAATAAATTTGGGGATTCAAACAAAAATCAATAAGTGGGTAGAAAGCTAGAAATATAGAGCTGCTGTTACACAGATCTGAACTGGGACAGAACTAGAAGGTTGAAAGACACGAAAATGGAAAATTATAAAAAGAAAGGTAAATGACGGGATATTTTACTGGAGGTTGGGAATCAAGAGAGGAACCAACCCTGAAAATCTCAGCTCCAGATGATGTCGGAGTGGGGAGCTAAAATTCCCGGAGTGAACCTCTGTCCAGTAAAACAGAACCTGGACAGCACTTCGGAAGCGGCATCGCGGCAGCTCGATGGCGGCACGAACGGCGGCGGCGGCGGCAGAGATAGAAATCAGAGGTAGAGGGGCTAAGATAGAAGGGTTCTATACCCTGAAATGCTGAAGGAGGGAGGAACCAGAGGGAGAGAGAAGGGGGCGCAAATTGCTCTTGGCATACACAAAATTTTCTTCTTCATTAATTCACACAAATGGAAATTACATGCCTTATATAATAAATGGAAAATGACCACTTATGCCCTCAGATCTATGGTTGGGAGGGGTATACAAGGTATAGAAATAATTAGTTCTAATAGCATTTTTTTAGAAAATTAAAATTGGACCAAAAATGGGGTGGCGCCCCCTTGACTAGGTATGTAAGGTAGGTGGCATCTTTGAATTTTTTAACCACTTGTCTCCCATGTGTCCAATTGACCTTCTAGATGCCACCTAGGACTTTGACCAGCCCCACATGGACCCATATAGCTTATGTGGACCAATGGGGATGGAGTGAGGGCCCCCTTGTTGGACCTACTGTTATTTTGCAGATAAACCCACCAAGACTTACATTTGTGTACCCATATAACACAAGGGTATATATACAAATATAAAAGGATATAAATGCAAACAAAATGTGAGCGGTCTTGCTTCGATGTCCCCATCATATTCTTTTTATGTTCATGTGCATGTGCATGTGGACTATGCTTTTGTGGGCGAGCATGATTTTTACCTTTCATGGTATGAGGGTGGTGTCTTTCTTTGAGATGCCAGCATTCCTGGTCAGTGTGACCAGTCTTACCACAATGAAAGCAGCAAAGAGAAGTATTTCTTTTGAAGTCCATGGGGAGTGTAGACCTGTCTGGATGGGAATGTCGACACTTCTGATTCTCCATGCGATTCTGTGCAGAGTTCTGCTAAGGAGGCCCTCTGCCAGTGTTGACCAATTTCTTTCCTTGTCCTTTCACTTGTTGTCATGTTCTAAGCTCATCATTTCTCAGGATGAAACAATCATACACAGTGTGACCATGTCTACCACAATAATAACAATGGACATTCATTTTGTGGAAAGCATGGTATTTAGCATTGGACATGTTGTAGTTCATGTTTGGATGAGCATACTGAATTTTGCTTTTCTTTCGAGCAGTATGCCCTTTTTGGTGACCACAGGAAGTGGTGGCTTCTGATGAGCCAGAATCTTGGTCTTGGGCAAACATTGACAGTAAATCATTCAAACCTTGAATTTCATTTTCAAGTGAGAAAATATGCTATTTAGATTGATCAAGACCCTCTTCGCATGCTGCCAATTGCTAATTGATCATGGCATTTACCACTTTAAGATTTTGATTTTCTTGTTCTAAAGCATGCAATATTTCAGAGCAATCATCAATGACATTTTTACCTTTTCCAATAGCAACCAGTTTTTCATTCACTTCTTCTTCATCTTGTTCAAGTTTAATTTTCTTTTCCAATAATTCTCTATTCTCTTCTTTCAGAGAATCAATCAGATTTTTTTGCCATTCAAGATCATCATGGAGACCTATATTTATCTTTTCATGAACAAGCATTCTTTGCATGCAAAATTAGCAGAGCATGAAACTTCAGTTTCTTTTAGGAC
Source organism: Amorphophallus konjac (assembly GCA_022559845.1). Classification (NCBI taxonomy): domain Eukaryota; kingdom Viridiplantae; phylum Streptophyta; class Magnoliopsida; order Alismatales; family Araceae; genus Amorphophallus; species Amorphophallus konjac. The sequence continues at coordinate 109,157,485 of CM040125.1, read as the reverse complement.
ATTTTCACTTTAAGTTTCAGAATTTTTACTTTCTTCAATCAACCTCTCATCATGAATTAGCCCATCGGCCATAGTTTGATCATTACAGATTGATTTAGGTTGGTTTTGAAGTTTTATTACAATTTATTCCAACCTAGTGTTTTCATCATGAAGATTTTCATTTTCATCCCTTAGACATGTAATGCTTTGTTTATTTGTATCTAGATCAAAAGAAAGAATGTCGTTAAGCTCTTCAAAAGTAGAACAGTTTTTACAAAAAGAGCTTTCATTTTGGTTACTTTTCTTGAGATCCTTTTTGAATTTTTTGTTTTCTGATTTTACCTTTTTGTATTGAGTAATCAACTCATCATAGGCTTCCATAAGCTCTTCAAAAGTGAATTTCTCGGAGTCAGAGTTTACCTGTGATGAGGATGTATTGCTGGACTGTTCTGCACGGTCGGCCATGAAGCATTCTTGATCTTGTTCCTTCCCTTCATTGATTTTCACCAACATGTCCAGTACTTGCTTCGTTGTGCTGCAGGAGGACACAAGATGAGTTAGTCTGAGATCAACTGCAGCTGTAATTAAGTTATATGCAGCAAGATTATTATTGTGTTTTGTCTCATGTTTGGCTGACCAATCAATTGAATTTGATGGCAGCTCATGAGGACCATCGTATATAAGAGTCCACAATTGTGGATCTATGGAGCAACCATAGGTGAACATTCTCCCTACCCACATAGAAAAATTTGAACCATCATAAATGGGCGGAGAAACCATCGAAGCATGTGTAGCATATGAAGCCATCTAAGCAAAATACACCGGGATCTTTCCCTGCAGGTTGTAGGATCTGGGAATGGCAGAGCCTCGCTCTGATACCACTTGTTGAGTAGTGGATGGCGGATCTAGAGGGGAGGGGTGAATAGATCTGCCTCTCTTTTCGCAGAACACCCCTCTTAAAAGCTAGATAAAGAGAATCGCAGTGGAATATAACTAGCTTAACGAAGACACAACGATTTGCTTAGTAAGATGAACAAGAAATATAGAAATTAAACCTAAGCATGCATCTAACACAAAGCAATCGCACAATCAAACCACAACACACGAGATTTTAAGGTGGTTCAGACTGAATCCCCAGTCCTATGTCCACCCCTCACCAAACCAGGTGATGCTCCACTAGTGCAGCGCACCAAACCACAGATCGGAAAAACCTCTGATTGCCTTCCTACTAACCACCGGTAGGGACGTCAACACCGCAGATTGGAGAACTTTCGATTGTCTTCCTACTAACCACATGTAGGGATGTCAACACCACAGATCGGAGAACTTCCGATTACCTTCCTACTAACCACTGGTAGGGACGAACAACACCGTAGATCGGAAAACTTCCGATTGCCTTCCTACTAACCACCGGTAGGGACGAATCTTCATTTTAATAGTTTAAACAAAGTGAAAAGAGAACAAGATGAAAATGCTCAAACAAGATGTGGAGATATGCTCAAAGAGAAAAGATCTTCTCTGAGATTACTGGAGCTTGAATCTGATTCTTCAATCGATGTAGATCACCAACAAAGACTTCTTTCCTATTCACAAAGCTCTCCTCTTGATTCAGCAACAATGGCTTCTTCTTTCTTATGAAATGGTCTTCCTTGGATCTCCTCTAGTTGATGAAGAAGACTATGGATGTAGCTTTGATATCCCTTGAGAACCTTGCTTGCTTCTAGCTTCCTTGGAGGTTGCTTGCTTGAGATATAACCTTGAATCACCTTGGAATGGATGAAGAACTTCTACACGGAGTACTGTTCACGGCTACAGTACCTCTTCTTCCTTGGACCTCCTCTAGCCTTTCTTGATCTCCCTTGATCCCTCTTGAAGCATTAGGGTTTCTAACCCTCTTGTGTTGGTTTTATATCTTTTGAATGGTCCATAAACATGCCCCGGACTAGATCCACAAATCATGGGGGATTGGGTGACTTTAGGACAAAACAAATCCAAGAAATAGGGCTGCCCATGAGGTGGAGAACGAAGTCAAATATGGCTGCCTCGGGGCTGGCGGTCGACCGGAAATTGGTGGCGGTCGACCGTTCTGAGAAAACCCTGTAGAAATTTCGGTCCTGGAATTTTCGGTCGACCGCCCTGGGCTAGCGGTCGACCACCACTGAGAATCATGTGGACAGTGAGCTGCTGGAAATTTCGGTCGACCGCCCCTGGGCTGGCGGTCGACCAAAATCTGGGCAAGTTCCAGATTTCCATCTTTTAGTCCCTTAACCCGTTTATCTCAATCACTTAACTCCTTTAGCAGCCCATTCTCTTGGTTATGCTTCTTTGTGCATCGACCTTGGCTATGTGAAGTGCCGACTCATTTCGTGCTAAGTGTTGACTCTTCTTGAAGCTAGCGTGATCTTCTGTTAGCTGTCCAACCTATTGCTTCTTGGAAGGAGTTTCATTCTTGGAGTTTCATTCGTGCTTGGGCGTGATCATTGATCTTTCACTTTTGCCATCTCCACTAAATTCCTTGTCCATTCATTGACTTTTCTGTCATGAACAAAACATCACGTTTTTCAGTCATATGAGAGTGGAAATTAACAATGACTTATAGTGTTTAGCCATTATCAAAACCAAGCCATTATCAAAACCAAGAATGTCAAATGACTCAAATGACCACAGGGGCACAACAGGTGCTTAATGAGGCTGAAAGAAGGTACCCCGCAACCGAGAAACTCATGCTAGCGTTGGTTACCTCGGCCAAGTGCCTCCGACCCCACTTTCAAGGGCACTCCATCGTCGTATTGATCGGCGAACCCCTGAAGAAGATTCTCTTTCACCATGAAGCCTCAAGACGTCTCGTCAAATGGGCCATCATGCTCGGGGCCTACGACATCTCGTATTGCCCCCGCTTGGCCATCAAAGGATAGGCTCTCGCAGACTTCATCGTCGAAAGCACAGTTCCGATTAAAGAAGTACCTCCACCAGCACCCGGGCCCACTTGGGATCTATTCGTCGACGGGTCCTCCAACTCGATCGGATGCGGCGCCAATGTCCTTCTCCAATCCCCCGAAGGAGCGGAGGTGCGGTACGCCCTGAAGTTCAACTTCCAACCGTCCAACAACGCCTCTGAATACGAAGCCCTTATCTCAAGGGCCAGGATGGCTCGATGACTAGGGGCTGAGCGAGTCAAGATCCACACGACACCCAATTGGTCGCTAGCCAGGTCAACAGTGATTACGAAGCTCGGGAAGGAAAAATGGTCAAGTACCTCCAGATGGTCAAGAGGATGGCCCAACTCTTCGAGAGCTTTGAGGTAGTCCGGATAGCTCAGGAGGAAAACTCCCGAGCGGACGCCCTCTCTCGACTAGCCTCCTCGCTCGACCCCGTAGGTACATGATCGGCCTTTCTCGAAGAGCTCGAGCGACTGAGCATCGAGTCTGAGCTTATGACTGTTGACCCGGCACCCCCGAGCGACTGGCGGACTCCCTACATATTTTGGCTCCGGGATTCTCAAGAGCCCGCCGACCCTCTGGAGACTCGGAAGCTCAAGTACCAAGCTCGGCGTTTCGTCATGCTAGATGAGGCCTTGTACCGCAGATCTTAATCCGGTCCCCTCCTCAAATGCATTAGCACCAACGAAGCCAGCCGAGCTATTCAAGAAGTACACGAAGGCATCTGCGGCGCGCACCAGGGAGGAAGATCGCTCTTTAGGATCTTGCTTTGGTAGGGTTATTGGTGGCCCACTCTCCAGCGTGACTGCATGACCTACGTACAGAAGTGCGACCGATGTCGGTGCTTAGACCACCTGATCCATCAGCCCACCGCGGAGCTCATCACCCTTGCCGGGCCATACCCTTTCGTATGGTGGGGGATTGACATCTTGGAGCCATTCCCCATGGCTCAAGCTCAGAAGAAGTTCGTCATCGTCGCCATTGACTATTTCACCAAGTGGATTGAGGCCGAAGCCACCACTAGGATCACCGAATCAGTCGTATGAAGTTTTGTTTGGAAGTCGATCATCTGTCGCTACGGTGTCCCCCGAGTGATCATGAGCGATAACGATCGGCAGTTTAATTCTCATTACTTTAGAGACAGATGTGCCGACCTTAACATTCACAATCACTTCACTTCTGTAGCTCACCCTCAGGCTAATGGACTGGTCAAGAATGTCAATAACACTATCTTAAAATACATCAAAACCAGGCTCGGCATGGCCAAGGGAAGCTGGCTCGAGGAATTACCGAGCGTACTATGGTCGCACCGAACTACTCTGAGAATGGCCACCAGTGTAACACCTTTTCTGCTGGTATATGGCATGGAAGCCGTAATTTCATTGGAGGTCGGCAATCCCTCTCTCCGAGTCGCCCACTTCAAACCCGAGGTAAACGAGCAGAAACTGCAAGAGAACCTCGACTTAGCGGACGAGATCCAAGAGATTGCAAGTATCCGATCAATGGAATACCAATGGCACATCATTCGATGCTACAACTCCAGAGTCCGAGACAGACACTTCTAGCGAGGAGACTTCGTCCTAAGAAAGGCCGAAGCATCTCGACCACTAGAGGCTGCGGGGAAGCTGGCCCCTACTTGGGAAGGCCCCTACTGAGTGGTCGAGATGCTCGGGAAAGGAGCATACTGACTATTCACCATGGAAGGAACACTCATCCCTCGGACATGGAATGCGACAAATCTTCGCAAGTTCTACTTTTGATCATTTGGCAAGCATGCACATGTAAGCAAAGTAGAATAAATGCCATTCTTTACTTCTTATTAAACTTTGATGTAGAACAAGTAGGCCGCAGCCAATACAGTATACATGTACAAAAATTAAACCCTTTGGCACTATAACGCGAGCAGAACGCTCGGCCAACCCGGTAAGCGCTCCTACGTCGAGCCACAGACTCTGTCTCGTGTAAAAACTGGCTCGGATAAATGATTGCCGGCCTCGTTGGTTTGAGAAAAGCTCGAAGGAAAGAGGAAAAGAGGAGAAACAACAAAAACAAAAAGAGAGAAGTCGACCCAAGCAAAATGGAGAGGAAACTTGAGAGAGCTCCCCCCTAGGCAACGGGATCAACGGTGGGAAGAGGGGCTGGGTAGACAGTGAAAGAATGAAGCTTGATGAGCTTCATTCTCCCCTCAGAATAACGTCAGCAGGTCAGGGACAAGAAGGCGACATGCTCTGGCATGAACCCTCTCCCAGAGTGACCCCGACTGATGAACCCTCTTCCTGACTGAAACAGCAGGAGCTTCCCTCCTACTGCCATCTGCATCATCATCTTCTGAAGCACCTTCCATGCCCCGCCAAGATCGACACCACAACGCCTCGTGAAAGGGAAAGAAGGAGAAACCGCCAGGGATGGCCTTAAGCGATGAAAGGAAAAGAAGACGCCCCTCGGACCTTTTATAGGCCGAAGGGGGAGCTGATCACCTTAAATGACTCTCCCCTTACAAAACACGCTAAAAGGGCTTTCACTGAGATGATTACCACGTTTCCAAAACATCCCGCTAGCGCGACGCGCGACGCGCGACGCGGCAAGTCATTAAGGGCGGTATGGAAAAATGGAAAGGTGCCAGCGCCATGTCAGTTATTTGATAGATCTGCACACGTGATATCTGTAGAGAAAATTGGCGCCTTGTCCAATGACTATGGATCGGGTAGTCAAATCACACCAAAAGCGGTAAGAAACAGTCAATTCAGCATTCAATACTGCCGCTATTATATTTTCCAAATAATGCCTTGCCCGGATACATAAGGGAAAGAAAAAAGAAAGAGAGAGCTATTACATCAGGCCTCAGGCCCATCTTCAGGCTCGGCAAGCAAGGCTTCTTCAGCACGAGATGATTTTCCCCCAGTATTCTCGGTGACGGTCGACCCAGGTACTGACCCCACCTATGTGGGAACTGTCTCGGTCGTGCGCCCTCCCGAGGTTGTTGGAGTTGGCGATCCCTCGGACGAGGTCGAGGACTCCCAACCCTCCTCTTCGCTTGATGTATAATGGGAAGAGTCGGTCGAACCCCATTCTGAGTCATAGCGTTGCCCGGAAAGGGAAAACAGGCCTAGACGCTTGGGCCTCTGCCTCTATGACGGCCCGATAGAAGCCCTGGGAGAAGCCCTTTCGAAGCCCCCAACGGTAGCCTGACTCAAAGTAAGGGAAGGCAGCCTGAAGAAGAGCAGCATGGTAAGCCTCCGAGCGTCTATGTTGCTCGAGAGCTTCTACCCCTGCCAGCTCCACCTTCCTCTCAAGCTCAGCTATCCTCTATTCTGACTCGGACAGCTTCCTCTCGACCTCGGCCCGTGCACCCTCAGCCCCCCGGACTCTGTCCTCGAGCCCCTCTCACTCGGTCTTCCATTGCTCATCGCGCTCGACCTGAATCTTGTGCTCTGCCTCCAGGAGCTCATTCTTCCGATCGATCATGCGACGGGCCTGGGCCAGCTGCTCCGTCAGCGATCGAGCCTCCACTTGGCTCGACTGCGCCAATGCCCGGAGCGGGGCCATCTCCCGTCGAAGGTCCCCTAGATCGAGGTTCAGACGCTCGATCGTCCGATCAAGCGCACCGCGGGCCCACGAAAGAGTCTCTCACTCTGACTCCACCCGAGCATACGCATCCACTCCTTCAGCTCCCAGCTGGGCCAAGACCAGCCCACACTCCATAAGTTACTCGAAAAGTGAGGAGGGGGGACCCTTCCGGGCTTTCTCCCGCAAGTCTCGTGAAGCTAGGGAATGGCACGCCCGGTACAGAGAAGCCCGAACGCTGAAGGCACTAGTCGAGGGAGGGGAAACTCTCACCAGAGCAGCAAGGATTGGGGCACCTCCCTTGGGCAACCCCGTCCTGGGGGCCCCGCCGGTTGGCTCGAAATTGTTGACACCCATTTTATGACCAATAAGTTGGGTCATCTCCTTGTTTATTCTATATGATGCTCCAAGTTGGCTCCCTGCTGCAAACCGTCTCCAAAGAATAGTTCTTCATTAAGCCTTCTTGATCAGTTGGAGGCTTATTTCATGGGTCTTATCCTCTTGGTTGAGTCTGGTTTCCTCGGCGCTTGTCATTTGGATGAAGCTTAGCAAGCTCTTATCATTTTTGATCCTTATTGTCTCTAACGGTCCACCACAGGGGCGTTACGTTCTTCTAACGCATTAGCCTTGGGCCGTTACATCTTGAAGAGTCCTACGGCTTAAGGCCTTGTTTCAATCCTTATCCTTTGGCCTATCCGTTGATTCTAACGGTCTATCATGCGGCCGTTACGTTCCACTAACACGTCCACGCATGGCCGTCACATTCATGCAGAGTCCAACTGTTTAGAACTTCTTCCCGTTGATCTTATCCCCTTGAGGATAAGGTTAGTGTGACGGTCTCCCCCTGAGGCGTTACATGCATGTGGCGGTCTATCGTGCAGCCGTTACATCCAACAGAGAGTCCTGGCTGGTCTGGTCTTTTCTCTGCCGCTCCGTGATCGAATTGAGAGTTTGATCTTGTGATTTCTCTTCCAAATCTGATCCTCAGGACCTTCTGTTTGATTCTATGGACTCTTGGGAGTATTATCTTCAAGAATTTGCTAAGAGTTATCCTCCTTTCTTGCCGGATTATCCTCTACTCGACCGGAGAGTTTGAGGGCCTATAAATAGAACCCTTAACTTCATGGCCTAAACAGGAGAAATCTGGAGTTTGCGTCGAACTGCTGCCGCATTCAGGAGCCACATCCGTCTAAGAGGAGCTTGTTTCTACGTCCATCTGCATCACAGTCAAGGGAGTACTCTGGTTTTGGGTTTTAAAGTTCATAGTTTGCACACTTGTGTTCTTCCCTTGTTCATCTCATCATAGCATTGTCCCACTCCTCTTCTCCTACGTTCTTCCACTTGTTTCAATCATCTAAACTTTCCTCCCACGTTTTAAAATGCCTAGAGGGGTTAAAAAACAAAACTTCCCCGGTATTCCCCTTTACTTTTGAATGATCTTAAGTTCTTTGATTATTGATACTACACTTGTGTGAAAGGCTAATTTGGGGTTGCTTTCTTGTGTTCTACGTCCTTTGGCAGGTTTACAGAGTTCATTAGACGAGGCCCAAGCTTTCTAGCCGACTGGAAGGTTTGGAGTTCGAAGGATTCACAAGTTGTTTCTGTAGATACTCTGACGGTCTTCATCAGACGTGTCAGGGGGCTATAACGGCTTATCGGGAGACCGTCACACTCTTGTGACGCACATGCGTTGGACCGTTACATTCGACAGATCTACAGATTTCGTTGGTTTCTATCTCCCATGGGCGAGTGCATCATCCTCCTATTTCTAAGGTATTATTCAGGTCTTTGGCTTGTCTTATTACCTTAGTGGCAATCACATTCTTTCCTTAGTATTGGGCATTGATTTTTTCTCTCATATCCCCTATTTCCTTTGCTTGTTCCACCCACGTGGTGTGTTTTATTTATTCCATTGCTCCACGCTCCGGCGTGTGTTTTTCTTTTCTTTCTTTAGTTTAGTTCGATTGAGACAACATTGCACATTCTAGAGCTTGTTCTGATTGCCTAGGTTCATGGTTCACATGTTCATAGGTTGATTGAGATCATTATTATTTGCTCATCATATTTATCATTCATTACATCACAAACAAAAAGGAAGAAAACAAATCAACAGATAATTTTTTGGCGATCACGGTGGGACAACTTGTGCCAATCGTGCTTTTTGATCTCTGTTAAACCTACCATCATTTCCTTGTTTGGTTTTCCCTGGGTTTCTCTTTTATTTCCCTACTATTTCTGGTTCTCTGGCTCCTCTAACGGTCTCCTATCCCTGCATTACACTGCTTCTGACGGTCTGGTCTTCGACCGTCACATACTTCTGATGCAGGTCCCCTAGACCGTTACATACTCCAGATAGGTACGCATCCCGAGGTGCATTTTAGTTCCACAGTTTCTGCTGTGATATTTTGACTTGGGTGATATCTGGTCTCCTCCCTCATTTTTATACTTATCTACATCATTGTGTGCACACTTGTTTGCTAGATTCTAGGTTAGAATTTGCATGCACTCCGGTATGCATAGGTTCATGCATATTTTCATACATTATATTGCATTTTTCTACCTTTGATGTGCGGACCTCTCATCTCCATATTCCTTGGGGCTGACTAGGAAATCACACCAGGGACCTCCATAAGTCCCCGCGAGCCGTGGATTCCCACACGGACGTCGGGCCAGTTGTACCTTTCCACCCCGTGTCTAGGATTGCATAAGTGAAGGAGTGATCACATTTAGGGTTAAACCAAGCCTTACACCCCTCTCCTATTAGGAACCCATTGTTGAGAGCACATCCTAATCAATCTACTAAAGTTCCAAAGGAGAAATCATAAGAATCTTGAGGCATCATCCTAAGCAACTTGGTTGACTTTGAGTGTCTTCATTACTTTTTCACTTGCATCTTTGATAGAAATCATTCAGGTTTGGTTGCTTATTATGTGATTGTTTGTTGTCTTGTTTGTATCTTGTTAAGGTTGTCCGTTGCATGTGGAGTCATCTCCATCCATTAGGAGCATCATCACCCGCGGGCGAGTCCCTCTCTTCATCCTATTTCAACCCCATCTTCGAATCTACCATGGCTTCCTTCGATCTTCCTCGGTCCTAAGAGGAGTCCCTTCCTCAAGGGCTTCTAGAGGATCCCTCTAGAGTTGTCTCATTCCAGCCTCGCGAAGGGCCCGTTCTTCCCTCATCTTCCATCCCTATGGAGAGTGCTCCGTCCACTCAAAATCCTCCTCTTCCTTCCGCCAATTCTGTCCTTCAGATGATGGCCCAATTAGACCCGGCCCAGCTTTAGGCGGTCTATCAGGCTATACAAGGGTCCAACACCCCGCCCTCCCTGATTATCTTTGGTCATTCCAATCCGTCCGTCACTCAACCTGGAGCAGACGGACCCATTGTGCAGCCCGTTGATCTCACTTCGGTCCAACCTAGGACCCTCCGCTTCTCCAATCTTGAAATGGGCCAGTCTTCTAGGTCGGCCCAGCAGTTCCTTGATAAGGGCAATACCTTTGTCCCTTCTTTCCCGTTAGATCATCATGCCTCAGGCCCAGCTATGCCGCAAGTTCTTGTTGGTCCAAACGATTTTATGCGCCCTCAGCAAGGGGCAGCCCAGGTCCAATCTAATGTGGGTCATCCTGCGATCCACCATCCTTCCTATGGGCCGTCTCCTCCATCTGCTTACCCTTCCGTCCCTCAAAATCCATCCTTTATTGTCCCTCCTCCTTCCCGAGAGTAGGAGTTGCTTGATAAGTGGGCCGCCATGCAGCAGCAGCTCGACTTCCTTCAAAAGCGGGTTGGCCCTCAAGCTTTGGCAGACATTCCAGTCCCTAGTTTCCAAAACATCCGGTTCCCTCCACAGTCCGAGCTCCCCAATTACAGAAAGTATGATGGGAACAGCAACCCTTTTGTTCATGTGAGGGACTTCTTATACGAGCCGGCTCAATTTCTGAACGATGATCGCCTCATGGCGTATCTATTTCGCCAATCGCTAGATGGTGTTGCACTGGAATGGTTCTATTCTCTGCCACTGGAAGATGCCGAGAGTTTCAAGACAGTAAAAGATAAGTTTATTCAGAGGTTCCAAGATAGAGTCGGCCTGGAATATTCATTTACAGATCTGGTGGCCGAAAAGATGAAACCAGATGAGGAATTCGCTACCTATGCCGACCGATGGGGGCAGATGGCCGCTAGAGTGCCCGGCCACATTCCGGAGGAAGAGAAGGTCAAATTGTTGATCTCAAATGCCACTCCGACCTTCCGCAATATTCTAGCCATGAATGACATAGCCAACATGCATCAACTATATAGCCGAGCGCGCTTTATCCAAACTCAGTTCAAGGATTCCCCCATACACTCGCTCTTTGAAAATCAAAAGCCCAAGTATCATAAGAAGCCTCAAGGGCCTGTTACCGAGGGGATCCAGACGAACGAGCAAGTTCAAGCCGTTGCTTTCCCTTTTCAAGCCGCACCCTTCCGCTTCCCACAAAATTCCCGCACTCCACAAAACCCCGCCCCTCAAAACTTCCAAGCCACTCCATAAAATCCTCCGCCTACCTTCACCATTCCATAAAATACCTTCGCCGCACCATAGCAACCACCACAACCTCCACAATACCACAACGTCCATCTACCCAACGGCTATAACAACAGCAATAACAAGCGCCCGGCTCCTAAAAGAGCACAATACCCACCATTGCCAGAAACTCTCACAGATATCTTCTCGGCTCTCATGTCAATCAATGCTATACAACTTCCTCCGGAATGGCCCAACTGGAACCCGACCGTTGATCAGACCAAGTACTGCATATTCCACAGGCAGTCAGGCCACACGATCGAAGGATGTTTTCAGTTCAGAGACTTGGTATATGACCTTCATGAAGGACAGAGAATTGATTGGGCCGAGATGCACAAGGCCATTGTTGAAATTAAGGAAAAGAGAAGGCAGCCGCCGAGACAGCAAGTGCAGCAGCAACAAGCACCGCAGCCGCAGCAGCAGCCACCACAACAGTAACAGTAGCCGGTTCAGGACTTGGGGATCCACCAAAACCCGATGCCGAACCATCCTTCCGCTCCACAGCCTCAGCCGCAGGCACCGGCCGAGGTAAATGTAGTCTAACCCCCGGCTCCTAACGTCGGGTGGTCTTTTGATGATGACGGCACCACACCATAGATAATGGCCTTCCACCATAATCACCGTAATCCCCTTACTCCCTCTAACATTTTACCTACACACCCAACACCTTCACCACTTGTCCTCCCATTCATACCCGCTCCAGTAGCTCCGCCACCACCTGCAATTCTGTCACACCCGTCACCAGTTACCCCCGCTACCATCATCACACCATCACCCAACCCTTCACTTATCCCCACGCCTCCACTAGCCTATCCTCCCTCCGTACCAGCGCCCATCACCACCACCCCACCTTCCATTAATCCCTCGCCCATCATCCGCCCATCACCGCTTATTACCTCCACCAACACCACTTCCCACCAAATTCTTTCTCCCACACCGCCTATTCCACTCATCCACACCACCAGGCCAATTATGCCGTCTTCTGATGCCGTGCCGGCACAAAACCTCGCCCTACAGAGCGGGCGGTTGTTCCATCAGAATTATCCCACTACTTCTAATCCCCAGTCTTCCCAGTCGGCTGCCGAGCAAGAAGAAGTTGAACCTCTGCCGAGTACCCAGTATGACTTGCTACATCATCTGGACAGGGTGCCCGCCAAGATATCTATTTTGGAGCTTATCAAGAGATCTACCCTTCACCAGGATGCTCTCAGAAACTTTTTACAAAAGGTGATGGTTAGTGAGGACATGGCAGTTGACAGTTTACCGACAGTACTGACAACAATTTCCAAAGGGCCGACGATCACATTTTCTGAGACCGAGCTACCTCTTCCTGAAGCTCGGCAAATGTCGCTCTGCATTTCAATTACTTTGAACAAAGTTAATATTGACGCAGCACTGGTAGACACAGGGGCATCGATTAATGTGTGCCCACTCAGTACCCTCCGAGCTTGCAACATATCTGAAGAACTACTGCGACCTACCCCCACCACCATAGCTGCATATGATAATTCAAGAAGAGCCTGTCATGGGGTGGTCACTATTCAAGCAAAACTTGGACCTCTTACTTTGCCAGTGGAGTTCTATGTGCTGGACATTGACCATATGTTCAAGGCTATCTTGGGTCATCCATGGATTGACACTCTCAGCATCGTACCCTTCACTGCGCATCAATGCATTAAATTTCCTTTCCAAGGGAGGGTCGTCAAAGTTAAGAGTTTATCCACGGTCCAATCTGTAAAGGCTATTTCAGAAAAGGTTCTCCCCACCTTATGGCCCAGCAGCCGGCCAGTCATCTCAGTGCTAGATCTTGACTTTCCTTGGGCTTATACACCCCGCAAACCCATCACTGCTGCGGTTAATATCAAGATGAAGCCCCAGATCTGAGATTCCAAGGGCTGGGATATTATATTGAAGCTAGGCTACCAACCGGGGAGAGGCCTCGGTGCTCAATTGCAGGGAAGGACCAAGCCCATCCCCAAGGGCAGAAAAATGAACAGGAGAGGTCTCGGCTACAGAGAGACTGCATTATCCATGATGGGTGATTCTGGGCCACTCACCTGGGACTACCATCAGCATTTTGTCAGAGGGCCTCTTCAGCTAGGCACATTGAGCCCACAGCCAGTTCTGCTAGAAAGGAAAGTTTCAGTTTGTCCAGTTTCCGGTCCCCCTCTACCACCAAGAGGGCCAGTTGACGACATGATTGACTATGGTCAGGCCTTTGAGAGATTGTTCCATCAAGAAGACTGCCAGAAGCGTCAAGAGGTTCGGCTTGTCCAATGGAGGCTGAAGAAGCAGCCAGTTCAGCATCCACGGGAGGAGGGGAGCTCGCCGATTGTCTTTTCTTGGTCTCCCTCCCGTCTTCAATCACTTTTTCAGCAATGGGAACTCATATCCCGTCCTCCCCCAATCATGATCAACCAATCCTTCAATGATACGTTTGAAATCCTATTTATTCCCTGCGCCTATGGGCGTTGTCCTCCTATTAATCTGGTCGATCTATTCACTCCTCCTTCCACCACTCCACTCCACGAGATGTGGTTTCGGTCCTCCGATCCCTTCTTCGATTGCATCTTCCCTGAATTGTTCCCCATGCAACTCCCGCCTCCTCCATCCTGTTGTGTGGTCTCCACTGATCTCCAAAAAAAAAATGTCAAATTTGAAATGGAGATTTCAGTGGAAGATTACGCTACCTTGTCTCCATTCTCCTCCCAGGGGCACGAGTCCCCTGCTCCTTCCTTTCCACTAGATTTTCTTTCCCCTAGGTTAGGATTAGGGTCTGTCGAGTCTAGGGAAGTAGAGTCAGTTAGGTCTAGAGAAGTAGGGTCTTGTTCTAGCTCGTCCAACCCTTCCTCCTCTGAGCCACGCCCGCTTGCGCGTCCTCCAAAATCCGTTCCTGATAGGTTCTTGCAAGATCTAGCTCAGCGGTGTCATGCTCTTTTGAAGTGTCCAGAATTTGTTGCTACGGCAATCATGATTGAGGATGAAGAGGAAATAGAGGAGGTGTGGAGCAATGAGGGACTCGGTGTCTATGAAATCCTAGATGAGAAAGATCCAATTGATGACGACGACGGCAACGTAAATGACACTGCCGATTTGTTTGCGCAAGGATTAAAAATATTCGACGAGCCATCGTCGGCAGTGGATGAACCTACGAAGTAAATAAATTTGGGAACTGAAGAAGACCCAAGGCCCATCATTGTTGCCGCTAATCTCCCTCCACAAGTAGAAGAGGATTTGATCAAGGTTCTAAGGGAGTATAGCGATTCTTTCGCCTGGTCTTATGAGGACATGCCAGGTCTTGACCCCTCTTTAGTGGAACATCGACTCGTGCTTAAACCAGGGGCAACACCTGTAAAACAATGGTCAAGAAGGTTTCACCCCCACATGGCCTTGAGGATTAAGGAAGAAGTCGATAAGTTGTACAAGGCCAGATTCATTAGAGTTGTTCTGTATCCTCAGTGGGTGGCAAACATAGTCCATGTTATTAAGAAAGATGGAAAGGTGCGTATCTGCATCGATTTCAGGGATCTTAAAAAAGCATGTCCCAAAGATGATTTCCCGCTGCCTCACATCGACGTCCTGGTGGATAACACCGCCGGGTACGAAGCTTTATCATTCATGGATGGTTACTCAGGCTATAATCAGATCCGTCTCGCTCCGGAAGATCAAGAGAAAACTTCCTTCACCACGCCCTGGGGCACGTATTGTTATGTGGTCATGCCATTCGGTCTGAAGAACGTGGGTGCCACCTATCAAAGGGCGATGATGGCTATCTTCCACGACATGATGCATATCAATATGGAAGCCTATGTGGATGACATCTTGGTGAAGTCAAGGACAAAAGAAGAGCACCCCTCTATTCTGGCTAAGGTGCTGCAAAGAGCCAGGGAGTATAAGCTTAAGATGAATCCGAAGAAGTGTGTATTCAGAGTCTCTTCAGGGAAGCTGCTAGGTTTTATAGTGAGCAAACGGGGGATCCAGATTGATCCTAACAAAGCACAGGCCGTCATGGACATGCCTTCGCCGAAGAATATTACGGAACTTCGAGGACTGATTGGAAGATTGCAATTCATCAGAAGATTCATATCCCAACATTCTCAAAGGTGCCGCCCGTTTTATGAATTGCTAAAGGCAGGGGTTAAGTTTGAATGGAATCAAGACTGTCAGAAGGTCTATGAGGACCTAAAGGAATATCTATCCAATCCCCCGGTTTTGCAACCTCCTATCCCTGGGAAACCCCTAATCCTATACATCTCGGTCATTGAGGACTCCCTAGGGGCGGTCTTAGCACAAGTAGATGACGAAGGGAAAGAGCGGGCTGCCTATTACCTCTCTCGGTTATTTAACCCGGCTGAGGCCAAATACACCGCTATGGAGAATACTTGTGCCGCCTTAGTGTGGGTAGCTCAGAAGCTTAAACATTACTTCCTTGCCCACCCAGTTAGGTTGATCTCTAGAATGGACCCGATCCGCTATCTCTTAGAAAACCCTGTCCTTTCTAGTAGGTTAGCTCGCTGGCAGAGCTTCCTCTCCCAATTCGATATCACATTTATCGTTCAGAAGGCAGTCAAAGGATATGCCATCGCTGAGCATCTTGCCCATCTCCCCATTCCTCACACCGACTCTATTCAGGACGATTTCCCTGATGAGCATCTCTCTGCTATCTCTCATCATCCCTTTTGGTCTTTGCACTTCGATGGTGCACTCAATTCTCAAGGCCGAGGGATCGGCGTTGTTCTGCTCACTCCAGAGGGAGTGACAATTCCCTTTGCTTATCAACTTCGATTCCCTGCTACCAACAATATCGCTGAGTATGAGGCTCTCCTAGCCAGATTGAAGCATGCCTACCTTCTAGGCGCGCGTTATTTGAATTTCATAGTAGATTCTCAGCTCGTCTTGCGGCAAGTTCTGTCCACTTACCGCACTCGTGACCCCAAGCTTAAGCCTTATCAAGACTTGGTCACGCTCTTGGCTAGGCAATTCTGTAAGCTGATCTACATTCATACTCCTAGGTCTCAGAACATCTTAGCCGATGCCTTAGCATCACTTGCCTCCTCTCTATCCTTCCCTCTCAGTCGGGGTACTGAGACTATCGTCGTTCAGAGAATGGACGCACCCTCTCTTCAGGATCCTTGGTACGTCAATCTTAGGAAAGCTGTAGAGGCAAGGGCCGAGAAGGAGGACCTCAAGGAGGTATCTTTGATCGAACTAGAAGAGATCCTGGAAGAAGAAGAATTGCCTTGGTATCATGAAGTTGAGTTATTTTGCAAAGATGGATCGTTCCCAGAAGGGGCAAATGCTGAGCTGTGCAAGTCAATAAGGAGAGCCGCCTCAAGGTATACCATTGTCGCAGGAGAACTATATAGGCGTGCTACCAATGGAATGCTCATGAGGTGCTTAGATGATGATGAGGCCTGGAAGGTGGCTGAAGCGGCCCATTCTAGTGAGTGTGGAGGTCATGTCAATGGCCAGGCTCTAGCAAAGAAGATCCGTAGGCAGGGCTACTATTGGCCCACTCTAGAGGAAGATTGCTCCCTCTACGTCCGGAGGTGTCTTAAATGCCAACTCCACGCTGATAAAATCCATGCTCCAACTTCATCTCTCCATCCTCTTTCCGCTCCTTGGCCATTCTCTATGTGGGCTTTTGACGTTGTCGGCCCGCTCGGTGATCCTAACTCTCAGATCAAACAGAAATCCTTTATCCTTACTACCACTGAATACTTCACCAAATGGGCCGAAGCGGAGGCGTACGCGGAAATCAAAGCTTCGACGGTGTGCCGCTTTATCATGAAGAATGTCATCTCGCGGTTCGGAGTGCCAAACAGCATCATCACCGACAACGGACCCCAGTTCGTTTCTCAAGAGCTCAAGGACCTATGTAAGAAGTTCAATATTGCATTGCATCATTCATCTCCATATTATCCTCAAGGCAACGGTCAAGCCAAAGCCACTAATAAAACCCTTCTTAAAATCATAAAGAAAACATGCGAATCTCATAAGTTCTCTAATTGGCCGGAAAGATTAGTGGAAGCTCTGTGGGCTTACCGCACCTCCGTCCATACCCCTACGGGACAAACTCCCTATGCTCTCACCTACGGGATGGAGGCGGTGCTCCCATATGAGATCTTGATCCCTTCCCTTAGAGTGCAGCTCGATAAGGAACTTAATCTCGATGAACGTCGAGAGGCGTTGCTCGTCCAGCTGGAACTCTTAGATGAGAAGAGGATGAACGCGGCCGATCACGTATCTGTTTATCAAAAGAGAGTTTAACGTTATTTTCAAAAGAAGGTGATTGAATGTAAATTTCAAAAAGGTGATATGGTTTTGAAACGTAAATTCATTCGGTCTGCAGGTCCTAGGTCTAAATTGCAACCTAACTGGGAAGGGCCGTTCGTTGTAAAAAAGGCTTATCCAGGGAATGCTTATCGCCTTAGTGAATGTAGAAGGTGAGGAGCTCGCTCACGCTTGGAATGGGTTGTATCTTAAGCATTTCTTTCCTTAGAGTCTAACCCGTGCCACCCCGGTAGCAAGGTGTTCCTCCCTTTCGCTATAAAAAAGGGTCCCGAGTAAGGCAAATCACACACTACATGACATCCCTGGTCAGGTTTCTCGCTTTGTAGACACCGTTTCTCCTTGACCATGCTTTGGGGGAAAGCCAAAGTCCCTGTCTGTTTCTTTCTTCGACTGAATCCAGGGGCAAGAAGTGAATAAGCAGGCGATGACCGATCTAGACACCCTAACAAGAGGAGGTCTCAAATAGGGGCAGTCCGTTATGACCTGACGCCACGAAAGAAAAAGAAAAGGAAAAGAAAAGCAAGCAAAGGAGCAATCTTTATGACAAAATCAAAAGCATTATCTCAAAAGTCTATAGATCATGATCCCAAAGCTCTAAAAGGCAAGAAAGAATAGCTAGGCATGGCAAGAGTGGCAGTACAGTTCCCCGCGGGACGAATGAGCCCGGTCGTATGCATGCCTAGAGTGGACTAAGGTTCGATGACGGACACAAAGCCCCGGTGCAACAGACCGAATCTCTAATGGGTTATCTGGAGAGGAACTCAAGTCTTAAAAACTTCTATATCTGGCACAAGCTTACCCCCGTGTTCTATTTTCCTTTTTAGGACCAAGGCTGGTATCCTAGGTATGGCCTTGGTAGAGACACCATCATGCAAGTTGGGTCTTGGCCAGGGGTCGTCACCTTGTTGCACACCAACCTCGGGAACTCTCGTTATAATAAGAAGGACCCACGTTATCGGGGGGGGCACTGATTTCCAAAACCCAAAAAAAACAAAAAAATCATATATTTCCAAAATCCAAAAAAATCATATATTTCAAAACCCAAAAAAAATCATCATATTTTTAAAATCAAACAAAAATCATATATTTCCAAAATCAAACAAAAATCATATATTTCAAAACCCAAAACATCAAATATTTTCCAAAATCTCACAAAAATTCAGATATTTCTAAAACTCCAAAAACACCATCATATGCATTGCATGCATCGCATTATTTTTATTATGTCTTCCGCCTATTTAATAAGGCTCCACCCCTTGACCAAATATCAAAAAATGGTCATTATCTAACTTGCTTCGAGGCAAGGGGTTGAGTCTAAGAACAGATCTAACATGTTTTGTGTCTAAGTGTGTGCAGAACACAGATTCAAGCCCAGGTTGAGAGTTCACAAGTTTGCAGGTTCAGGACCGTAACGCGCCAGGTTCAGGCCATCACAGTCAGGTAACAGTCCTACATTTGACCGTTACATTCTCTTCAGACATGGGCTTCCATCCTCCCAGCAGACTTTCTCTAACAGTCTGATATGTGACCATTACATCCTTCTAACGGTCTGTCGTTAGACCGTTACATCCTCCACAGAATGGGACTCTCAGTTTATTCCCCCTGACGGCCTATCACCAGGCCGTCACTTCCTTCTAGCGGCCCTTTGCAGGACCGTTACACTCTCCAGAGACTCTATTTTGCAGGTTCTTGGCCGAATCAAGCTGCAACTCATGCTCATTTCGATTAAAACCACTTTCCAAATCATTCACTTAAACTCATTCAATTGGACTTAATGCAACATCAGTTCTAATTGTCAATTTACATCATTTCATGAACAAAATCAAGCTACATTCAGTCTCCTATCCGCAAGAGGGCGGATCTTGCTTAATTCTTTCACGTAGCCACGGCGTGCTTCATCGTTATCTTTCACTTCCTCTTGCCACGGACGCACCTTACTGATCTCCCACATGGTCAGCGCGTTCGAACTGCTCCTTCATCCTCCTCGGTCCCCATCTTCCTGGGTAGAAGGGGAGGATAGTGTGATAGTGCAGGAACTTCGATCTGAGGTAGTCCGATCTGAAGATGGCAACGGTGCGGGTTGTAGATCGCCATGGTAGTATTCCCCACTAGCTGGAGGTCCAGGCCTTGACGCCGCGGTATTTTAAGCAAAGTGCTCCGAAGGATTCTTAGTCGCATGGTGAATTTCTCTATTGGTAAAGTGTTGAAGAAGAGGCGCCATTCATCCCGTGTTTTCTTGACCGTCGTCTTGCATTCGACCTGTGAAGAAAATCCAGATGCACCTCCAATAAAGAACAAAGGGTTGCTCCCGAAGATCAGGCTAGCAGAAGTTATATCTTCCTTGGGTTGGAATTTGATTCTCACTCCCATCCAACACTCGAGGAGTATCGTGGAGCCGAATAGAGGTCCTCCTAAGCAAGCGGAGCTTAGTCCTTCATAGAGATATGAGAGGATCGCTTGAGAGATGGACATTCCCCGCCACAACCCGCTGATAATACTAAGATTTTGGGTATCTAAGAGGTGGTCGGTAGTGGTGAAAAGGAAGACTCCGCATAAGCAAACCGACACCGCCTTGGCTATGGCTTCATATCTCTCCCACTTGTTCTTGCAATGAGAGACTATCCATTGTGCCATGGGTATCAAATGAATGTGGTGCGGGCTGATCATGGTCCTCACGTCCTTTGGATTGTGAATGAAATCGCTCAAGATCAAGGACGGGTCGATAGGCTCCACCGTGTAGCAAACTAGATCTTCATCCCCCGCCTTAGTCTTAGGAAAGGCTAGGTAGGTTTCTACCTCCTCTAATAGGACTGTAGCTTCAAAAGAAGGGAAGATGAAGGTATGTGTTTGTGGATGCCACAATTCTATGAGGGCTGAGATGCTTGGCCAATCTAATGACAATTTTTGAAAGTTCTTGCCTAAAACCAAAAGAGGTTGAAGGTGCCACGCCCAAAGAATTGATACAACTTCTAAAGGGAGTTCTTTGATCATGGGAGCCACCCACTTCAAGTTGGAATAGCATCTTGGACCAGGAAGGGGCTAAGAAGAAGAAGAAGATCATGAGGAAAGTTGAAGTGCAGAATTATTGAACTTGGCTAAGGTATAGAAGCTTACCACTCTTTGAGCATTAGAGCTCAGATGTTTGAGGATTGAGGTCAACCTTTGTAGCTCTCCACGCTCTTTTTTCGCAGCCTTAGGTCTGGTGTAGATCTTCTCCTCCATGGCCATCACCTCGAAGCTTCTCTTCATGGTGTTTCCTGCCCTTAGGAGAGGTTCTTCAGCCCTTCTAGCAGAGAATTCAGCAAAGTTACGAATTTTGGCTAGTTTCCAAGTTTTAAAGGCTTGCTTTTGGCTTTGGAGTGATAAGATTTGGGTTAGAAGGCCTTATCTCGAGTTTAGAAGAGTTCTAGTGGGGGTTTGGGTAGTCATCCTTCGGGTTTGGCCTCTCCCGGCACAATCCGTCTCAGAGTACATTTCATTCTCTGACGGTCTATTGTAGGGCCGTCACTTGGCTCTGACGCCCCAGCTCTGGGCTGTCACATTTTCCTGTGGGTTTCTTTTGACCTAATCTCGTTCTGTCAAGCGTAACGGTCTATCACTGCACTGTTACATTTTGTGACGCATGGACCCAGAGCTGTCACATTTTCTGCCGTTCAGTCTTGGCTTATTCTTGTTCGATCATTCCTGACGGTCCGATCACAGCCGTTACTTGGCTCTGACACTCACAATATGGACCGTCACATTTTTTGCGTGCTATTTTCAATCTAGCAGGGTTCTGTCATCTTTAACGGTCTAGAATTTGACCGTTACACCATTCTGACGCTCCCTAGTGGGCCGTCACATTTTCTGCTGCTTAATGTTGCAGTTTGGCCTCTATCATCTCTAACAGCCTCCATCTGATGCGTTACAGGAGTCTGACGGTCTGGATCTAGACCGTCACTTTGTCTGCTGCTGTATTTGTGCTATTCTGTCCTGCCTATGATTAGACCTGGCGGTCTTACACGCTTTCCATTTCATACATTGCATCTCACTCACACAAATTTTACATCCACATTCATCCATTCATTCACTTAAAACAACAAAACATAAAAAAGAACTCTTCATTCATTTTCCATTTTCATATAAGTCATGTACAAATAAGAAAAAGAAAATACAAATTCATTCGGCCGGTTTGCCTCCCGGGACGCCGTCATCATCTCCGCCCTCGGGTCTCCGCGCGGGTGCCGCTATGGAGGCACTCTCCTCCTGCTGTCCCCTCCCTGCCCTCTCGTTCCTCCGCTGCCCGGAATACCTAGCAAGGAAATATGCTACTGATCCGCTCGGGGCAACGCTCCTCAGTGCCCCACTTTGAGAGGCACTCCGCTCCGGTCCTCGGCCCATCATCCTCACCGTGCGCTCCATCGTCCGCAGCTCGATCTTCAACTCGAAGATCTGACGCCGTGTCTCTCGGGCCTCGGTCCGGTAGCGATCCAAGTCCGCTGTCCCAGTCCGGAGTCTCTCCACCTCGGCTCGTGCCCAAGCCAGCTCTGTCCGGAGTCACTCTGTCTCCGATCATCCTTTCTCTGCCTCCGCTCGAGCGCGTTCCGCCTCAGCCACCGCTGCGGTCAGCTCTCTCGCCTACATTTTACATTGTCAGGATGTTAAGCATTTGCATAAATCAAAGGCATTTAGGTCTAGAGAAGCATTTAGCATCTTACCCGCTCTGCGAGGGTGGCCTCCGCCTCCTCGGCCTGAGCAAACGCTCGAGCAAACTCGGCATCCCGCTCAGCTCTGCCCCCGGCAGGCTGTGATGAAGATGACGGGGCATCCGGTCCGGCTCTTTGGGCTCCCTCAGCCCGCTGCATTTAGAAGTCATGGTCAGCATCATAAGCATGAATCATTTAGGTCCAAGGTTTTTTGGGAATCTTACCAGAAGCTCCAAGGCGGCCCGGTACTTGTCCCGCTGCTGGACGGTGGCGTGGAGTAGCCCCTCGAGCTCGGCTATCCATCCCTCGGGGTCTAGCTGCATTTAGAAAGCATATAAGTTAGTACATATAGAGTAATTCTCATATAAAAGCATTTTTTCATATAGAAAGAGTTCAGGGTTTAGCATTGCATACCGGTCATCGGGTACCTCGGTACACCCGGTCCCCGTACCGCCGAGCGAAGGCCTTCAAGTACGCCTCATCACTCTCGTCCCGCTCCTTTACCGTTCTGCCCCGCCTGTTCCAGTCGTGGACAAACTTCGCCTTTCGGGCGCACCAATCCACGTCGCCGCTAATGCCCTTTGATGACTTTCCCGGGCGCTCGTCACCACGGCGTGGAAAGGTCACCTCGGGCTCGTGTAGTCCCCGAGTCCACAGGATCAGCCGGTAGTGGAGTGGCTCGATGACATTGATGCAATGAAGCCAAATGTCTCGTCCCCGGTACGAGAGGGCTGCCTCCACCCATGGCTGTCCCTCGTAGCTCTCGCCTCGGTACGGGGTCCATCTCACCTAAAGCATGTTGTTCCATTGGTCAGCATATAGAACATTCATAAACATTCAAAGCATTTAGAAGGCACTTAGAGTTCTGGGCTTACCACCGTGTGTGGGAAAGAATCCAGCTCGTCCTGGATCTCCCGGGTCAATCGAGTGATCGACCGTGAGTCCCTCGCGACCACCCATCATCGGGCGATCGAGATCCGCCCGGTGTGGAGTAGTGTGCCTCTCCCGATGCCCGGGAGGTACATGTAGCTCTAGATCTGCATTTAGAAGTCAATATCAGTCAGCTAATTTGCATTTGCATAATCATGAGCATAATAGGAAGCATTTAAGTTTACCTGTAGGAAAGGCGAGAAACCACCCAGCATCGTCTGTCGGTCCGTGGTGCTGAGCGACTCGAACAGGAAGGCTAGCACTACCGCCCCCCATGCATATTTCCCGACTCTGCCTAAATCTCTGATCATCGGTAGCAATCTGCAACTAATGACATCCGCTCGAGTCGCGAACAAGAGCTTCCCGATCAAAAGCATCAGGAACCGTCTCAGGACGCGGTCTCCCTCTTGTCCCGCCTCTGCCGCCACGTGTGAGCGCACCTGCTCTATCACTCTGCCTATATGCTCCTCAGGTAGCTCGCCCACGGCTATGGCTGCTCCTCTTAGTCCTAAGCTCTCCTGCAGTCTCGATTGTGAGAGCTGAGATGACGTCTGGCCTGGCCTAATCAAATCCAGCCCCAACCGCTCCTGGGCCATCTCCCTGTAGTCCCTGTAGGTCCAGCCCGTCACCGCGGCTCCGTGGACTCTCAATCTGGTGATCCTCGCTATGTCTTCCAGCATGGGGATCATATGACCCCACGGGAAGATCAACACCCTGCTGATCGGGTCCCATCTCTCGTGCAGCGTGTACAGCAGCGGCATGTCCATCCTGATCACCTCGATGCTGAGCACCTCGGTGAATCCCATCGCTGCAAGCCTCTCTCTCTGGTAGTCGGGCAGTGCCTAGTAGACCGCCCGGATTTAGAGCCATGAGATTCTTGTTCGCCTCTTCCCTTGCATTCATTTGGAGAATAAGTTGGTCAATTGCATCATAAGAATAATTACATGACATTAAGATAATGAAAACACAAAAAAAAAAATTGAATAACTGAAAACCTAAAAATCACTTTTGGATCTCTGGTGGTTGTGACGGCCCTGGGGTGGGGCGTCACATGGCTCTAACGCACCAAGGGTAATGCGTTAGGCTTGTGACGGTCGCTGGAAGGACCGTCACATTTTCTGCTAATGGGCGTTTTCTCTTTCATTTTCATTGGCTTCCCACCTTGGCCAAAAGGCCTACATATGATCATAATGGGTTCATAGACCCATCTTCTACCCCTCATTCATGCATGCATACACATAAAGACTCATAAAAATTAAAAATTGAAGATTAGGGCGAAGGGGCTTACATCTCGATCTTGGCCCCTCTTCCTCTTTTTCTCTGGTGCTATCAGTTCTTCTTCGTCAGGGGGTGCTTCCCCTTGATCCCCCTCGGCCCTTGGAGCATCTTCCTCCATCGTTCGCTCCCTCGTTGTCGTTTCTTCCTCCACGGTCGGCGGGATCACCTCTCACTCTCTACGGCGGTGGAGGCGGCGTATGGCCTTCTTCTTCACCCCTTTTTCCCTCCTAAGCGGCGGTGGAGGCTCGTCGCCGGCCATCTCGTTGGTGGTCATCCATGGTCGCCGGTGGTTGCTCTCGGTTGGGGTTTTTTATGGGGGTGTTAGGGCTGTGAATGCTTCAATGAAGGGCCGTGACCGTTCGGTTTGTTTTTTTTTGAACGCTCAGGAAATGTGACGGTCTGTCGCCAGACCGTTACATTCTCTGACGCGTCTCCTTTAGACCGTCAGGTCGTTTGAATATGTTTCATTGAAGAAGGTGAACCGCCAATCTCTCACGGCCTGGTCCCAACCGTTAGAGTGGTGTGACGCACCCTCAGTAGGCCGTTACAGCTTGCAAGTTTCTTGATGAATGAAATGGTCTATTTGATGCTTGAATGATTGCATTTTCTGCCATGGTGTATATTGTTAATGCTTTTCATGCGTACAAATGGTTATGCCTTGTTTCATATTCATACTCATTATCCTTGGCTAAATCTTTTGTTCATGGATGAAGTTATGAACAACATCGTGCTCTGCCGTTCGCCGGGCAGGGAAGTCAGGTACAGTATCCCAAATCCTTTGTCCCTTTAATGCATTACTATATGGTATCTATGATATATTATCTCGAGAACCGGCTGGTCATTCATATGTTCTAGGATCTGATGTTCCCCTTAAACAAAAATGATGATGATCTAAGTGCACATGTTTAATCGTTGGATAGGCGGTTAGGTTGGAAAATTTTGGGGACGATGGTTCTATGTTGCACGCCGTGGTTGCAGATGGTGTCCTGACCCTAGTTCCTCCGGTCTAGCAATATTATTCTCGAGTATCTTGTTATTTTATCTTCCTTTACATTTGTTTTGATGATTTCTTTATTTTAGCCCAGCATGCATCATACGCATCTTTTGAGCATTCATGAACTCTTCATCTGCCAAGGTGTCTCAGTGATGGTGAATAGCTGTGTTCTCAATCTTGAATTAGGAGAATCATTACACTCTGAATTAGAAGGTTTTTCCTTCGATCTGCTCGCTTGATTTGGTTGGCTGGAGATCCCTATCTGGAGTTTAGTCAGTTGTCTCTTTCCTTTCCGTTGCCTCAGGCGGCTAGCCGTGTTTTCCTTTCCTTAGTTGTTAGTTCCTCCAGACATGCGTCCTTTGGTTGGCTATTTCCTTGTGATTAGTTCGAGGTTTTCCAGAAAATTCCTATTGCTTGTTGGTTGAACGGGTGTCGTTTGCCTTAACACCCGCTTTTTAGTCCGCTCCGCTTCATCTCCGCTTCATCTCCGTGTTCCATTTTTGCTTTTGCTTCACCTCCGCTCGCTCCCCAGCAAAGAGGACGTTAAGGAGGGGCATCTGTTGACACCCATTTTATGACCAATAAGTTGGGTCATCTCCTTGTTTATTCTATATGATGCTCCAAGTTGTTCATTCTTCATTAAGCCTTCTGGATTAGTTGGAGGCTTATTTCATGGGTCTTATCCTCTTGGTTGAGTCTGGTTTCCTCGGCGCTTGTCGTTTGGATGAAGCTTGGCAAGATCTTATCATTTTTTATCCTTATTGTCTCTAACGGTCCACCAAAAGGGCGTTACATTCTTCTAACGCATTAGCCTTGGGCCGTTACATCTTGAAGAGTCCTATGGCTTAAGGCCTTGTTTCAATCCTTATCCTTTGGCCTATCCGTTGATTCTAACGGTCTGTCATGCGGCCGTTACGTTCCTCTAACGCGTCCACCCATGGCCGTCACATTCATGCAGAGTCCAACTGTTTAGAACTTCTTCCCGTTGATCTTATCCCCTTGAGTATAAGGTTAGTGTGACGGTCTCCCTTGAGGCGTTACATGCATGTGGCGGTCTATCGTGCAGCCGTTACATCCAACAGAGAGTCCTGGCTAGTCTGGTCTTTTCTCTGCCGCTCCGTGATCGAATTGAGAGTTTGATCTTGTGATTTCTCTTCCAAATCTGATCCTCAGGACCTTCTGTTTGAGTCTATGGACTCTTGGGAGTATTATCTTCAAGAATTTATTAAGAGTTATCCTCCTTTCTTGCTGGATTATCCTCTGCTCGATCGGAGAGTTTGAGGGCCAATAAATAGAACCCTTAACTTCATGGCCTAAAGAGGATAAATCTGGAGTTTGTGTCGAACTGCTACAGCATTCAGGAGCCACATCCATCCAAGAGGAGCTTGTTTTTACGTCCATCTGCATCACAGTCAAGGGAGTACTCTGGTTTTGGGTTTTAAAGTTCATAGTTTGCACACTTGTGTTCTTCCCTTGTTCATCTCATCATAGCATTGTCCCACTCCTCTTCTCCCACGCTCTTCCACTTGTTTCAATCATCTAAACTTTCCTCCCACGTTTTAAAACGCCCATAGGGGTTAAAAACCAAAACTTCTCCGGTATTCCCCTTTCCTTTTGAATGATCTTAAGTTCTTTGATTATTGATACTACACTTGTGTGAAAGGCTAATTTGGGGTTGCTTTCTTGTGTTCTACGTCCTTTGGCAGGTTTACAGAGTTCATTAGACGAGGCCCAAGCTTTCTAGCAGGCTGGAAGGTTTGGAGTTCGAAGGATTCACAAGTTGTTTCTGCAGATACTCTGATGGTCTTCATCAGATGCATCAGGCGGCTATAACGGCTTATCGGGAGACCGTCACACTCCTGTGACGCACATGCGTTGGACCGTTACATTCGACAGATCTGTAAATTTCGTTGGTTTCTATCTCCTGTGGGCGAGTGCATCATCCTCCTATTTCTAAGGTATTATTCTGGTCTTTGGCTTGTCTTATTACCTTAGTGGCGATCACTTTCTTTACTTAGTATTGGGCATTGATTTTTTCTCTCATATCCCCTATTTCCTTTGCTTGTTCCACCCACGTGGTGTTTTTTATTTATTCCATTGCTCCACGCTCCGGCGTGTGTTTTTCTTTTCTTTCTTTTGTTTTGTTCGATTGAGATAGCATTGCCCATGCTAGAGCTTGTTCTGATTGCCTAGGTTCATGGTTCACATGTTCATAGGTTGATTGAGATCATTGTTATTTGCTCATCATATTTATCATTCATCACATCACAAACAAAAAGGAAGAAAACAAATCAACAGAAATGAGCAGCCCCGCCACGTACCTCCCCAGCCTCGGTCGGCTGGGATTGAGTTGCTTCCTCCAGCGACCCCGCAGCTTCGACTGGCTCGGACCAGGCCCCCTCGTCTGGTGGCCCCTCTGCTTCGCTCGGCGCCTCAACATCGGTCGTGACCCCTTCATCGCTGGCCCCCTCTTGCTCGGAAGAGGGGAGAGCCGGTAGAGAAGCCTCTTCGGCCGTGCGGGCGACCTCAGCTTTCCTCGCCCGCTTCTTCTCGGTAGACAGAGCCTGCAATGAAGCCCCCAGTAGCTTCACCACGGGATCCTTACGCTTGACCCCTCGGCGTTCGGAAGCGTCATCCCAGGCGACCCGCTTGCCCTTATCTCGGGCACGGGAAGAACCCTCTGAAGCTTGGAGATCGCTCGGAGCCAGCGTATCATCCACGTCGATGATCTCCAACTTGACTAGTAGCGCCTCATCTTCAAATGCTCACCTCTGGTCTAAACAAGGAAGAGCAAATTAAAAGAAGGAAGGCATTTACCCTAGAAGAAAGATGACAAGTCCCTGAGATCCTCACCTGTCGGCAACAGCACTCGAGAAAGATACCCCTCGATGTTGGACGAGGTCACCAAATCAGCAGTTTCTCGGCGACTCTGCTGAAGGATGGCAGCATCCCTCTCCACCTCCGGGGGGACCTTCGTTTGCTTCGGAGGAATGTTCGGGTGAAACCTGGGCCACGTCGGGAAATTCCAGACCACACCGACTGCCAATGCACCCACCCAGAAATATTGGGTCTTCCACCCCTTATGAGAAGAATCTTTCACAGAAAGGGACACACAACTCCTCCCCCGCTTCGCCTGAATGAAGAAGAAGCCCTTCCCGGCAAAAGGATTCTCCTTCAACTCAAAGAAATAATGAAAGAAGTCCAGCGAGGCGAGCACCCCACACTGGCCACAAAGGAAAATGGAGGAGAAGATGAAGGTATAAGAGTTGGAGACCAGCTGGATAGGAGCTAGTCGGTAGAACCGAAGCAACTCGGTAATAAAGAGATGGAGGGGTAGACGAAAGTCGCACTTCCATGCCAAGAGGAAGGAACAAAAGAAGTCGGAATGAGTGGCCACGCTAGACTCATGTGGCTCAGGCGCCAGGAACTGGAACCGCGAAGGCAGCCCATACTGGTTCTCCAGCCGCTTCACATCAACCTCCCCCAGCTCGCTGCGGAGAGGCTCCGATGATACCAAGAAAGCCCTTGGATCCTGATCTCTCTGCCGCCCCTCGGCCTCATGACGATGGTCCGCCATAGAGCAGAGAGAAGAACTGGAAGAAAGAAGGGGAAAGCTCTGAATCAGAGGACTCCGAAGACTGACGAATCACCGCCTCAGGATGCTCCCCTAGCTCCGATGGCCTCAACGATTCTCCGCTCTTCCGAACTGCTCTCACAACACAGGAGCCCCCCTCAAATATAAATGTGAAGAGAGGCAAAACCCTAAACCTCGGAGATAAAGGGATGAAAAAATGAGCAATGCTTAAACCGGAGGTGGCGCGGCGATCCGATCTCCCGAGGAGGGGTCTTCTCTTATTCATCATAACAGGCATATTTTCAAGGCAAGCCGCATCATGTGGCCCCTACCAGAGAGAGATCTCTACCCAACCAGAGCCACAAAAAGTCCAGCCCAAATGCTACTCGTCTGAGCCTAATTTTGGCTCGGGAGTAGGAGGGGGACAAGTGGAGAGGGGAAATCTTATCGCCCGTACGGAGAGGCCAAATGAGGTCTAAATCTGACCAAATGAGGCCAACTCCTTGAAGTGGAAGCCCCCAGGGCCACTTAGTATAAAGCCCAAAAACTTACTCGGTACAAGCGCTTCCTAGGCGGCCTTCGAGTTGGGAAGTCCTGGCATCAGTTTGATCAGGAAAACTCCCCCGGAACCCCCTATTCCCTGTCCCTACCATGCACTCATTGCTCGGGTGACCACTCTTGGGCAAGTGCCTATCGCTCGGGCTCACTGATGGAAGCTTATTAGTATAGCCGTTGCGAGTCCCTTAATGGCAGGAAGCTCAAGGGGATAGGGGAGACCAAGTGCCCGCGTGCTATAAGGAGCCCGCATGAAAGACGTAACCCCCCTGAGACTCCTCTGCTTACAGGGATCAGTCACATAATGGGCCAATATTTAAACTGGAAAAGCCCTATTACAAGAGGTAAGCAAGGCAAGAGCCAAAACCCTGAGCAGGAATCACTTCACCTTTTGTTGGAGAGGGATCTCGCGCTCCCACCTTCCTCCTAACTATTCCCTTCGCACCATAGCTCTACTACTTTGCTGACTTAAACATCGGAGGGTCTTCCCCGGGGATTCATCCCTGGGCACCTCTGACTCGTTTCTCTTTTTACAGTTCATACTTCAAGGATACGTGGTCATCTTCCTCCCCGCTCAGGAATAGCACGAGATCGCCCCTCTTCATAATTGTTTCCCTAAAGGAAGAAAACCAAGATCTGTTAAACAAGATTTTAGAGTTTGAACAGATAGAAGAAGAGTTGAATGAGAAAATGAACTCATTAAAAATTGATAAAAGCTGTGTTGAAGAAACTAAAAATCAAAAATCAAAAAATGACAAATTGATTAAAGAGATTGAAAAAGTGAAGTAGTTGAACACTGATATGTCAGGGAGACTTCTTATCCTAGAAAAAGAAAAATCTGTCTGTATAAAAGAGTCTGAAAAACTGCACAATCTGGAACAAGAAGTTGAGAACTATAAAACTGCAAGCAAAGTGCTAAATGAGTGTGTGAATTACAGTGAACAAGAAATTGCTGGCTATGAATTACATATTGCATCCCTGGAAGATGAGATCAAGGACCTAAAGAATTCTTTATCTAGATTTGTTGAAGGTCAAGATAATTTGGATAAACTGCTGGGGATGAAAGTGAATTTTCAAAAAGAGGGTATTGCATCCCTATGGTTTTGATGATGTCTCACACTATAAATCAATCGGTTTCTATCAATAGATTAATTCATGCTTCATGTAGGACAGTGCAGTTCATGTGGTTGTCATATAGACATGCATTACTTGTTCAAGTCCATACTCTGTCAGCATAGTCTGGACAGTAGTGGGTCGACCCCCCTTCCAGATGGGTCGACCACCCAGATTCGCAAGTCAGTTCATTGGCGTTGGGCATCCAAGTCTATACATTGATTCACTATTCATGCCTTCCTTCAAAGTCTGTACAGCCATTCCTTGAGATCAAGTCTATACATCAGTCTGTTTGATCAAGTCTGTACAACGGTTGCATTCATTGGAAGTCTATACATTCTCAGCCTTTACCATAGTTGAACCCCAAGTCTGTACATTGCCTCATATCTTCCAAGTCTATACATCCACAGTTGAACCCCAAGTCTGTACATCGTTTGCATCTTCAAAGTCCACACATCCATAGCAAGTCCGTACACTGACACTTTACCTACGTTCAGAACTTCAAGTCTATACAGTGGTAAACTCTGCACATTATGCTTTAAAGATCACCAAGTCTATACATTGCTTACAGCATACACGTTCAAAGCCTGAAGTCTATACAGCCTTGACATATGCTCCTAAGTCTATACATCACAAAGTCTGCACATCGCAGTGTTCAAGCCTTTCAAGTCTATACACTGGTTCAGGGTTCCCAAGTCTATACATCGGTCCTCAAGCGTTACAAGTCTGTACAGCCTGCTTCATCGTTCAGAGTCTGTACATTCCTCAAGGGCCAAGTGTATACATTGTCCACGTGTTCACATTTGCAAAGTCTATACATCGTGGGGCTTCGAATCATCAAGTCTGTACATCCTTCAAGGGCCAAGTCTATACACTGTCTCGCTAACATCTTCAAGGGGTAAGTCTATACATCGTTCGCTCAACTTCAGCTTTTGCATTAAAGTCTATACAGTGGATTGAGCATCGTAAAGTCTATACATTTGTTAGGCTCGTTCATGCAGCGTTCATCTCAAGTCTGTACACTGCCTTTCACATGCACTCATTCATCAAGTCTGTACAGTCCCTTGGTTGCAAGTCTATACACTCGACTGCTTCATGCATTACCAGAAGTCTACACATCTCCCTCTGCTATGTAATGCATCAGTTTTCACGTTTATACACTGAGGACGCTGAAGGACCTCAAGTGTATACATTCTCACATTGTACACACTTATTCATTTGCTGCTTCTAAAGTATATACACTTGTTGTTATAAGCCTGAACTAACTAATTCGATTCATTTCTTTTGTCTCTGCCAGCAGATGACTCAAGTTAATGATTGGGCACGTGAACCGAGGATGATGCATGACACGTGATCCGAGGATGCTCTGGAAAAGGAGGGAACGAGACCCACTCGTGTGAAGTCCTAGAATTCAGGTCGGATGCCATATAAAAGGTGTCTTCTGCGAACAGGAGAAGTGAACGAAAAAAAAAAAGGCTGAAGTGAAGAATCCCTGAGCAGAAGAATAAAAGAGAGAGCCTCCACGTTCCAGAGAAAAGACATAGAGAAGAATTTGAGAGATATGAACTGAGAGAAAAGTCCTTGAGAGATAGAAGAAATCGTGCTGTGAAGATTTGCTTCTTCGGAAGCTACATTTGTTTTTGGTTTTCAGAAAGGATTATCGTTCATTGTTGGTCTTGTTTTCCTTTTTGTTTTTCATTTCTTCATTTCTGATTCTGAATTGTTACCCTCTAGTGTTTGGAGGAAGGGAGAGTTACTCCAGTTCCCCTCTGGGCTGCAGAGGAAGAGAGATCTGTGATCTCTGGTTTTGCCAGTGACGGGCTGTCACTGGCAGGTTCCCTCCGGGTTGGAGGAAGGGAGAGCCATCTCCGGTTCTGGTCTTGCTGGTTGCAGGTCCAGGTGTCAAGCTCTTTGGGTAGCAGAGTTTGGTTGAGAGATTTGTTTCCCTTGGTTGTTCAAGCTGTGTGGCAGCATCTTGTTCGCAGACTGAGTCTGCAGTTTTCTAGCAGTGGCTAGTGAAATCCTCACTCTAGTTGGAGTGAGGGGTGGATGTAGATTGTGGACTACAATCAAACCAACTTAAAATTTCTTGTCTCCTCTGTGGTTTGCTGTTATCGGTTGTGCTCTCCATCTGCTTGGCATTGTGTTTGACTATGGACAGCCTTTTTCAATCGCACCTTCTTATTCTGTCTTAGTTATTCACTGCGTTAGCTATATTGTTTTGCTGTATCTAAAGGGTTGAAATTCGAAGTAGTGATTTTCTGCTGAAGTTTTCTAAATCGGGAGTGATCTATTCATCCCCCCTTCTATATCACTCTTCGCTGCGCTAACATTTGGTATCAGAGCAGGTTTGCATCATGTGGACGAACGGTCAGGGAAATGCTAATGGTCCTAGAAGCTTCATGCCTGAAGGTCAATCCATTAGTCGCCCTCCATTTTTTGATGGTAATAACTATCTCTTTTGGAAGAACAGGATGGAAGTGTTTATCAGGGCACAGAGCCACAAGCTGTGGAGGGTAATTACTGTTGGGCCGTATGATCTGCCACCGAACGAGGACGCGTGGACAGATGATCATGTCAAGCTATCTTCACTCAACTGGACGGCGCTGAACATCATCCAGTGTGCTGTTCACCCAGAGGAATATGCCCGCATATCTGCCTACAAGACTGCCAAGCGAATGTGGGATGAGCTGCAATTAATTTATGAAGGTACAGCTTAAGTGAAAGGCTCGAAGGTAAATCTCTACACCTCAAAGTATGAATTGTTTAGGATGAATGCAGAGGAGAATATTACTGAAATGTTTGCCAGGTTGTCCTTGATCACAAACACTCTTAAGGGGCTAGGGAAGGATCTAGCTGAGGCAGATATAGTCAGGAAAATTCTTAGATCTTTATCCCCAGCATGGCACACTAAGGCCATAGTGATAGAGGAGTCAAAAGATCTGACGACCTTGACAGTGAATGAACTCATAGGATCCCTCATGACCTATGAGATGAATTTCAAAGGAGGTGGTGAAGGAAGTGACAGGAAGGGTAAGAATGTAGCTCTCAAGGCATCCCGCAACAAGAGTAGCAGTAGCAGCAGCAGCAGCAGTAGCGGTGAGTCCGATGGTTTTTCCGATCTCGACCAGAGGAGCAGGCAATGCTCACTCGACAGTTCAGTAAATTTTTTAGGAGAAAGGGGAAGACCTTTAGGAGGAAGAAGCCATACTCCTTTAACAAGAATGTTGAATCTACCAATCATAAGGACAAAAATTCTAAGAGACTGACTTGTTTTCATTGTAACAAACAGGGACACATGAAAGGCGAATGCCCAGATCTCCAAAAGAAGGGTCCCTACTTTCAGAAGAAGAGCTCAAAGGTGCAGAAAAAGAAGAAGCCACAGGCGATGGTCTGCATGTGGAGCGAGGAGGAAGAAGATCCCGAAGACACTTCCTCGGAGGAGTATGAAGAAGGAATTTGCCTTATGACAAATAGCGAAGAGGAGGTAATAAATGTCTTTGAAAATTTCTCTATTGATGACTGGGAAGATGCTTATGGTGAACTGTTAGACAAGTTTAATTCTCTCAGTAAAGAGCATAGGGTCCTCAAAAGAAAATTTAATACTAATGTTGAAGAACAAACTCAGGTCTGTGAGGAAAATCAGAAACTAAAAGAGCAACTAGAAGAAATGACCTCACTAAGAAAAGAAAATGATAAGCTCAAGGGAGAAAACCAAGAGAGTCACACCCAGCTCAATGAACTGAAAACTAAAATTGAAGAAAGCCTGAATGAAATTAGAGTGAACTCAGAGAAATATGAAGCTGTTAAGATAGTGAATGCTGAACTGTTAAAAAATTCTGAGTCACTGCAAAAAGAGCTGGAAGACAAACAAAAGGTTTTGGAAAGATTTGTTCAAGGAAAAACTAGTCTGGATGCTATTCTAGGGACAAGGGTTAACTTCAATAAGGAAGGTCTAGGCTATGACCCAACTAACAAGAGACCCCTACAATTCAAGACCATCACCTTCTGCCCAGAGAAGGGAAAAGAGAAGCTGGACACACCATCTAGCTCAAACAGCAGTAAAGGAGCTCAATGTCCGAAAGAAACTTTAAAGAACAGTGCTGGTCAACCATTTAAAATGGGAATGAATTTTGTGAAGAACTTCAGTAAGCCCACTCATCAGAACATAAATGGTAAATGGACCAAGCAAGTAGATCAGAAGAAAAGCTGGAATTACTACAATCAGATGGGTCCAAACAGGACCTACTGGAGAAATAATTATCATCTTCAAAAATCTGTTAATCAACAAGCTCACAGGAGATTGGAATGGGAAGCATGATGAATGGAATAGAGCTTACTTCTCCAGACCAGCTGGACTTAATTTCAATAAACCAGAAGTAAAGGTGCCAGAGAAAACCATGCTGAAGCAAATCTGGATACCTAAACATTTGATCAGATATTTGAACAATGTCTTTGGACCCAACTCATCTTGGGTTCCAAATCACTTTGCTTGATTTTGTTTGTGTAGGTCGGTCTGACAGCTGAAGACAACAAGTGGTACCTCGACAGTGGCTGCTCCAGGCACATGACAGGAGATCGATCCAAGTTCAGCAAGATAGAGATGAAGGTAGGGGGTCTGATCAAGTTTGGAGGAAAGAACAAAGGTAAGATAATTGGAGTTGGCACAGTAGGTAAGACTTCCACAAACTCCATTGAAAAAGTTCTACTTGTGGAAGGTCTTCAACACGACCTGATTAGCATTACTCAGTTATGTGACAAGGGTCACAGGGTTGTGTTTGATGATAATTCATGCAAAATCTTTGAAATAAATTCTAATGTGGTTAAATTTGTAGCCAACAGGATTAATAATGTTTACATGGTAGACTTAGATGAGGAATCTGAATCTAATATTTGTTTATCTGCCAATTCTGAAAATGACGCTTTTGAATGGCATAGACGTTTAGGCCATGCTATCTTTACTACTTTAAATAAATTGGTCAAGCATGATTTAGTTAGAGGCATGCCTAGAATTAAATTCAATTCTATTTCAAAATCATGTGATACATGTGCTCTAGGCAAACAGACCAGGAATTCTTTCAAGCTAAGATCTGAGCCATTGTCCTCTAGACCAATGGAACTTCTCCATATGGACCTTTTCGGTCCTACTAGAACTCAGAGTCTTAATGGGAACACGTTTGGCTATGTCATCATAGATGACTTCTCTAGATATTCATGGATCTTTTTCTTAGCAAATAAAAGTGATGCATTTCAAAAGTTTAATCAGTTTTTTAATAAGGTCAAACAAGAAGGAAAATACAAGATCTGTTCTATTCAATCTGACTATGGAGGTGAGTTTGAAAACTCCATGTTTTCTGATCTTTGTGAAAGAGAGGGACTAACACACAGATTTTCTTCTCCGAGGACACCTGAACAGAATGGAATTGTGGAGAGAAGAAATAGAACTGTTGTGGAGATGGCCTGAACCATGCTAATTGAAAGTCAATTACCAAGGAGGTTTTGGGCAGAGGCGGCCAATACAGCAACTTACATAATCAACAGGGCCATGGTAAGACCCATTCACAAGAAAACACCCTATGAGCTTCTAAAAGGTAAGAAACCAAACTTGTTTCATTTCAGAATTTTTGGAGCTAAATGCTTTATTCATAACAATGACAAGAAAGATTTAGATATGTTTGAAGCTAAAAGCTCCCCTGGAATATTTTTAGGATACTCTGAAGTGTCTAGGGCATATAGGGTCTTTAACATATCAGACCAGAAAGTTGAAGAGTCTCCACACATCATTTTTAGTGAAAAGAAAGGTGTCACTAACATTGAAAATGTTGACAGGGATTTCAATCATGATGGGGAATTCCTAGAAGACCAAGAAGAAGAGAAGACTCAGTCGAGTGGAACAGCAAATCCTCCCAACCAGGAAGAGCCAAGAGAAACAGGTGAATCTTCAATAATGTTAGATTTCTTAAAGATTATCCGATAGATAATGTCACAGGCAATCCTGAAGATCCTCTTCGGACTAGGTCTCATTTTAGGAATGTGAATAATGAAGACTTAATTGCTTTAGTCTCGCAAATTGAACCCAAATCAGTAGAAGAGGCCTTAGCTGATTAAGCTTGGGTCAATGCTATGTGTGAGGAATTGGGCCAGTTCGAAAGAAATAATGTCTGGGAACTTGTTCCAAGACCAGATAATGTTAATATCATAGGAACTAAGTGGGTGTTCATAATTAAAATGAATGAAGATGGAATCATTTCTAGGAATAAGGCCAGATTAGTAGCCAAGGGCTACTGTTAGGAATTTGGTGTAGATTTCGATGAATCCTATGCACCTGTTGCTAGGATGGAAGCTATAAGATTGTTGCTTGCTTTTGCATGTTCAAAGAATATAAAACTCCAACAAATGGATGTTAAAAGTGCCTTTTTAAATGGAGTCATTAAAGAAGAGGCTTTTGTTGAACAATCCCCCGGATTTCAATTCTCTCCTCAACCTAACCAAGTTTTCAGGTTAAACAAACCCTTGTATGGTCTAAAGCAGGCTCCTCGAGCATGGTATGAAAGATTGACTGAATTTCTGATCAATAAGGGCTATAAAAGAGGTAAAGTTGATCAAACCTTATTTACCAAGGGTACAAATAAAGATCTCATCATAGTTCAGGTATATGTAGATGACATTGTATTTGGATCAACTAAGTATAAACTATGTGATGAATTCTCTAAAATGATGTCTGCTGAATTTGAGATGAGTTTGGTTAGTGAACTAAAGTACTTTCTTGGCTTGCAGGTACAATAGTTAGAGGATGGATGCTTCATCAACCAGACCAAATACACAATGGAACTATTCAAGAGGTTTGGTATGGAAAACCTGAAGCACATTACAACACCCATGGGTACCAATACCTCACTGGATACATATGAGACAGGTAAAGAAGTAAATGCCAAGCTCTATCGAGGTATGATTGGATCTCTTCTTTACTTGATAGCTTCTAGACCTGATATATAGTTCAGTGTAGGAATGTGTGCAAGGTATCAATCTAGACCTACTGAATTACATTTAGCTGCAGTGAAAAGAATTTTCAGATATTTCTCAGCTACTCATTCTCTTGGTTTATGGTTTCCTGCATCACACACATTTAACTTAGTTGCATACACAGATGTTGATTATGCAGGATGTAAACTAGACAGGAAATGCACTAGTGGTCATTGTGAATTTTTGGGTGGGTGTTTAGTGTCTTGGGGTTCCAAGAAACAACATTTTGTTGCCCTCTCCACTGCAGAAGCTGAATATGTGACTGCAGGGAGTTGTGGTACACAAGTCATTTGGATTAAACACCAGCTTCAGGACTACCAAGTAAACCTGGGGTGCACACCTATCTATTGTGATAATACCAGTGCCATTAATCTTGCCAAAAATCATGTTTTGCATTCACGCACCAAACACATAGAGATAAGGCATCATTTCATAAGAGATGAGGTTTCTAAAAATAACTTTGAATTGATTCATGTATGCACTGATAATCAGATTGCTGACATTTTCACTAAACCTCTGGATAATGTTAAATTCACATCACTGATAATAGAATTAGGCATATACAAATTGTCTTAAATGTGAAGTCTGTTCTTTTTGTGAGGGGGAGTTCTGTATGTCTGTTGGTTAGCTTTCAAAAATGCTTTGATTGAGGGGGAGCTGGTTGAGCTGTGAGAGGAAGAGTTCTTTGACAGATTCAAAAAGATTGACCAGATGTGTGTCATTGCTGGTTTTCATGACAGATCTAGTGTGGTTCTCTCAGACAGTAGAATGTCACTTATTTCTTAAGTCTATAAGTCAGTGATACTAAAGTCCAGTTAGAATCTTTCCTCTGGTATTCCTTCAGAGATCTGGATTAATTGTATAAAGTATATCTTCCTACATTGTCAATGATTCTGGTTCAGGCCAAAACCTGTATGTCTTGATATCTGACCCAATCAGCTTGAAATCTAGACTTCAAGATTCACTTCAAGAAATAGTCCTTCTGGTATTGTTTTCAATCATTCCATCTCTTCAACACAAGGGCTTAACTGAACAAACATGTCTTGTTATGGTCACTGAGAAAATGGGAGCTTCATCAATGAAATGAAGTTTTCTCCTATGTCATGAGGTGTCAAATGCTTAAAATGAATGAAAAGTCATGACAGAGCAATGGTGGCTAGCTGGTGAGTAACTGGGGACTCTGGCCTCTAATCAAGGTGTTTCTTCATGTCAAAAGCCACAGTTACTAACTCTGTTCCTTTAATAAAAAAAAAGGGAGGAAGTAATGAGGTACTCACACTTAGTAACTAGGGATTCAAGCCTCTAATCAAGGTGTCTCCCTAATGTCAAAAGAGTGAATTACCAACTTACGCATTGATCTTCTTGAAAATCATATCAAAAAATTCCTTGTTATTATGCAACTAATGGATTGCTTGTCCTCAATACCTTGAGAACACCTCTCTGACTTTGTCTCTTGTTGTCATGTGGGATAGTTGACTGTTCAGCTATATCTGGCCATACTTGTTAACTCTTGCTCTAAATCATACATTATGTATGTTGATAAACTTTTCTATCATTCTATTTCTCTATTGTTTACTGGAGTTCAAGAACCTACACTTGAGTTTAGCACCTCACTTATTCTCTTAAGACTTGCTCATGCCTTTCTGCACTAAGAAGTTACTGTACTTCTTCTTCATGTCTCCAGCACTTTCATATATTCTGCATTTCCTTTTGCTGATGTCAAAGGGGGAGAGAGGTTCTGCAATATATGTAAGTCATGAATTATCATGAGCTTTGGGGGAGTTTTGTTTATGAGCTATGGGGGAGAATTCATGTCATGGAAATTTTTGAGAATGAGTTGTAAGGGAGCTGAGAGTGTGTTGTAGGGAGTGTTTAAGTCGTCTACATGAGCATGCCTTGAATTTACTTTGATTGTTGAAACTGCAGTTAATTTCCTGTTAAGCTTTGATATTGCTTGATTCATAGTGTTGCCATCATCAAAAAGGGGGAGATTGTTGCATCCCTACGGTTTTGATGATGTCTCACACTATAAATCAATCGGTTTCTATCAATAGATTAATTCATGCTTCATGTAGGACAGTGCAGTTCATGTGGTTATCGTATAGACATGCATTACTTGTTCAAGTCCATACTCTGTCAGCATAGTCTGAACAGTAGTGGGTCAACCCCCCTTCCAGATGGGTCGACCCCCCAGATTCGCAAGTCAGTTCATTGGCGTTGGGCATCCAAGTCTATACATTGATTCACTATTCATGCCTTCCTTCAAAGTCTGTACAGCCATTCCTTGAGATCAAGTCTATACATCGATCTGTTTGATCAAGTCTGTACAGCGGTTGGATTCATTGGAAGTCTATACATTCCCAGCCTTTACCACAGTTGAACCCCAAGTCTGTACATCGCCTCATATCTTCCAAGTCTATACATCCACAGTTGAACCCCAAGTCTGTACATCGCTTTCATCTTCAAAGTCCATACATCCATAGCAAGTCTGTACACTGACACTTTACCTACGTTCAGAACTTCAAGTCTATATAGTGGTAAACTCTGCACATTGTGATTTAAAGATCACCAAGTCTATACATTGCTCACAACACACATGTTCAAAGCCTGAAGTCTGTACAGCCTTGACATATGCTCCTAAGTCTATACATCACAAAGTCTGCACATCGCAGTGTTCAAGCCTTTCAAGTCTATACACTGGTTCAGGGTTCCCAAGTCTATACATCGGTCCTCAAGCGTTACAAGTCTGTACAGCCTACTTCATCGTTCAGAGTCTGTACATTCCTCAAGGGCCAAGTGTATACATTGTCCACGTGTTCACATTTACAAAGTCTATACATCGTGGGGCTTCGAATCTTCAAGTCTGTACATCCTTCAAGGGTCAAGTCTATACACTGTCTCGCTCACATCTTCAAGGGGTAAGTCTATACATCGTTCGCTCACCTTCAGCTTTTGCATTAAAGTCTATACAGTGGATTGAGCATCGTAAAGTCTATACATTGGTTAGGCTCATTCATGCAGCGTTCATCTCAAGTCTGTACACTGCCTTTCACATGCACTCATTCATCAAGTCTGTACAGTCCCTTGGTTGCAAGTCTATACACTCGATTGCTTCATGCATTACCAGAAGTCTACACATCCGCCTCTGCTATGTAATGCATCAGTTTTCAAGTCTATACACTGAGGACGCTGAAGGCCCTCAAGTGTATACATTCTCACATTGTGCACACATATTCATTTGCTGCTTCTAAAGTATATACACTCGTTGTTATAAGACTGAACTAACTAATTCGATTCATTTCTTTTGTCTCTGCCTGCAGATGACTCAGGTTAATGATTGGGCACGTGAACCGAGGATGATGCCTGGCACGTGATTCGAGGATGCTCTGGAAAAGGAGGGAACGAGACCCACTCGTGTGAAGTCCTGGAATGCAGGTGGGATGCCATATAAAAGGTGTCTTCTGCGAACAGGAGAAGTGAACGAAAAAAAAAAGGCTGAAGTGAAGAATCCCTGAGCAGAAGAAGAAAAGAGAGAGCCTCCACGTTCCAGAGAAAAGACAGAGAGAAGAATTTGAGAGATATGAACTGAGAGAAAAGTCCTTGAGAGATAGAAGAAATCGTGCTGTGAAGATTTGCTTCTTCGGAAGCTACATTTGTTTTTGGTTTTCAGAAACGATTGTCGTTCATTGTTGGTCTTGTTTTCCTTTCTATTTTTCATTTCTTCATTTCTGATTCCGAATTGTTACCCTCTAGTGTTTGGAGGAAGGGAGAGTTACTCCAGTTCCCCTCTGGGCTGCAGAGGAAGAGAGATCTGTGATCTCTGGTTTTGCCAGTGACGGGCTGTCACTAGCAGGTTCCCTCCGAGTTGGAGGAAGGGAGAGCCATCTCCGATTCTGGTCTTGCTGGTTGCAGGTCCAGGTGTCAAGCTCTGTGGGTAGCAGAGTTTGGTTGAGGGATTTGTTTCCCTTTGTTGTGCAAGCTATGTGGCAGCATCTTGTTCGCAGACTGAGTCTGCAATTTTCTAGCAGTGGCTAGTGGAATCCTTACTCTAGTTGGAGTGAGGGGTGGATGTAGATTGTGGACTACAATCAAACCACCTTAAAATTTCTTATCTCCTCTGTGGTTTGCTATTATCGGTTGTGCTCTCTATCTGCTTGGCATTGTGTTTGACTGTGGACAGCCTTTTTCAATCGCACCTTCTTATTCTGTCTTACTTATTCACTGCGTTAGCTATATTGTTTTGCTGTATCTAAAGGGTCAAAATTCGAAGTAGTGATTTTTCGCTGAAGTTTTCTAAATCGGCAGTGATCTATTCATCCCCCCCCCCTTCTATATCACTCTTCGCTGCGCTAACAGAGGGGCTGGGGTATAATCCAGTACATAAGAAGAGCTTTGGAAACAAAATTCATACATCATTTGTAAGTAGCTCAGAACAAACTAGCATTAAAACTCCATTGGTTTTTTAGTTCACTGCGCAGAAAAATCTAAATCTAGCTACTATTAAGAAAAGTCAGAAACCTACTGAAAAAGTTGAAGGAAATGGACATTTACAGAACAAGCCTACACACACTCATGTTAAAAATGTGCATGCTGTCCATAACACCAACACACATATTCATGCACACAAGAAGAGAATTTCATGCCATTACTGTGGTAGGCTCGGTTATTTGATGAATGACT
Organism: Amorphophallus konjac; assembly: GCA_022559845.1. Lineage (NCBI taxonomy): Eukaryota > Viridiplantae > Streptophyta > Magnoliopsida > Alismatales > Araceae > Amorphophallus > Amorphophallus konjac. The sequence goes on along the minus strand of CM040125.1, from coordinate 109,115,313 downwards.
ACAAATTGATGAAAAAGGATGATCTAAATGCCAACACAATGCATGCTAGGAACTTAAATGCTAAATCCCATGTTCTAAAACAAACTCATGCATTTCAAAATAAGAAAAGCCATTGTTTTCATTGTGGCAAGATGGGTCACATTGTGCCCATTGTTGGCATGCCCTGGGAAGGGTTAATTCTAAACATGTTAGATTCCTTGCAAAATAGAATGCCTTTGGTAAAGATAAATTTGATTTCAAAGGAAAAGCTTCTATGTGTTCCAACTATTGGAAGCCAGGCCATCTGGCTAGTTAGTGCTGGTCAATGATTAAGAGAAGAAATTTCTCTTTCTAGGGGTGGTGGTTGTTTCAGAAATTCACTTGGGCAGCTAATTCTGGGCTTCTCTTGTTATTATGGCGTTGGTTCCAACATGGTGGCTGAAGGGTGGGCTTTACTTGATGGGCTTCGACTGGCACAGCTGCATAATATTCCCATATCAATTATATACACCGACTCAATGGCACTGATTGAATTGTTGAACAGCAAAAAAGATCCTCCATGGTCATTACTTCCATGGTGGAACTTTTTACAACAATCCTTCTCATCCACTCATTGCTCCATTGTTCACTCATACAGAGAATCCAATCAGCTCGCGGATGCCTTGGCAAATCAGGCAGTTCTCACGAGATGTAACTTGGAGTTTTCCTCCATTAGAGAGTTGCCCCTATTAGCTAAAGGACATGCCATAGCTGATGCTATTGGCATACCTAATATTCGCAGGAGGCATGTGTAGATTTTATCTTTCTTACTCTCATTGTATTTCCGAGGCTTGGCCTCTCTATGCAGATGTATTCTTTTTAGAATAGCAATAAAATAGCATCTAGTGGGTAGAAGGTGGAGTGAGAACATTCCCTTCCTATGGAATAGGGGTGCACTCTCCCTTTGCTCCATTAGATGACTGGGTTTACAAAAAAAATAAGTATGGCCACACAGTCTAGGGCTGTTGGCATATTCAGGGAAAGAAACTTAATTCTAAATTTGTTAAATTCCCTGTAAACAAAATTAATTTTGGCAGAAACAAATTTGTGTTTAAGGAAAAATATGTTGGATGCTTTGATTGTGGAAAACCTGGCCACCGAGCTTCTAAATGTTGGTTGGCAGGTTACGGAAAACAAAATGTCCATGCAAATAACAGAAATTTTCATGTTAATGCACAAAGATTCCATGCTTATAATAATGTGCATAAAAAGAACTTAAAATCTGTTATTTCATGTTATTACTGTAGACAGTTAGGACATTCCATGTCTAACTGTTATTTGATGAGGTTTGATGATTTTCATTTTCAAGTGTTGAAAATGAGGAGAGCACCATTCAGAGGTGCTACTGTCACTAAAGGACCCAAGGAGACTTGGGCTCCTATGAATGCAAAATGAGATGCTATTTGCAGGAGTGCCTTGGGATGGAGAATAAAAAGGGGTAAATAAACCAAGACACCCAAGTCGGTAAAATCCCATTCAGGTAATGTTCTGCACCTTTAACATTTGTTCAATTGAAGTTCTTAGAAATCTGCTTTAACTGCATATCATGTTAAATCTGTTCCGTCGAAAGTGTCATGCATGATCAACTTGGTATATCAAATGGTAAGTTACTAAAGGGCAAATGCAATTTGTCTGGAGGTTCTTACTATGTATGAGGTGGTTTTTAGACCAAGTCCTCTACCCAGTACCATTGGTCAAAACTACACATAGATCAGTCTAAATGTCCATGAGCATAACTCATCAAACTCCCTGCATAATTGTCATTGCATATGCTGCATTGAGAGTATCTTATATGGCATACTGTTAAGGGGATTCATTGCATTTGCATACATGAGTTGATTACATTCGATTAATTTTGAAAACACCAAAAAGGCTGTTTCAGTGCATCAAGTCGGGGGGAGCACATAAATAAATCTTTTGAAATGCATGGCTATTCATCCATTTACTTCTTATCCTATTCGGCCAACCGGAATTGCTCATTCAGTCAACTGATACCATTTTTGTCTAGCCATATCTTCACTCATTTTGCAACTTCTGCTTCTCTTGCAACATTCATCACCAACTGGCATCAGCGTGCATCACTTCTCTCTAATTGTTCTGAATTCACTTGAAACTGATACTCTTCTTGAGTCTGAAATCTATTGTTGCTTTTACATTTGCCTGATGCACTTTTGGCCATCTCTGTAATATGCATGAACTTCATATGCTCTCACATTTGATGCATGTTCTTTCTACTGCTTCTATTGGAAAGAGGCTGCTCTCAGACCTCCTTGACCTGAAAATTGAAAGGATTTTAATCTGTATATCATGACCATAAATCTGAAAATCTCGACAACAAGGATTCTTCTATTATACAAGTTTATGAATGTTCAAAAAGATCATAATGGTTTAAGGTTAATGTATTCATTGAGTCTGGTTCTGAATATCCTGAAAAATATCTGAATCATGTTTTAATAAACTTTAACCAACTGTTTCATGTTGTGTCTTGTTAAATCTTCTGAAATCTGAACTGCTGAATACATGGCTTTATTTGGTTGAAATACATGAAAATAGTATTGCTTTGAAACAAATGAGTTTTCTGGAATGTCTAAGGGCTAAATAGTTCTCAGAGCAATGACTTTGGTCACTGAGAAATCATGTCCAAAGGACTGTGTCATGAGGTGCCATAGTTAACTCTGCTTAAAAATGAATGATAATATGGCAGAGCAATGGCGTGCACATTGAGAAACATGTCTCACTCATCAAGGAAATGAGTTGAGGTATGTCATGAGGTGTAAATGTTAACTCTGTTAATTATAAAGCATGATTGTTAGTCACACTAAGTGCTCAGGGATATTGGCGTCTGATCAATATATCCTCCAGTTACAAGGTGTGCATTGAACTAGAGTGCTCTTGAAATTTGTAACATGAAAATTTTTGTTGAACAAATTATAATATTTGAATATTGATGCAAAAGATAAATTGCTATAACCCTAGATAAAATCATAAGGCTTCATAATTGTTTGATCTCAATACTAGTGAATATAATTCTGAAAGAAGTCATTGAATTTGTTTCTGTAAGAAAAAGGGAGGTTAATCAAGATATAAATATGAGGGCTTGGTTCACTTTTATTAAACTGTGATTTCAGATATAAATACAGAATTTTATTGGCAAACTTTGCATACATCATGTTTAAACCATGGTGATTAATAAAGTTCATTCATAAGCCCTTATAATGGAAGACTCAGAAAAAATTCAATTTTAGATTTATGAAATTGATATCTCCTTAAAAATGTTATTGAATTACTCATGTGTTTGAAGCTTATTTGGAATTCTTTTGCTCACTGCCATTTGATTATTGATGAAATTCATCATGACCAGAACGTATCCTTGATTACCCCTATGTTTTTGCTGATAGATGCTTATCACTTCTTCCACTTCAATCCCTCTGCTTTGTCAAAGAGGGAAATTGTCACATCAGCATGTTTCTAGCATGAAGGGGGAGATTAATGTACTTGACACTTCTTCTTGGCTGTCCTTCATCATACCCTATTCTTACTTTTTTTCACCTCACATTTTCAGGGGGAGTAGGGTTACATGTTGTTCATGTTCTTATCTGGCTGTTTAGGCTCTTTTGGTAAGGGGGAGAATAGTTTGTCAAACTATTTTTCATGCATGCATGCTTGCCATTTATCTTATCAAACTATTTTCTTTTTGATGAAGTCAAATGGGGAGAATAGTTTGTCTGTCAGCATCGTGCTTTATCTTGACATCATCTTGCTTTATCTTCATAATAGTTTGTTTGTCAGCATCTTGCTTTATCTTGACAACATCTTGCTTTATCTTCATGACTCATAGTGTTGCCATCATCAAAAAGGGGGAGATTGTTGTGTCCCTGTGATTTTGATGATAGCAAACACTATAAGTCATCATATGCTTGCATGAAGATTGAATGATGATTGTAATATGCATCTGATTATGCATTTATTCATTTCATCGAACAAGTAGCAAGCACACTTTTCCTATAGGCCATCCTGCTCAACTAAGGTTAACCTAAGTGCTCAATCAGTTCATGGTCAAGGTCGGTGCTAGTGTCATATGCATTCCATGCTAGGTCGATGCTAGTTGCCTTATTTGTATCATTTGCAAGTCAGGGCACATGCTTTAAGGTCAGTGCATTACCATTATATAAGTCCGAGCATGTTCATGTAGAAGTCAGAGCATATGAACTGGGTCGGTGCAGGTTTAGGTGTCAAATGCATATAGGGTCGGTGCAGGTTTGCTGCAAGCGAGCACAAGTCGGTGCACATTCTGTTATTCGCACGCATGAAGGTCAGTGCATATAGTTTGCTACGAGCCTAAGGTCGGTGTAGGTTTGCTGCACGTATGCAAGGGAAGTCGGTGCTAGTTTAGTTTTGTTTGCACAGGTCAGTGCTAGCAAGTCGGTGCACATTCACTAGGTCTGTGCATAGGTGCATAAAATGTAGGTAAAGAAAAGTCTGTGCATACTTTTCCCATATGCATAACATGGTCGGTGCACTTATTAGCTGCATGCATATAAGCTCGGTGCATCCCTTGCCTCGAGCCAGATGAGGTCGGTGCATTCTTGTGTGTCATGACATATATGGGTCTGCCACGTGTCTATAGAATGCATACAACATCAGTGCATAGTTTAGTTTTCATGCATTTTCGGTCGGTGCATACCGTGTTGTTGAGCACACAACATCGGTGCATGCTCAGTTGGCTTGCATATAATGTCTGTGCATACCTTGTTGATTGAACAGAAAACACCGGTGCATACTTCATGTGTTCACGTATAAGGTCTGTGCATAGTTAGACGTGTCTGCATATAACATCAGTGCATCTTTTCGCTCAGGCATATTTATGCATTCAAGGTCGGTGCTAGTTGCACTTTTGCATACATAGAGTCGGTGCAATCTCAGTTTCATACATATAGGTCTATGCATCATCTGTGTTAAGCATACAAGGGTCGGTGCAATCTCAGTTTCATACATATAAGTCTGTGCATGTTCTTGGATTGTGTACACCAAGGTCTGTGCACATTTTCACACTGCATTACCAAGTCTGTGCACATCTGATCATATGTTATATAGGTCTGAGCATATGTGCACTTCAAGACTGAGCACGTTGTTATGTTTGAGCATACTTCACGACTAAGCAAAAATTAGGTCTGTGCACACTTAAAATTGTCCGAATACAAAGTGGCTGACGAAGTGCCTCTCTTGTGTCTGACAGGTTTAAAGTAGCACGTGAGCTCGAAATGAAGCAGGCACGTGTTCCCAAAAGGCTATAGGCGGGCACATGATCCAAGGCACACTGACAAGCGGAAATTTCTCGTCCCTGCCACGTGGACCAGTGGGATTTCAGTAGGTTTTTCTGCCTCATCCATAAGGAGGCTATGCTATATATAAGGCTATCTTGTCCTTCAACAAAAGAGGCCGCCAGAAGGAAAGAAGAGCAACCAGAAGAGAAGAAGGGTGAGGCCCAAGAAAGAAAAAGAAAGAGCAGCCACGAGAGAAGAAAGCCAAGAGAGAAAAGAAGAGATAGCTGAGTAGAATAAGAAGTCCAGAGAGAGCGAGAGAGCTGAGTAGTAAGAGAAAGCGAGAAGAGCTGCGAAGTGAAGAGAGAGAGAGAGAGAGAGCTGAGAAGTAAAGAGATAGCCAGATCCTGAGAAGAAGAGAAGAGGGAGCGTTCCCTGAAGACTTATGTTGAAATTGCTCTTCAGAGCTATAGTTGACTTCCCTTTTGTTTCTATTTTTTTTTCATTTGTTCTTCCCATTCTCCATTACTGTTTTCCGATCCTTTGGCTTGAGGTCGGGGTTTCTTCTGTGGACTCAGGAGTAGGGAGACGTAGTCTCCGATTGCAAGTAGTGGTGTGTTACTTGTGGGTTTCCCTCTGGTTTGGAGGAAGGGAGGATTGGTCCTCCGGGTTGCAAGTGACAGGGTGTCACTTGTGGTTTCCCTCTGGGTATCAGAGGAAGGGAGACTGTGTCTCCGGTTGCTAGTGATGGGGTGTCACTAGTGGTTCCCCTCCCGGTTGGAGGAAGAGAGGAGAGTGTTCCTCTGGGTCAAGCTGTAAGGTAGCAGTTGTTGCAGACTGAGTCTGCTTCTTGCTTTGGCAAGGGAAGCCTCACTCCAGTTTGGAGTGAGGGGTGGATGTAGGTCTGTGGGTTGCAGGCTGAACCACCTAAAAATCTACTGTGCCATGGTTTGCCTTGTACGTTTGCCCCTTGTCTTCTACCTCCTTCATAGGTTGTCTGAGCATTCTTGTTTCTATCTGAAGTACCCTTGAGCATTATATGTGTTGCTAAGTGAGTCTAGTTTGCGTAGTTCTAGTATGTGGAGATTGCGTGCTATTCGGAGCTTGAAGGTGTGCTAGTGTGTTCTACGATATGTCAGTTTGTATGCTCGTTTGGCATTCGATATTGTGTCTAGCAGAGTTACGATTTAGTATGAGCTATTAACTCTGCATCTACTATTTGATTATCATCTTCCTGTCTCTGGAGAGCATTTAATTTGTTCAGCCTAACCTAGATTTTAATTCCGCAATAGTTTTTTCAATGGGGATTCATTCACCCCCCCTATGAATCCGTGCATTGCACCCTAACAGTGTCGACTCAAGGAGTCAACACTTTCTAGTCAGCATGCTAGCCTGTGCGTTTCCAGCACGCAGATGAAAAAGTGTTGACTCCTTGAGTCGACACTCTTCAGGCTGCATGCTGTTTTGTGTGTTGGTTGAACACATGGCCAAAAGTGTCGACTCCAAGAGTCGACACTTTCGCCTGTGTGCTGGGTTTTGTCTGCTGGCAGAACACCTTGACAGAAGTGTCGACTCTAAGAGTCAACACTTTGTCTGGTTTGTCCGGACCATGTTTCCGATTTTGATTTCAATTTGCCCATTTCTTGGTCCGATTGGTTTGGGCTTTTACCCTATTACCCTTAGGGTTTCACCCTTGATTGGGTGTGGTTCTAAGAGGTTTTCCCATGGGCTTTAATGTCTTTATGCATCGTTTTCCCTTGGGTATATGTAGCCTGCGATCTCCATCAAAGGAAATCATGCTCTTGGGCAAATAGTGTTCTATCTGCTGGAGGGTTGCTCCATCACTGGAGGAAGGAGAACACCACTGAAGACGCCATCTACGAGCTGGCACTCTGATCTACAGCTCATCTTGCTGTTCATCGTCGAGTTCCTGTCTTGGGCGGTCTTTACAACGCTGGGCTCTTCCTACTCCGAGAATCATACTCCAAATGCACCCTACCATTGCTATCTACGGGATTCACTGTGGATTTGAGGGGGACCTCTTCATGTCTCATTTCTACTCTTTTATTTGAGCATAGATTAATATTTTGGGCGATCATTGTATATCCTTCTGTTTTGTTAAATTGAGAATACTTGTGTGTGAAGACGGAGCTGCGTCTTCGTGTGATTTTTGTGTCCGGGGTGCATTCCCCGACTGTGTGTGAGTGACTGCTGCGGTGGCAGCATTTTGGGGCTAGGCCCCGTGTGTGTATTGCTGCGGAAGCAGCGTGTGTGGTGTTGGGGCACGTCCCCGTGGTTGCTACTTTTGTAGCGTGGTAGTGAAGCCTCACCGGGTTCGGTGAGGGGTGGACGTTGGGAGCCCGTCATCGTCCCGAACCACCTAAAAATCTCTGTGTCCATTGTGAATGCCTGTGTGATTGTCTATTTCATCTACCTCCTTTCACAGGTCATTTGATAGGTTTTTATTCACTGCACCTCTACACAGCGCTTCATCTGCTATCCGTGTTTGGCGTAGGTTCTATCATTCATTGCTTAGATTATTCGAGTGAGATCGGAAAGTTTGAGAGAGCACTTTAATATCACGTTAGTTTAGGCTAATTAACGTAGTTAATTTTAATTCCACTGTGTTTAGTTTAGAAAGTTTTCAAAATCCGCCACCTCTGCTGGGAGATAATTCAACCCCCCTTCTTGTCCGCCATCTAGTCTGGTTGAGATCTATGATCCAACCCCTTCAGTGCCAATGCATCAGGGCCCGGTCTGGTCCTGGGAGGAGCGCACGAAAGAACTTGTGCCCCGGGGAGTTTGTTATAGAAAGGTGTGGCATTGCACCGCAGTGCATGACTAGCTTGTTAATCTACGACATTCTACTTCACTCAACTACTTGAAATTCTTGCGTGACATGACGTGCGTGCCTGACATGGCCAATCACATGGAAACTTTACTTGAACCCTCGTGGAAAATTCTTGTTATACTTACACTTATTCTTAACTACCATCTAACTTTTCCTTCTCTTATCAGTCATTTATCGCTTGTTGATATGTTTATTATGATTCTTTTATCACATTGTCATATATGATGAAATGATTAATAACTTAAACTATGCCTGATGATAGAGATATAAAATCCTACTAAGCTCTCGCTCACTCAGTTTTTCCCAACTTTTCAGGTAGCTCGGATTAGGAGACGCAAACAGATGGGCTCGGGCAGGAGTGATAGCGGGAGCGAGCCAGTTAGCGTCGTTCATGTTGTTCGTTATAGTCGTTGTAGTCACTTCAATAGTGGATGTTTTGAGTCATAGCAGGACTTGTGTTCTCCTTTTTATGTCAGTTGTAGTTAGAATTAGTAATTAAAGTCCACAGGATGTCAGTTGTAATAAGTACTTTCCATCTTTGTCATCAATAAAATTTTGTTATTTAAATATTTGACCCTTGATGTATGGTCTCTTGTGGCAATGTATGCTCTGATTGACATGAATGTTATAACTGCTGCATTCCAATTTTATGCATCAGGGCGTGACAGTTTTGTGATATCAGAGCCTATCTAGGTTTTCTTTAGACCCTAGGTTACAAGAAGTGTCATAGAACCCGTGACATTAGTAATGTATGAAATCTGACACGGTGAGATGGGGTAGAGACTCGGGATAAGTTAATTAACCAACTCTAAGAAAATGGATCCGGTAGAACATTCTTAATTAATTCTCTTTACGTTGTAGGAATTTATCGCGATGGTAGCCGAGCGCGCGCAGTGGCGAGATATGCAACGCACGATTCAGGGCCTGACCCAAGCCTTACAGCAGGTGGCGCAAGGAGGCGCGCATCACGGAGTCAGTGATCTCCACCAAAACTTTCACGGCTTGAATCCCCCACGTTTTGGTAGTACCGCAGACCCCGATGAGGCAGAGCACTGGCTGAAGGAGATGGAGAGTATCTTCAGAGTTATGCAATCTGGTGACCAGGACCGAGTCCTTTTCGTGACTTTTCAGCTGGAGTGCGATGCACGAGCTTGGTGGGAAGCTGTGGAAGCCACGCTCGGCAATAGGCGGGCGACGTGGGATGAATTTAAGGAGCATTTTAACAGCAAATATTTCTCAGATCGTGTGCAAGAAAAGAAGGTGGCGGAGTTCACTTTGTTGAAACAAAGGAATTTATCTGTTGCTGAGTACGAGGCGCAGTTCGCCAGATTATCCCGCTATACATCGCACTTGGTATCTACGGAGAAGATGAAGGCCAAATGATTTTTGAATTGATTGAAGCTTCAGTATATTAACCAATTGGCACCTTTGAAGATCCACACTCATGCTGAGATTGTGAGAAAGGCCCAAGTTCTCGAAGATACGATGGAGATGACGGAACGGATAAGAGGTCGAGATAAGAAGAGGGAGCAGACTACCAACTCCGGGAATTTTAAACCCACAAATGGCAAGAAGAGGCCCAATGGCGGGCCGAGTTATTCAAAAGAGAAGAAACCAAAGGAAGGTGATAAGAGGGCAGGATCGACTACTCCATCCAAAGAAGTCTACAGGTACTGTGACCGCCCAGGTCACAAGATGGAAGCATGTTGGCGCAAGCTGGGTGCTTGTTTGAGATGTGGTAGCAGGGACCATCGAATCCCTGAGTGTCCCCTCATTAATGAGCAGGCGACATCTGACAAGCCGCAAGGGAGTCAAAGGCGGCAGGGCGAGCTCCAAGCCCTCCAAGGTGCAGAGACTGAAATCGAGGCTACCGAGGAAGGAGGTATTGTCGAAGGTACCCTTACTATTCTTTCCAAGCCAGCTTTTGTACTTTTTGACATTGGAGCTACTCATTCATTTATATCTCAAAAATTTGTTAAGACTTTATCTGTGAAACCGGTATTATTGGATTCTCATCTTGTGATATCAACCCCTATTGGTTCGGGGTCAAAGATTAAATATTATTACCCCTCTAGTGAAGTTTTGATTAATGATTGTAACTTATCTGCTGATTTGGTATGCATGAAGATGAAAGATTATGATGTGATTCTAGGAGCAGATTGGTTAGCTAGACATGGAGCTAGTGTTCATTGTAAATTAGAAGTAGTGTCTTTCCCTGGACCCCCTGAGCTTTTCTTTTCTGGTGCTAAGCAATCTAAGTCTGTGCCACTTATTTCGGCACTCCGAGCGAATAAGTTGTTAAGGAGAGGGTGTCAGGCATTCTTGGCATTGGTCTCTTTGACCGATAAGAAGGAAGTGGAGTTGAAGGACATCTCAGTTGTCTGAAATTTTCTGGAAGTGTTTCATGAAGATTTGCCTAGTCTTCCCACTGAGAGGGAGGTGATTTTATCTATTGATTTAATTCCTGGCGCTTCACCTGTTTCTAAAGCTCCGTATCGTATGTCCCCTACTGAGTTAAAGGAATTGAAGGAGCAGTTGTTGGAATTGCTAGAAAAAGGGTTTATTCGTCCGAGTACATCCCCATGGGGTGCCCCTGTGCTTTTCGTAAGAAAGAAGGATGGTTCGTTGAGACTGCGTATTGATTATCGCCAGTTGAACCAACTCACTATTAAGAACAAGTACCCATTGCCGAGGATCGATGAGCTGTTTGATCAGATATCTGGAGCCCAGTATTTCTTAAAAATTGATCTCAGATCGGGGTATCACCAATTGAGGATAAAGGACGGGGATATTTATAAGATGCCGTTCCGTAGCAGGTATGGGCATTTTGAATTTGTTGTAATGTCGTTTGGACTAACAAATGCTCCTACAGCTTTCATGCAGCTAATGAATAGTGTGTTCCGACCCTACTTAGATCAATGTGTTGTGGTATTTATTGATGATATTCTTATATACTCCAAGAGCAAGAAGAAGCATGAGGAGCACTTGAAGATGGTGTTACAGATACTAAGGGATCATCAGTTATACGCCAAGTTCAGTAAGTGTGAGTTTTGGCTGCAAGAAGTGTCTTTTCTAGGGCATATTATTAAAAAAGATGGAATTTCAGTAGACCCTTCTAAAGTGGAGGCGGTATGTAATTGGGAAAGGCCTATGAATGCAACTGAAATCAGGAGTTTCCTAGGCCTAGCAGGTTACTATCAGAGATTCATTAAGGATTTCTCCAAAATTGCAGTACCCTTGACTAGATTAACTTGTAAGGAGAATCGATTCGAGTGGTCGGAAGATTATGAGAAAAGTTTTCAAACTCTGAAGGAGTGCTTGACCATTGCCCCAGTGTTGGCCTTGCCATCCGGAGAAGGAGGTTTTTAAGTATATATCGATGCATCAAGAATCGGCTTAGGTTGTGTGTTGATGCAGCGAGGGAAAGTGAGCTTATTCTTCCAGGCAGCAGAGGAAGCACGAAGAGAATTACCATGTTCATGACCTGGAGCTAGCGACAGTTGTGTTTGCTTTGAAGATTTGGAGACATTACCTATATGGGGAAACTTTCACCGTGTACTCTGATCATAAGAGCCTAATATATTTATTTTCCCAGAAGGTGCTGAATATGAGGAAGATAAGGTGGCTCGAGTACTTAAAGGATTTTGACTTCTCTATTGAGTATCATCCCAGAAAGGGGAATGTTGTGGAAGATGCTTTGAGCAGGAAGCCAATGGCTAGATTAGCAAGTTTGATGCTTCAGGAATGGAAGTTGTTAGAGAAGTTTGCAAGCTTAGATCTTAATGTCGCAGAGAAGGAAGATCAGGTTATGATTGCTCATGTCCAACTTCATTCAGAGTTGCTAGCAGAGATTAAGCAACTGCAGGATAATGACCCATTGCTAGTGGAAATTAAAGAACAGATGGCTACTCGACCAGACTTTGTGTTGGCCGATGATGATAGATTGTTGTTCCGGGGTAGAACTTGTGTTCTTGATTCTATGAAGCTGAAGAAAAAGATTCTCGAGGAAGTCCATAGGTCCAAGTACACCATTCATCCAGGAGCTACAAAGATGTATCGAGATTTGAAGAGGACCTTTTGGTGGCCAAACATGAAGAGAGAAGTGGCCGAATTGTAAGCAGATGTTTAGTATGTCAGCAAGTCAAGGCCGAACATTTTAGGCCTACTGGGAAGTTAAAACCTCTCAAAATACCATAATGGAAGTGGGAGAGTGTCGGCATGGATTTTATCATGGGCTTACCTAGAACTCGTAGTAGTTTTGATGCAATTTGGGTGATTGTTGATCGCTTGACTAAGTCCGCACACTTTTTTCCTATTAAATCTAAGTGGAATGTAGATGTTTTGGCTACCCTGTATATAATGGAAATAGTGAGGTTGCATGGAGTTCTTGTATCCATCATATCTGACAGAGATCCCAGGTTTACCTCTCACTTCTGGAAAGGTCTGTAAGCATCCTTGGGAACCCGTTTGAACTTTAGTACTGCATTTCACGCTCAGACTGATGGACATACTGAGAGGACAAATCAGATTGTTGAAGACGTGCTGAGGACCTGCATGATTGATTTTGGAGGTAGTTGGCATGAACATTTACCTTTGATCAAATTTGCCTACAACAACACTTACCAGTCCAGCATACAAATGGCACCATTTGAGGCTTTGTATGGCAGAAGCTGTAGGTCCCCTCTTTGTTGGGAAGAGATCGGTGAGAAGCAATGGCTCAGACCAGATCTTGTTGCAGAGTCATCCAAGAACATTCAAGTCATTAGGAACCATTTGAAGATTGCTCAGTCTTGGCAGAAGAGCTATGCTGATAACAGAAGAAGGGATTTATAGTTTCAGGTCGGTGAGCATGCGTTTCTGAAAGTCTCACCTTCAAGAGGAATTAGAAGATTTGGAATCCGAGGCAAGTTGAGCCCAAGGTTTGTTGGCCCGTTCGAAACCTTGGAGAGGGTAGGCGAAGTTGCCTATAGACTGGCGCTACCCCCACAGTTATCGGGCATTCATAATGTCTTCCATGTGTCTATGTTATGGAAGTATGTATACGACCCTTCGCATATCATCCAACATACAGACTTAGAACTGAAGGAGGATTTATCCTACGTAGGGAAGCATGTCAAGATTTTGGACTTCAAATAGCTGCAACTCAGGAACCGATCCATTCCGATGGTCAAAATCTAGTGGAGTCAGCGCGGAACTAAAGAAGCCACGTGGGAATCCGAAGAAGCGATTAGAAAGTTGTATCCCGATTTGTTCTAAGGTTGGTACCCGTTATCTTCGTTCACCAGGATTCGATGAATTTGGAGGACTAAATTTCTTAAAGTAGGGGAGGGTGTAGCATCCTGAATTTTTAAGACCGAATATATGATATTATTTAATTACTGTATTATTTTCTTGGCTCAGATTTCAAAATTTTAATAAAAATATAAAAAAATATGTATCTTGTGTAAAACATTATTTCCAGCAACTTTGTCTCAAGAAACGAACCCATAATAAAATTGGATTAAGCCCAATTTCAAATTTAAGGCTAAAAGTTGTAGCTTTATAAGAACAACCTAAATTGCCTAAATTGGACCTTAATTCTCACCCTAATGGGCTGTAATCGAAGCCTAACCCAAGCCCAACCCTTGATGATCGATTATTCCCTGAAAACCCTAACACGAGACTCTTCAATTTGGCACGGCAGCGGCGGATTTGATCGACCCTGAATCTCTTGCCGTTTCCCCTCTTTGGACTCTTCAACTCGATTCGATCACTAGAAGCCTCCTTAGACTCTATAAATAGGTGGCCCTCAATCCATGGAAACCCTATTTGCTTCGATGGTTAGTGGCGTGCTCGATCGTGGGAGGAATTTGGCGTGAGGAGGGGTTCGAGTTAGGGTTCCGATGATGTTTTTCTCTTCCTCCTTTCATCGATTAAATGTAGGTTTCTCTCAGGCAGAACTAATAATTAAGCATGCCATCTTATTCATCTCTCAATCCTCTTTCATTTGATACTAGTTTGCCTAATTTTAGTGTACCATCTCGATAGAATTTCATAGTATACTTCGAGGTATATCCGAATGGTTGTCTTCCCTTACAGTTCATTTTATATTAGTTTAACTTAGCCTAATCTCAAATCAAAGCATGCTATCTTGCTTGCCTTTGAACGCTCTTTCCAACGGTACCTTTTTGTCTAAATTTCGTTCATTATATTGCTCGTAATCGCTGTTTTAATCAAGGTCTGTCGACGTTCGCCGTCGACAGATCTCGGTGGCAAAAACAGTCGCACCAAGGACCACTTATTGATGAAACAGTCGCGCGATAGACCATTTTTCTCTTCACTTTTTTTTCAAAAAAAAAATTATATATATATATATATATATTACCCTGGCGATCTTCCTGAGACTGTTTGGTGACCAGTTGCGGTCTACAGAAGATCATTTTCCCCTATTTACCAGCATAAACTCGACTCGTTTTCCTAAGTTTTAGACTAGGTTTAAGCTGTCATATTGCTCACTGTTGAGGCTTAAAACACTACAAACGTGACTATTTAGGTTATGAAGTTGTCAAGTTCGAATTTCCATCTTTTCTTATTTTTCTAAGCTTGGAGAAAATGACTTTATATTAGTTTAGCTTAAATGGTCAAATCATGGTTTAACTTGTAAGATTTTTGGTATTAATCTTCAATTGTTACTCATAGCTTGTTATCTTTCTAAATATTGATTGAGGGTCGTGCCACTCCGGTGGTTTCGACTTACTGCTACACTCGTTTTCCATGGATTTTTATGCCATTTATTCTTGGGCATCGAATACCTCTCCCTCGGATATTCCTTCCGCCGGACTAGGTGTTCATGTTCCGAGGCCTCCGTAAGACTCCGTGAGCCTGGGATTCCTACTAGGACGTCGAGCAAGTTGTACCACCAAGACCTGAACCCATTGAAAGTCAATTTTGGCAGGACAAGGCCCTGTTGAAGTTTTGCCAAAATTCTGTCAATTTTAGAAATGGTCCTTCCTAGACCGCCAATTATGGGTTGCGATCTTGACTAGACTGTCTTATTTTCTAAGCCATGTGGCCTTATTTTGGTGCGTCCAGTTTCCCCGACGCCTAAATGTAAACGCGTCTGGTCCCTCAGACGTGTTCATTATTAGGACCAGCTTGGTTGAACCTGTTCGGTCTAACTCTTACTGGAAGCGGTCTCCCAGTGACTATCTCTTTCCAGTGGTGGTCCATGGCAGACCGTTTCTTCTCTCAGCAACCTGAAATCTCTTGTTTTTCATGATTATTGTATCCATCCTTTTAGGGCTGCCATACCTCAAATTTTGACCCTATTCAAGGTCAATTATTGGAATGATATTCCATTAAGCCCCTCTTTAAGTCAATTTCTTAAATGACTCAATCCATCAATGAAGAGCTTATTGTTTGAAGTTCATTAAGAAATCTATACTCCTACATGGTAATGCCTTGATTACATAGTTATAACCTTGTAACTATTGGCCATTTATATAAGTGAATGTCTAGATTGGGATCTATGATCCAACCCCTTCTGTGCCAACGCATCATAAGAGCCCGGTCTGGTCCTGGGAGGAGCGTCCGAAAGTACTTGTGCCCCGGGGAGTTTGTAATGACAAGGTGTGGCATTGCACCACAGCGCATGACTAGCATGTTAATCTACGACATTCTACTTCACTCAACTACTTGAAATTCTTCCGTGACATGACGTGCGTGCTTGACATGGCCAATTCACATGGAAACTTTACTTGAACCCTCGTGAAAAATTCTAGTTGTACTTTCACTTATTCTTAATTGCCATCTATCTTTTCCTTCTCTTATCTGTCATTTATCGCATGTTGATATATTTATTATGATTCTTTTATCGCATTGTCATGCATGATGAAATGATTAATCACTTAAACTATGCCTGATGATAGAGATATAAAATCCTACTGAGCTCTAACTCACTTAGTTTTCCCCACCTTTTCGAATGAGGAGACATAAATAGATGGGCTCGGGGAAGAGTAATAGCAGGAGCGAGCCAGTTAGCGTCGGTCATGTCGTTCGTTATAGTCGTTGTAGTCACTTCAATAGTGGATGTTTTGAGTCATAGCAGGACTTGTGTTCTCCTCCTTTTTATGTCAGTTGTTGTTAGAATTAGTAAAGTCCATAGGATGTCGGTTGTAATAAGTACTTTCCATCTTTGTCATCAATAAACTTTTGTTATTAAAATATTTGGCCGCTGATGTATGGTCTCTTGTTGTAATGTATGCTCCGATTGACATGAATGTTATAATTGTTGCGTGCCGATTTTTCGCATGGGGCGTGACATTCCTTTAGCATAAACTCACTCAAATTCGATTTTAAAAACATAATGATTTTTTCAACTTGCTTAAAAGAAATTTTCTTCTTCATGAGATCGATCCGTTCTTAGCACTCTACATATATTTAATATCTTTTTAATGAGTGAGTGTGGTTATTTTTAAAATTGTGACACGGCTTTTAAACGACGAGTTAGTGGACATCAATTTTTGACGCCGTTGTCGGGGAATGAAAATAATTTTTTATAGTTGGATATTCTTGTGTTTGGTGTCTGTATTTGTATATTAATTTTGTTATTTTTATTTTGTAGAAAAAAATCAAAAAATCAAAGAAAAGGAAAATTTGGACATGAAATTCACAGAAAATCAATTGTTGCTGAAAGCTAGGAAGCATCGTTGATGGTCTGTATCTGTCATAATAGGGAGCAAGAAATCTGGAATTCTGGAAATCTTAGAAAATCAAGCGTCGCTAAATGTCAATAAGCATAGGTATAGGTTCAGTTTTTTTAATTTCTGAAAAATCTCAAAAAAATCCTAAAAATCCTAAAAAAAAAATTCAGAAAAATCAGAAAACACCAAAAACATGATTTTAGGCTTTATTTTTCAGTAGCATTGCATGTTGTTTATTATTTTTAGTTAATAGTTTCTTTCATTCATCTTTTGTTAAAAAATAACTCAAAAAACCCTTAAAAATAAAAATAAAAAAATAAAAAAATCATGCTATCATGTACTCATTGTAGTTGCATCCTTTTCATGCATTGTGCATTTAAGTTGATTTCTTATTTAGTTGTATCATTATTTGAAAAAAAATCTTTCTCTTCTCTTCTATTTCCCCTTCTCAATGGCAAGTTAGGTTCCTCACACCCTTCTTGGAATTGGAGGGACTCTCTATTGAGCATGTCATCTCTTTACATTGAAATTTCCTTTTTCAAGATCTCCATAAGTCCCCGCACCCATGGATTCCCTCACGTAAGTCGGGCAGGTTGTACCACGAAGTATTCCGGAGTTAGATTGCCCTTGGAAGGTCACACAAAAAAATAGAGGAGTTTTGGAATTTATTACTATTTTGAAAAATCGGTGTCAAGACTAGAGGTTAAGTGGAAAACGCCTAAGCAGATTTGTGATTATTTAATTACGTCCCTACGAAAGTAAGGAGAGCCTCCCACAACCCCACCTCTTACCTAGCCGGTGGACCAATTTGGTAGTGAGTGCCAATTCTTCTTTTGTAAACAAAAAATAAAAATAAAAATAAAAAAAATCATCATTTTTGCATACATAACTCATATAGTTGTTCTTGCATTTGCATTATTTTGAAAAAAAAAAAGAACATTCCCTTTGATCCCTTTTTGCATTGCATGCAAGGTAGGAGATCCCTACATCCACATTTGATAGGACCCTTAGGAGAGATTGAGAGGTTAGTGCATCTTAGAAATCACCATCAACCTAACCTCATGACGGACCAAAACCAACAACAACAAGTAGCTCCCAAGAAAATGAAGGAATATTTCTTGCCAAATCAATACCAACCTTCATTTTATGTTCAAGCACCCCAAAATCAAACAGCCCAATATGAAATCAAATTAAATCAAGTACTATTCAAATGTTACCATCCTTCTATGACAATACCAATGAAGATCCATGCAAACATCTTGATGACTTTCTCCAGATTTGCTCCACAATCAAGATCCAAAACTTTTCTGATGATACTCTTAGGTTGATTCTTCCCATTCTCTCTCAAAGACAAAGCCAAATTTTGGTTAGGAGCCTTAGGTAGATCAATTGACACATGGGCGGAGATGCAAAAAGAATTTTTGAAGAAATTCTATCATATAGGGTGAACCAATACCATGAGGAGAGCAATTACTAGATTCACTCAAAATCCTAGGGAACAAATCCATGAAGCTTGGGATAGATTGAAAGATTTGCTTAGAAAATGCCCACATCATGTATTATCAAGATGGCAAATAGCTCAAACTTTCTATGAGGGATTAACTGAAAATTATCGCCAAATGGTGGATGCATCATGTGGGGGAGCTTTTAATTATGAGTAAAAGTGAGGATGAAGCTTATGAATTATTTGAGATGTTAAGTGAAAATTCCATTAGTCATGACTCGCTTTCATCCTATGAGAGAATGATTGGGCCGTCTAAGAAGGGTGGGCTTTATGAAGTAAAAAATCAAGGAGAATCTGAAAATAGGATGCACATTAATGCGCTAGCGCAAAAGTTAAATAACATGGACTTGTTCGCGCAAAAGATGGAGAAGGTGGATTTAGTAGCTCAAAAGCTTGATCAATTGTTGTCCATGAATAGACAGGAAAGTTCTTTTTCTTCTGCTCAGCAATCTTAACCTTTCTCAGATTCTAAACTTCAAGAGTTTTGTGCTCTGTGTTCAAGCCCAAATCATGTCGTTACAGATTGCCCCACTGCGGCCTAACTTCCCCCATTCATCCAAGAACAAACCTTCGCAGCTCAGGGTGTCTCCAAGCCTCCTTGTGATACTTATTCCAATACCTACAATCCAGGCTGGAGAAATCACCCGAATTTTTCTTGAAAAACTCAACAAGGACCATCCATGTCATCTAATCCCTCAAATCAATCCGTTCAAAGGCAATCCTTTCAAGCTCTAGTTCAATCTCACCAACATTATCAATCTCCTTTTCAACAAGCTTAACAGGAACAATCTCAACCTCCTTATCCGCATTCTCAGGCCCCTTATCATCAAGCTCAATCATCTCAAGGCCAATATCACCAGTATCCTCCAAACCACTTTCAACCTCAAGTTCGTTTCCAACCTCCTCCTCAACCCCCTCAACCCAATTTCTATGATAAATTTGTGCAACTTTAGCAACTCATTTGTTCTCAACAACAATCCATTGCTATGTTAGAAGATCAAATAGGGCAATTGGCTGCTAGCAAGATAAGGAGAGATGTAGGTCAACTTCCTAGCCAACCTGTGGCTAATCCTAAGAATCAACCTCTGAGCTTTCACCAAAGAGCCCCTCTTCTTCCTCAACCTACCCAACCTCAGCCTCCCCTCCTATGGGCCCTCAATTTGAAAATGCCAAGGCTATATCTACTCTAAGGAGGGGGAAGATTTTTGCCGATCCTAATAAGGTTAGGGGAGTTGGAAGTAGCTCGGCCCAAGAGGCCCAAGAAGAAAGTGATAGTGATGAAGATGTGCCCATCATTGTTGAAATGAAGAAGCCGAAAGATGAAAGGAAGGAACTAGATAAAGGAAAAGCTAAGGTTGATGAAGGACCCCAAGAATATGTGCCAAAGGCCCCTTTTCCCTCTGCTCTAAAGTCGAAGGCTCACAAGAAGGCGTCGGTTCAACAGGAAGATTAGCGGAATTATTTAAACAGATGAATATCAATATTCCACTCTGGGACGCAATCAAGCTTGTGCCGGCATATGCGAAGTTTTTGAAAGAGCTTTGCACCCCAAAGAGGGAGCCAAAAGTGATAACTCAAAAGATCTGCTTATCTGAGGATGTGAGTGCCTTTTTGATGCATCATTTACCAAAGAAGTTGAAGGATCCTGGCGCTCCATTGATTTTATGTGATATAGGTGGAGTCACTTTTGATCAAGTATTGCTAGACTTAGGTGCTAGCGTGAATCTTTTGCCCACCTTCATATACGAGCAATTTGATCTAGGGAAGTTAAAGCCCACTTCAATAATCCTTCAACTGGCGGATCGGTTAGTGAAAACTCCAAGGGGTCTATTGGAGGATGTGATTGTAAAAGTACATGAGTGTTATTTCCTGGTAGATTATCTCATTCTGGATAAGGCATCGTCCCATGATCTAAAGCATACACCAATTATTTTGGGACGTCCATTTTTAGCTACGGCAAAGGCCAACATAAACTGTGCCACGGGAATGATGGATATTTCTTTTGGAGGCAAAAAAGTTTCTTTAAATGTGTTTAAGGCAACCCAGTACCCAGACCATGAAGAAGAATGCAATGTCATTGATGTATTTGAAGAACTGACTTATGAAAGTCTGGATGTTAGGAAGGATCTACTAGAAGAGGGTAGCATGATTCAGGATTCCCCTCTTTCTTGTGCACCCTACTTTAGAATAGAGCCAGTCCCTCCATTGCAAGCTAAACATATTCTTCCATCTCTGGATCATCCGCTAGTTCTTGAATTGAAACCTCTGTCGGATTCTGTAATACCCCAATTTTTCAAGAAATTAATTAGAAATTGCATAATAAATAGAATAAGCTAAATTTTGACCATTTTATAAAAATCCAAAAAATATATATTCTTGTAGAGGATAACACGTTTAAAAAATTTGTCTTCTGTGACCAACCCAAATAAAATCTATAAATAGGTCGAATTAGTGGATTAAGCCCAAATTAAACACTTAGTTAACAATACCTTGTAATGTAAAATTCGAGCCCAAAACTCCATCAAATGAGCCCAAACTAGTGGCAAATGAAAGGCCATGATGAGAGGATCATTTCCCCTCTCTTATTTTCCCGAAACCCTAACCCTAGGAGATGCAATCGACGGAGATTGGATCGCATCAACAATTGCGGCGGCGTTCACATTAACCCAACTTACGTGGACTAATACTCCGCGCATACAAACCTCTAGAAGGCGTGTGACCTATAAAAATGAAGCTCACTAACCCTAGAATCGTTTAGAACCAGTGGCGGCTGCAGAGGAGTTGGATCGAGGGAGATCTCCGGCGATTAGGGGCTACGTGTACAAGCACCTTGGGTTTTCTTTCTCCTTCTTTCTTCATCCGATTCAAGTAGGTGATAGCAAGCCAAACCCTACAAATAATATATGGTTGGAAGCATCATCGTGTCAGCTTTTCATTGATGTAGAAAGCCTTAAATTTTATCAAGTGTTCTGCGAGAATTCTTGGTTTTAGTAGAAGCATGTCACATCTAGGGTTATAGTTGTTCCCTTTCGATTAAGTAGTAATTTCAGGCTATAAACATAAAATTGATTCATGCATTTTGTAGAGTTTTTCATGCTCTTTCTGCGGGTAGTAAAAGCCCCAAATTCCATGCTTTGTATCATGCAAATTCCATGTTTTAGTCTAACCCTAGAAACCTCGCCGGAGTAGGGCAAGGCAAAGGGGCAGTGATCTGTCTGGACTTGTGCGGCCACACGATAGACCGCACGTCCAAGACAGGCGGCCAGTAGTTGACCGTTCATATGTTTCTATCTCTGATCGTTTCCCAAGAACGTGCGACCGAATCCTAACCGCATGTCTATCCTGCGGCCAGTTCCAGACCGCACATCCCTCCCAGCGGCACCATACCGACCGTCCATATCCTATAGGCCGTCGGACTTGAGGGGACATGAGCGGCCTGTCTGTGACCGTATATGGAAATGTAAGGTCCAAGACCGACCGTTCACCTGCAACAGAACAGATTAATTGTCATTACGGCATGTTATGTTAGTGGTAAATGGCATGTTAGAAACACACCTAATAAACTGTAATTCATGACAGTAAATAATTCTTGCTTATTTATTTAATTTGAGCTTAATCTTGATTCATCTTTCCAATAAATGTCAATCTTAATTGTGAATCATTTATAATTGGAATGGCTATTAGGTTTATACTTGTTATAAACTTATACCTGAACCGTTAATCTTGAACCATTATTATCCCCTAGAATTGAACTTGGACTCAATCGAACTGATGTGATATGAGTCTTAGTCCGAATTGGACTAACAGAGACATGCGCAGCCGTTAGTGGACCGCATATCTCCTTGAACGGCCCTGTGGCTACCGTTCATCCCTGGCTAATGCCAATTAGTTTGGCCGATTATCCTTGATCCATCTTCGGCCAATTCCTGATTTGATCAGCCCAGTAGACCCTAGGCCGACCAATAGACAATGGGCTGGACTCTGGTGCAGTTCCACCCTGCCTATGGTAGCCAGGGAGCCCACTTGGGTGAATTTCTAGATTGTTGGTAGGCCCTGTGTTGTGTGGATAGTAATAGACCGTACATCTTATCAGGCGGCCCTTAATGGACCGTTCAATTAATGAGCGGCTCTGTCTGGACCGCATATCCTGTCTTTGATTTCCTAAACTTCTGGCCTTGTGACCGTTCATGCTGAAGAGCGGCCCTTAACCAGCCGTTCAACCCAGCCCAATTCCTGCTTAGTGCGGCACAGAGTCGACCGCCCAAGTGCTTGAGCGGTCCATTAGTGACCGTATATCATCCAGAGACTAGTTTTCTCCGTGTTTCAAGGTTTTGAATCCAAGAACATGATGGTTCTTGATAACTTCAACTCCTGGATAGAAATTCTGGACTGTATCTCTTCAACTTAGCCTTGGGATGTTCCGAGGTAAGTTTGTACTTGATTATAATTGGCCATTTTAACTTGATTAAAGTCTAGACAACTTGGGATCTTGGATCCATTAAATCAATGCCAACGCATCATAGGGGCCCGATCTGGTCCTGGGGAGAGCGCCCGAAAAGTACTTGTGCCCATGGGAGTTTGTAATGACATGGTGAGGCATTGCACCGAGTGCATGACTAGCGTGGTGTCTATGACAATGATCTCTTAATCTCTTACTTGAATCGTGTTCGACTTAGTTATATTCTTGCTTATTGGCCAATTTCCTACAATTTCTTGTTATTTATATTGTTCACAAACTTACAATTCTTGTAGTTATATCATCTTGCCATATTGTTATTCCATTTCGTTCTTTTATGTTGTTTCATCCGATCATCATTTCTTTTCTTTCCGTTTGATATAAACATGTAATTAATTGGTTAATTACTTACACTTGCCTATTGTTACCTACTGAGTATTCGCTCATATAGTTGTTTCCCCCTTTCCAGGCAGCTCAGGTGACGATTCACAGATGGATGGGAATGGGCCAGAGTGATGACTTGGAGTGTATCAACTAATAGATATGTTGAGATTGTTATAGTTGTTTTACATCTAGCTATGCCTTAGAGCTTGTGTTAGTTATTGTAACAGAGTCAAGTAGGGGTTATGCTTGATTATGTTTAAGTCGGTTTGTTGGTTCTTGTAATAAATTTGGAGTTATTTCTATTCATGACGTTATGTTAATTCTTAGCTTAGCATGTTATCATTACTAGTATTTTCTACTGCCAGTCCCGAAATTCCGCGTCGGGGTGTGACAGTTAGGTGGTATCAGAGCCCGATTTTCTAATATTCTAGGTTCTCTAAGTTCTAGGATCCTAAGTGATATCATAGGACCTATAGCCTTGTTATAGGTCTAAGGACCCAACCTGGTGAGATTTGGGTAGAAGACTTGGGTTGAGTTAATAATCTAATTGCACGATTATCAATTCTTAATTAAACCTAACATAACCTATTCCACGTGTAGGCTTTTGCAATGGTAGGAGAACGCGCGCAATGGAGGAACTTGCAGTGTACAGTTCAAAGACTTACTCAGGCTTTGCAACAAGTGGCCCAAGGAGGAGCTGCAAACCGTGGCACTGGCGACCTCTATCAGAACTTTCGTGGGATGAATCCCCTGCGATTTGGTGGCTCGACTGACCCTGATGAAGCCGAGCACTGGCTTGAAGAGATAGGGAGAATTTTTGAAGTGATGCAATGCAGCAATCACGAACGTGTCCTCTTGCCGACCTTTCAACTTGAACGTGATGCGAGGACACGGTGGGACGCAGTGAAGGCTACCCTTGGTGATAGACAAGTTACATGGGAAGAGTTCGTGGAATTCTTCAATGGTAAATATTTTTCTGATAGAGTGCAAGAGAAGAAGGCGGCTGAGTTTGCTGCTTTGAAGCAACGAAATCTATCCGTAGCTAAATATGAAGCTTAGTTCTCTCGGTTATCTCGTTATGCTACTCACTTGATATCTACCGAGAAGATGAAGGCTAAGCGCTTTCTTAATGGGCTGAAGCTGCAGTACATCAACCAGTTGGCACCGATGGAAATTCAAACTTATTCTGAGATGGTGAGAAAGGCTCAAGTATTGGAAGATAATTTAGAAATGACGGAGAGAATCCGTGGAAAGAATGTTAAGAAAAAATAACACCATACTAGTTCTGGGAGTATCAAGCCCGGTCATGGCGGGAAGAGGCCCATTAGCTGGTCGGGTTCATGGAAGGGCAAGATGCCGAAGAATGAAGAGAAGAAGCCTGGCCCTATTATTCCATTCAAGGGCGTATGCAAGTATTGTGACCATCTAGGTCACAAGATGGAGGAGTGCTGGCGCAAGTTGGGCACCTGTTTACGTTGTGGCAGTAGGGACCACTGTATTCCCGAGTGTCCTCTTTTATCTGAGCAAGCTACCGGTGAAACCGCAAGGAATCAAGAAGCATCAAGGTAATCTCCAAGCTTTACAAGAAGACGAGGCAGGATCCGCCGAGGAGGGTGGACTCATCGAAGGTACTCTTTTTATACATGATAAATCAGCTTTTATTCTTTTTGATACTGGTGCAACTCATTCTTTTATTACTTGAAGATTTGCGAAGTCTTTAGCTGTGAAGCCAGTTTTGATGAATTCTCCGTTAGAGATTTCGACCCTTATTGGTTTCGGATCAGCAATTAAGTATTTCTATCCTTCCAGTAAGGTCATGATCAATGAACAAAACCTGCCAGCTGATTTAGTTTGTATGGACATGAAGGATTATGATGTAATCCTAGGAGCATGTTGGTTGGCTAAGTATGAGGCCAATGTTCAATGCAGATCTAGTTATGTGTCCTTCACTAGACACCCTGGACTTTCTTTTATAGGAATTAGACATAAGTCTGTTCCACTTATTTCAGCTCTTTGAGCTGATAAGCTGATGAGAAGAGGATGTAAGGCTTTTCTAGCCTTTGTTTTTGTGACCCCTGAGCAGAAGATTGAGATTGAGCACTTTTCTATCGTCTGAGATTTTCCATATGTCTTTCTTGAGGAACTGCCAGGACTTCCTCCTGAAAGGGAAGTTATCTTTTTTGTTGATCTAATTCCTAGTGCGACTCCTATTTCCAAAGCTCCTTATCGTATGTCTCCTACGGAGCTAAGAGAACTAAAGTAGCAGTTGATGGAATTGCTTGAGAAAGGGTTCATTCGTCCAAGTACTTCCCCGCGAGAAGCCCCTGTATTATTCATCGGGAAGAAGGATGGTTCGATGAGGTTGTGCATCGATTATCGGTAATTGAACCAATTGACTATCAAGAACAAATATCCATTGCCAAGGATTGATGAGTTATTTGATCAGATAGTAGGAGCTCAGTATTTTTCTAAGATCGACCTTCGATCTGGATATCATCAGTTATGAATTAAGAAATAGGATATCTATAAAATAGCCTTCCGCAGTAGGTATGGGCATTTCGAATTTGTAGTAATACCTTTTGGGCTAACGAATGCACATGCAACTTTCATGTAGCTGATGAACGACGTGTTTCGGCCCTATCTTGATCAATGGGTCGTGGTGTTCATTAATGACATCTTGATTTATTCTAAGAGTGAGGAGGAGAATGCTGAACATTTGAGAATGACATTGTAACTATTGAGAGATCATCAGTTATATGCCAAGTTTAGTAAGTGTGATTTCTAGCTGCAAGAGGTGTCCTTTCTTGGGCATATCATTACAAAAGAAGGTGTTTCTGTTGATCCTTTGAAGGTAGAGGTAGTAAAGAATTGGGCTAAGCCTACTAATGTGACTGAAGTGAGGAGTTTCCTAGGCTTAGCAGGTTACTACCGAAGGTTTATTCAAGATTTCTCCAAAATTGCGATACCTTTGACAAGATTAACTCGCAAGGAGGTCAAATTTGATTGGTAAGAAGATTGCGAGCGAAGCTTTCAGACCTTGAAGGAATGTTTAACTACTGCACCTGTTTTGGCTTTACCTTCTGGAGAAGGAGGTTTTGTTGTATACACTGATGCTTCAGGTATTGGTTTAGGGTGTGTACTCATGCAGCACGGGAAAGTAATAGCCTATTCTTCTAGGCAGTTGAGGAAGCATAAAGATAATTATCCTGTTCATGATTTGGAGCTAGCAGCAGTGGTGTCCGCCTTGAAGATATGGAGGCACTACTTGTATGGAGAGCATTTTACGGTGTTTTCATATCATAAGAGTTTGAAATACTTGATTTATCAGAAGGAACTCAATATGAGGCAGCAAAGATGGCTTGAGTATTTGAAGGACTTCGATTTCTCCATTGAGTATCATCCTGGAAAAGGTAATGTTGTGGCAGATGCCTCAAGCTGCAAGCCTATAGCTAAGTTGTCAAGCCTCATGTTACAAGAATGGAAATTACTGGAGCAGTTACCTAGTTTAGATCTTAATGTTGACAAGGATCGGGTTATGATTGCTCAGATTCAACTTAAGCCCGAATTATTGATGGAAATCAAGTCTCTGCAAGATGATGACCTCGAGTTGGTAGAGATCAAGGGAAGCTTGAGTAACAGACTTGACTTCATGATGGCTGATGATGGAAATATTGTTATTTCAGGGAAGAACTTGTGTACATGATGTAGCTGAGGTAAAGAGTGAGATCATCGAGGAAGCTCATAGATCCAGATACATCATTCATCCTGGAGGTACTAAGATGTTTAAGGACTTGAAAAGATCTTTTTGGTGGCCGAATATGAAAAGGGAAGTTGTGGACTTCGTAAGTAGATGTTTGGTTTGTCAGCAAGTCAAGGCCGAGCATTTCAGACAAGCAAGAAAATTGAAACCCCTTGATATACCCCAATGGAAGTGGGAGAGCATTGGCATGGATTTCGTTATGGGTCTACCTAGGACTCGTAGTGGATTTGATGCAATATGGGTGATTGTCGACAGATTGACAAAATCTGCTCATTTCTTATCTATTAAGTCTAAATGGACAGTTGATGTCTTGGCTGCTTTGTATATGAAGGAAGTGGTAAGACTACATGATATACCAGTCAGTATTGTGTCTGATAGAGACCCCTGGTTCACTTCTCATTTTTGGAAAGGATTGCAAGAGTCCTTGGGAACTCATCTGAATTTCAGTACTGCTTTCCATCCACAAACAGACAGACTGACTGAAAGAACCAACCAGATAGTGGAGGATATACTTAGAGCCTGCATGATTGACTTTGGAGGTAGTTGGAGTGATCACTTGGCATTGGTTGAATTCGCCTACAACAACAGTTACCAGGCCAGCATTCAGATAGCTCTATTTGAAGCTTTGTATGGTAGAGGCTGTCGATCCCCGTTATGTTGGGATGAGGTAGGTGAGAAGCAATGGCTTGGACTAGATCTCATTTCTGAATCATCCAAGAACATTCGTATTATCAGAGATCGGTTGCAAGTATCACAATCAAGACAGAAGAATTATGCCGACACCAGGAGGAGAGCTTTGGAATTCCAGGTTGGTGAGCATGTGTTTTTAAAGGTTTCTCTTATGAGAGGGATTCGAAGGTTTGGTATTCAGGGCAAACTGAGTCCAAGATACATTGGTCCATTCGAGATTCTGGAAAGAGTGGGGAAGGTTGCTTACCGTTTGGCACTACCACCTCAGTTATCTAGAGTACAATATATTTTCCATGTGTCTATGTTACAGAAATATGTGTATGATCCCACTCACATTATTCAGCATATGTACTTCGAATTGAAGGAAGATCTTACTTATGTAGAAAGACCAATCCAGATTCTGGATCGGAAGCAACAACAACTCAGGAATCGTTCCATACGGATGGTTAAAGTGCAGTGGAGTCGGCGTGGAACTGAAGAAGCTACTTGGGAGTCATAAGATACAATGCGGAGATAGTACCCTGACTTATTCTAAGTGAGCTGTCTCACTCCCTCTTTTTATTATTAAGTGCATTGAATTTGGAGGACCAAATTTCTTAAGTTGGGGAGGGTGTAATACCCTGATTTTTCATGAAATTAATTAGAAATTCCTTAATAAATAGAATAAGCTAAAATTTGACCATTTTATAAAAATCTGGAAAAAATATATTCTTGTAGAGGATAACACGTTTAACAAACTTGTCTTCTATGACCAACCCAAATAAAATCTGTAAATAGGTCGAATTAGTAGATTAAGCCTAAATTAAACACTTAGTTAACCATACCTTGTAACGCGAAATTCGAGCCCAATACTCCATCAAATGAGCCCAAACCAGTGGCAAATGAAAGGCCAGGATGAGAGGATCATTTCCCCTCTCTTATTTTCCCGAAACCCTAACCCTAGGAGATGCAATCGATGGAGATTGGATCACGTCAACAATTGCGACGGCGTTCACATTAACCCAACTTGCGTGGACGAATACTCCGCGGATAGAAACCTCTACAAGGCTTGTGACCTATAAAGATGAAGCTCTCTAACCCTAGAATTGTTTAGAACCATTGGCGGCTGTACAGGAGTTGGATCGAGGGAGATCTCCGGCGATTTGGGGCTACGTGTACAAGCGCCTCAGGTTTCCTTTCTCCTTCTTTCTTCATCCGATTCAGGTAGGTGATAGCAAGCCAAACCCTACAAATAATATATGGTTGGAAGTATCATCATGTCAGCTTTTCATTGATATAGAAAGCCTTAAATTTTATCAAGTGTTCTGCGAGACTTCTTGGTTTTAGTAGAAGCATGTCACATCTAGGGTTATAGTTGTTCCCTTTCGATTAAGTAGTAATTTCAGGCTGTAAACATAAAATTGATTCATGCATCTTGTAGAGTTTTTCGTGCTATTTCTACTAGTAGTAAAAGCCCCAAATTCCATGCTTTATATCATGCGAATTCCATGTTTTAGTCTAACCCTTGGGCAAGGCAAAGGGGCAACGATCTGTTTGGACTTGTGCGGCCACACGATAGACCGCACATCCAAGACAGGCGGCCAGTAGTTGACCATTCATATGTTTCTATCTCTGATCGTTTCCCTGGAACGTGCGGCCGAATCCTAACCGCATGTCTATCCTGCAGCCAGTTCCAGACCGCACATCCCTCCCAGCGGCACCATACCGACCGTCCATATCCTGTAGGCCTTCGGACCTGAGGGGACATGAGCGGCATGTCCGTGACTGTATATAGATATGTAAGGTCCAGGACCGACCGCACACCTGTAACAGAACAGATTAGTTGTCATTACAGCATGTTATGTTAGTGGTAAATGGCATGTTAGTAACACACCTAATAAACTGTAATTCATGACAGTAAATAATTCTTGCTTATTTATTTAATTTGAGCTTGATCTTGATTCATCTTTCCAACAAATGTCAATCTTAATTGTGAATCATTTATAATTGAAATGGCTATTAGGTTTATACTTGTTATAACATTATGCCTGAACCGTTAATCCTGAACCATTATTATCTCCTTGAATTGAACTTGGACTCAATCGAACTTCTATGATATAAGTCTTAGTCCGAATTGGACTAACAGAGACATGCGCGGCCGTTAGTGGACCGCATATTTCCTTGAACGACCCCGCGGTGACCGTTCATCCCTGGCTAATGCCAATTAGTTTGGCCGATTATCCTTGATCCATCTTCGGCCAATTCTTGATTTGATCAGCCCAGTAGACCCTAGGCCGACCAGTAGACAGTGGGCTGGACTGTGGTGTAGTTCCACCCTGCCTATGGCAGCCCGGGAGCCCACTTGGGCGAATTTCTAGATTGTTGTTAGGCCCTGTGTTGTGCGGATTCTGATAGACCATACATCTTATCAGGCGGCCCTTAATGGACCGTTCAATTAATGAGCGGCTCTATCAGGACCGCATATCATGTCTTCGATTTCCTAAACTTCTGGCCTTGTGACCGTTCATGCTGAAGAGCGGCCCTTAACAAGTCGTTCAACCCAACCCAGTTCCTGTTTAGTGCGGCCCTGAGTCTACCGCCCAAGTGCTTGAGCGGTCCATTAGTGAACATATATCATCCAGAGACTAGTTTTCTCCATGTTTCACGGTTTTGAATCCAAGAACATGATGGTTCTTGATAACTTGAACTCTTGGACAGAAATTCTGGACAGTATCTCTTTAACTTAGCCTTGGGATGTTCCGAGGTAAGTTTGTACTTGATTGTAATTGGCCATTTTAACTTGATTAAAGTCTAGACAACTTGGGATCTTAGATCCATTAAATCAATGCCAACGCATCATAGGGGCCCGGTCTGGTCCTGGGGAGAGCGCCCGAAAAGTACTTGTGCCCATGGGAGTTTGTAATGACATGGTGAGGCATTGCACCGAGTGCATGACTAGCGTGGTGTCTATGACAATGATCTCTTAATCTCTTACTTGAATCGTGTTCGACTTAGTTATATTCTTGCTTATTGGCCAATTTCCTACAATTTCTTGTTATTTATATTGTTCACAAACTTGCAATTCTTGTAGTTATATCATCTTGCCATATTGTTATTGCATTTCGTTCTTTTATGTTGTTTCATCCGATCATCATTTCTTTTCTTTCCGTTTGATATAAACATGTAATTAATTGGTTAATTACTTACACTTGCCTGTTGTTACCTACTGAGTGTTCGCTCATGTAGTTGTTTCCCCCTTTCCAGGCAGCTCAGGTGAAGATTCACAGATGGATGTGAATGGGCCAGAGTGATGACTTGGAGTGTATCAACTGATAGATATGTTGAGATTGTTATAGTTGTTTTACATTTAGCTATGCCTTAGAGCTTGTGTTAGTTATTGTAACGGAGTCAAGTAGAGGTTATGCTTGATTATGTTTAAGTCGGTTTGTTGGTTATTGTAATAAATTTGGAGTTATTTCTGTTCATGACGTTATGTTAATTCTTAGCTTAGCATGTTATCATTACTAGCATTTTCTACTGCCAGTCCTAATATTCCGCGTCGGGGCGTGACAGATTATCTTAAGTACGCTTATCTGGGCCCTGACCGCACTCTGCCCGTTATTATTGCTTCTAATCTCACTTCTGCTTAGGAATCTCAACTTTTAGATGTCCTTAAGGAGCACAGGGGGGCGATAGGTTGGTCAGTGGCAGATTTAAAAGGCATTAGTCCGGATGTTTGCATGCATTATATCTTTTTAGAGGACAATGCCATGCCAAGCCAAGCAAAGAGATGTAGTGTCGGCTAAATCACAATATTAAGCAGGTGGTCAAGAAGGAAGTGGTGAAGTGGCGGGATGCCGAGATTATATATCCCGTTTCATATAGTAAGTGGGTCAGTCTGATGCAAGGTGTGCCAAAGAAATCAGGGCTGACCGTTGTGACAAATGAAAAAGGAGAAGAAGTGCCCATGCGACTACAGACAGGGTGGAGAGTTTGCATAGATTACAGAAAATTGAATTCAGTAAGAAAGAAAGATCACTTCCCGCTCCCGTTTGTAGATCAGATTTTGGAGAGACTGGCTGGGCAAAAGTATTTTTACTTTTTGGATGGCTACTCCGAGTATAATCAGGTCGCAATTTATCCAGAAGATCAGGAAAAGACGACGTTCACGTGCCCCTATGGCACATTTGCTTTAAGATGAATGTCGTTTGGGCTATGCAATGCCCCAGCCACCTTTCAGTGGTGCATGATGTCTATCTTTTCTGAAATGGTGTGTGAATTTTTAGAGGTATTTATGGATGATTTCTCAGTGTTTGGTGCTTCTTTTGAAAGTTGCTTGGAAAATCTAACTCAAGTGCTGAAGAGGTGCATTGCATCGAATCTTGTGTTAAGCTGGGAGAAGAGCCATTTCATGGTAAGGGAAGGGATAGTACTAGGCCATGTTGTATCAGAAATGGGAATAGAAGTCGACAAAGCTAAGGTTGATCTGATTTCTAATCTTCCTCCCCATTCGTCTGTCAAGCAAATCCGTTCTTTTCTTGGCCATGCTGATTTTTATAGAAGAGTCATTCAAAACTTCTCTTCCATTGATCGTCCGCTCACTTAGTTGCTTGTCAAACACACTCCCTTTCAATTAGATGATTCTTGTCTCGGGGCATTCAATTCTTTAAAGGCGGCCCTAACTCAAGCTACGATTCTTCAATCTCCAAATTGGTCTCTCCCTTTTGAAATTATGTGTGATGCCTCAGACTATGCTGTTGGAGTTGTCTTGGTTCAGAGAATCGATAAGAAGCTCGTGGTGATTTACTATGCGAGCCGCACCCTCGCTGATGCACAGTTGAATTACATCACCATGGTGAAAGAATTACTTGGTGTTATTTTCACCCTGGAGAAATTTCGCTCATATCTATTAGGAGCTAAAGTCATTGTTTACTCTGATCACTCTGCTTTGAGATACTTGCTTTCCAAGAAGGATGCCAAACCCCATCTCATTCGTTGGATTTTATTGCTGCAAGAGTTTGATTTAGAAATAAGAGACAAAGGGGGGTTAAAGAACGTAGTAGCTGATCATCTGTCAAGGATAGTGATACCTGAGAGTATTCTGATGTCTGATTCTTTTCCCGATGAACAAATTCTCTTTATCTCTCATACTTCAACCCCCTTGTACACTCACATTGTCAATTACCTGGCGGTTGGACAAATCCCGAGAGGGTGGACTAAGCAGGAATAGGACCGATTCTTTTCAAAGGTCAAACACTATTTTTGGGAGTACCCATAGTTGTTTCATATGTGTCCTAATCAGATTATAAGAAGATGTGTCCCCGAAGAGGAGCAACAATCTGTCCTGAATTGTTGTCATAGTCTTGCTTGTGGGGGACACTTCTTACGTAAGAAGACTGTGGCAAAGGTATTGCAAAGCGGATTTTATTGGCCCACTTTATTTAAGGATTGAAGCTATAGCCACAAGGACCAATGATCATAAGGTGGTGATTAAGTTTGTGAAGAAGAATATTTTCTCTAGATTTGGGTGTCCGAGGGCTATCATCAGTGATGGAGGTTCTCACTTCACGCACTCTCAATTTCGAGCTTTGCTTCGCAAATATGGCATCACTCATAAGCTCGCCACCCCCTAAACTAGTGGCCAGGTAGAAGTGTCCAATAGGGAGATCAAGAACATTTTGCATAAGACAGTTAGGCCGGATAGGAAAGATTGGTCCGAGAGACTAGACGAAGCATTATCGGCCTATAGAACTACATTTAAGACTCCCATTGGCATGTCCCCATACCACCTCATTTTTGGAAAATCCTGCCACTTACCCATTGAACTAGAGCATAGAGCATATTGGGCCATAAAATAAGTAAATTTTGATCTCACTCAAGCTAGGTCTCAAAGATCTCTACAATTGAATGAACTAGAGGAACTCTGTAATGAAGCCTACGAAAATTCTATGATTTTTAAAGCTAAAACCAAGCCATTTCACGATAAACATATTCACAGGAAAACTTTTTATGTAAATCAAAAGGTTTAACTTTTTAACTCAAGGCTACGCTTATTCCCCGGTAAATTGAAATCAATATGGGATTGACCGTTTGTGGTTATTAAGACTTTTGATCATGGCGCTGTCAAAATTTTGAACTCTAATAATGGTCATATTTTCACTGTTAACGGTCAACGATTGAAGCCTTACTTGGAAGATGAAACGTTGTAAAAAGAATCAATTGCTTTGAGTGATTTGGAACAAAATCTTTGTGAGCTTTCATGCGTCTGGTGATTTGGAATAAAATCTTTGTGAGCTTTCATGCGTCTGGATGAAGATGAAAAACTTAGCGCTTCTGAGAGGCAACCCAAGGTTTTTTTTGTTGTTTGATGTTTTTTGTTTGAGTGTGTTTCAGTAGGCAAGTCGAGGAGAAAATAGCTGTCACCATTATTCTAAAGGAATCTTTCGCCCTGCATATCAGGTTATCTCTCTCCTATTGAACAATATTTCTTGTTATATTGTTATATTATTTTTATTGCTTATGCCATTGAGGATAATGTCATTTAAGTTGGGGGGAGAGAGAAAAATTTCATGATGCATATAGCATTGAAAGGAGTTCTTGCATGATCATAATGTCCTGCATTTTTGCATAAAATAAAAAGATGAAATCCCCGATTGAGTTTCATGATTCATGCTTCAATTGAAAATAATTTTGGAATAGAAAAGACTAGAGAAAAGGATGATGAAAATTTTATTTCAATCTAGCCATGGAAAATTGACTTAAGAATCTCTTTAAAGTTCATGTGCACTTTAGAAAAAGAAATCATTTTGCACGCTAATGAAACAAGCAGGACAAACCTTCTGCTATTTTAGGTATATTGTTTGATATTCTGCACTTCTTGAGGAAGAGATCTTTTATAAGATTTCTATCAAGTTATCTATCAAATAAGTGTAAAAGCACAATGAAAAAAAAAAGAAAAAAAGAAACACCATGAAAAATATCTCGAATCTTAGTAACCGGGCCTACTTCATCTAACAAGTGTTGAGGTTCACGTCAAATGGAAAAGGTAACCTTGATCTGTGTAACTAGGCCTGCTTCTCCTAAGGTAAGAGTTGAGGTTCGTGTTTAACAGTGAAGGGTAGTGCGGCATCATGTGTGTAGAAAAATAAAAGATTCCAAAGGGACAAAGTAATAAGGCAGACAAAAAGCTAGTATACTTAATGCTCTGATCCAGAAGGTGCAGGGTTGTAAGGCACATGTTCGGAATAGCAAATGAGGGACGCAATTGTCTATGCTGTGGATTTAGTATTACACACGCACAAGTGCTATTGAACTTTGATTTGAATTCTTGATCATGTACCTTAAATTTCACTCTAACGCTAGTGTGTATCAATGTTTCTGGATTCCTAATCTTTAGTTGATTCTATGAAGGAAGAGCTAGATATGAAAGTATGGATTTTGCAAACTCTTATTTGTCCTACATTTTAATTTATTTTGCATTGCTAAGGGACTAGCAATGAGTAAGTTGAGGGGTGTAATAAGTGCTATATTTTATATCATAATTTGCATCACACTCATCATTTAATGAGCATAGTTGTGCATTAATATGGAAAAATCTCATTCTCACAATTAAATTGAGTTTGCATGATTTTATCATCAATTTTGAGTCAAAATATCAATGTGAGAAATATTTAAGAAAGTGCACAATTGTTACCACTTATTTTAAAATGAAGAACATTGATTACTTTAACTTTTCTGAATTTACAGGAATGAGCAACCAAGCTCAAGTCGCCAATTAATGAACGCCCTTCTGAAAGGGCGCACATTCAACAAATTGCGACACCTTGACAGGCGCCCATTCAATTGATGAAAATAAGAAAAAAAAAATAGCTAGAAAAGAAAGGAGAATGAACGACCGTTCACGTAGTCGTTAATTCTTTGAAAAAGAATGAACGACCATCTACGAAAGTGCTCATTCACTATACGGAAAAGAAAAAACACTGAAGAAAAAAATGAAGAAAAATATGGAAAAAAATAAAGAGCGCCCTTGCGTTCGGGCGTCCATTCCATGGGAAAGAAGCTGTGACCGTTCATAAAGTTGCCCATTCCTTTTGTCTAGAAACGAGAAAAATATTAAAATAAAGAAATGAGGAATGTGCCCCCGAATGGAGAGTCACTCATTGAGGAATAAACGACACTGCAGTGGTCACCATTTTAGTTTGAACCAGAAATGGAACCGGATGAAGCTAAACGAAGTTATCCTCCAATATTCGGACTTATCTCCTCTTATTTGAGGAAATGAGGACTCTAAGCGTGGCAAAAGACCTATTTTGAAGAAGACAGATGGATTTTGATTTGATCCAAAAACCCACGATCGTGGAGGTTTTCTGCACATTATAAATACATGCCCCAGAGCAACCGAGGGAGAATCTTAGACATCTTAGCTTTTTCATAGCCTACTTTTCATGCTCTTCTATTCGTCTTTTAAATTTGTTTTCTTCTTCAAACTTCTTCGTTTTTAAGTGCTCTTTACTTTCTTCTTCTTACTCTTCCTCTAATTCTCTATAGTTTTCAAGCTATTTTTAATTTTTCAAAGTTCAGTTCTACATTTTTACTGTTCACCCGATTTTACACAACTCTATTCTTCCTCCGATTTCACCCTCTTCTGCTCTTCTTTTCATCATAGTCTCTTTGTAGAAGTTCTTTGTCTTTCCTAGATCTAGATTTGTTTCTTCTTCCCCTTCCTCCAATTATTTCTTGTTTTTAAATTATAATCTCTTTTACAAGGTTTTATCTTTGCATTTTCACTGTTCATCCGCGAAACACCACCCTGTTCTTCCCCCGATTTCACCATCCTCCGATCATCTTACTGATGCGGAACTAGCGCGCGCATGGGAATGTCGATGACGGGTTCCGGTGCGAACCTGTGAGTACAGTCTAATGACACTACTCCCCACGCAGGGAGGGGATCACGGGGATGGGAATAAGTAGTACAAAACTACCCCCATGCAGGAGGGGGGGATCCCAGGGAAGGGGAAAGAGAACTAGCTCCCTACGCACAGTTCTGCCAGATAGAATTGACTTGCTTCTACTGGTACATGGAGCACATAGGTTCGAAGAGGGTGCCGTCGGTGCTTAGACGAAGCTTGTGAAGTGAAGTGGCGCTCCTGAAAGTTGGGCGTCGTTCTGGGGTCGCAGGAGGGCGGGGTAGGTCATGGAAGATGGCCAGCGTGAATCTGTCCCGCAGGACAGTGCTACGTAATCGGCGTATAGAGACTGGTATGCACTCCACAGAGCTTAGAACGAAGCGAGACCTGTGGGGATGGATGCCTGACAAGAGCCTCTACGTACCCTCAAAAGATGAGTGGCGTCAGATCAACGATCTGGGCATAGTTGTCACTGTGGTGAGACTCTGGATTCTGAGCGTGCAGACAGATAAGGTGAGGGTGCATGAGGTTGTACGCCCAGCACAGAACTTTGAACGTGATCAAACCACTTGGTTTGGCTTTGGGACGTCAGGAGGGACGCCTCCGAGGAAGGGCTCGACCACAAGATCAATAGGGAAGGCGTGGTGCGATCTGCAAACTCGATTCAAGTCCTGGGTGAACTAGTTCACATAGGCCTTGCGTAGTTGCATGCAAAATGATGCCACGATCTTTGCCAATGTTGAAACGTCGCGAACATGTCTGGAACAAAGTAGACTCGAAGTAGAATAAACCCACAGAAGAGGGTTCGTGCCCATTCGCGCCGTGGACATCAATGTAGCTTCTGAAAATCGAACCTCAGAACCTGACTCAGATCTACAGACAATAGGATGGTGATTCCACTAATGTCGTGGATGGGGGGTGATGGCGTGGGACTCCGGGGCCGCCATGGACGATCTTGAGTGATGGGGATATGGGTAATGTAGTGGGAAAGGTGCTGGAAGAGGTTGGGGGTCGTGGGGAGCAGGGGGTGGGCAACTAGGGTTAGGGTTTGGGGCTGTGCCAAGGTGGGCTGGGGAAGAATGGGGGCGCGGCTAGGTTTGCTTGGGAGGGAATCAAATAATTAGTTTTGGTATTTTTTTGAATAGGACGAGGAATTTTAGGGGATGGGAATCTTGGGAGAGATAATAGGAGGGATTTTGGAGGGTTGGGATTTGAATTTGAGAAGAAATAGGAAAGGGATACGAGGGATAAGGGGGCTGGATTCTAGATGAGGAAAGAGATGAGATATTCTAGGAGGGAAGGTGGGCTGATGTGGCAAGGTGGGAGAGTGAAGGAGGAGGAGGGTGGGCTGCGACCTGGAGAGAGAGGAGAGAGGGGTTGGTCGACCAAGGGGGTAAGAGAGAGAGAGGGTGCACACTCAAGCAAGAGAGAGAGGGAGAAGGAAAATGCAACAAACACTCAATTTTTTTTCTTCAAATTATCTACCAAATGAGGCCCTTTGGTGCCCTATTTATAGGAGAGGCCAAAGGTTACAAATGACCATACTTATCCCTAACAAATGAAAAAGGACCCCGTTATCTCAGGGTAACATTAAGCAAACATGTCCTTTAACTAGATCCACTAGCTAATGTAGCCTTTTGGGCCCAATTAGCTGGCCCATTAAGAACTAAATGCTACTAAAAGGGAAATTACATCATAATAAAAAGAGAAAAGTCCAAAATTTGACGGGCCCAACCTAATGGGCCATGGGACGGGAGCGACCTCCCCACCAAAAGGTTTGGGCCGCCGAGTCCCCACTTTGATGTCCTCATCACTTCCCCCTCTACACTCATCATCAACTTTCTTCCTCTCTTCGTCCTCTCCAACTTCTTCTTCTTAATCATCTTCTGATTTCTCTTTGTTTTAATGTTATTCTCAATTTATTCTTACTCTATTTTTATTTCTGTTTTTATTTAAAATCTTCCTCTCTTCTTCAATCTTCCCCCTTCTCCATATTCTTCTCACATCCCAAGGTGGAGATTCTTCTTTCGGTGCTCACAAGGTGATGTCTACCTCCAAGGTGGGGTAATTCAATTAAAGACTTGGCACGGAGACGGCGGCGTTATTCTTCACTATCTTGGCTCTATTTCTTCCTTTCTCCCTTAGTTTACTTCAAGTTGTAATTTTTTTAGTTTTCATAGATATTGTACTCTATCCTTAGCAATAAAAGTTGATTTTTGTATAATTGTTCCTTTATTTTCTCTCTCTATCTCCTCCCAAATTCTCTTCTTTAATCCTCTCATATTCTTTTGATAGGTTTATTTCGACGCAAATCTATTTTCCTTTAGCATAAACTCACTCAAATTCGGATTTCAAAACATAAGGATTTTTTCAGCTTGTTTAAAAGAAATTTTCTTCTCCGTGGGATCGACCCGTTCTTATCACTCTATATATATTTAATATCTTTTTAGTAAGTGAGTTCGGTTATTTTTTAAATTGTGACACAGCTTTTAAATGACGAGTTAGTGGACATCACTTATGACCTAAATTAGATGACTTTGAACATTAAGTCAATGTCTTCACATTTAGCCAATCATAATAGGAGTTAATAGGAGTTGTTTCAAGTGTTCTCAAATTGACTTTCTAATGACTTATAGTTAGACATCTTCAAAACACAATCCACACAACACATACAACCTGGCCAATTTGTGGACTCCCAAACTCACCTTAATTGGCAACAACCTGGCAGTCTTAGTCAGCCTGTCGACTAACAACCAAATTCCATCATTGTCACCCTGAGTTCTTGGCAAACCAACCACAAAATTTGTAGTCACATGGTCCCATTTTCACACAGGAATCTCTAAAGGCTGCAAAGTGCCACCTGGGTGTTGGTGCTCCGCCTTCACCTGCTGACATGTCAAACATCTAGCCACGAACTCTATAACATCCTTCTTCATACCTGGCAACCAGAATTACCTCTTCAAATTGTAATACATCTTGGTTGCTCCGGGATGCATAACATAACGGGAACCATGCACCTCCTGCAAAATAGCCTTCCTCACCTATTCTCCAGCTAGGACATACAACTTGTCTCGAAATCTCACCACCTCATAATTACCAAACTCTACCTCAGCCATTGACAAAATACGAGGTAGCTCGGGGTCCACACGTTGAGCCTCCATCATGTGGCGACAGATAGCTGGCGTGATAGTTAAGCTAGTAAGAATAGCAGACCCCCGATCCCGAGGAACCTTGATCCTGAAGGTCTCCATTGGCACCTGTTGCCACAGCTTCCACTCTCTCATCATCAAGTCACTAACTGCTACCTTCCTGCTTAATGCATCGGCCACCACATTCATTCTGCCCGGCTAATAAGACAAGGTGAAATCATAATCTTTCATATATTCCATCCATCTCCTCTGCTTGAGATTGAGATCATTCTGAGTGAACACGTATTTTAGGCTCTGGTGGTCATTAATTTTTTTTAAATGTCTCTCCATACAAATAGTTCCTCTACATCTTCAATGCAAAAACTATTGTTGTCAACTAAAGATCATAAGTGGGATAATTCTCTTCATGTGGCTTCAACTGATGGGATGCATGAGCTACTACCCTGCCATTTTACATCAACACCACATTCAAACCTACCCTGGAGGCATCGGTGCAAACCACAAAGCCACCGGAACCAGAAGGCAATACAAGAACTGGGGCAGTGGTAAGCAATCTCTTCAGCTCCATAAAGCTTTGTTCACACTCATCTGTCCAGATGAAAGGCATGTCCTTCTGGGTCAACCAGGTCATTAGAGTAGCAATTCGAGCAAAGTCTTGAATAAACCTCCTATAATACCCTGCCAAGACTAAAAAGCTTCCAATCTCTGACACCGACCTCTGTCTTGGCAACTGAACCATTGTTTCTACTTTAGTCGGGTCAACGGAAATACCATCACCCAAGATCACATGCCCGAGAAAATGTACCTGCCATAGATAAAATTCACATTTGCTGAATCTGGCATACAATTGGTGTTCCTGCAATGTCTGCAATACAATCCTCAGGTAATGAACATATTCCTCCGCGAACTGGGAGTAAACAAGAATATCATCTACAAACACCACCGCGAACCGGTCCAGATATGTATGGAACACCTTGTGCATCAAATCCATGAATGCCGCAGGAGCATTAGTGAGTGATGGGATCATGAAGCAGCAAACGACATTAACAAGCAGCAGTAGACAATAGGCAGATAGCAGTCTCCAGAGGACCGCTACTTACAGATAGCGGTTCCCTAGAGACCGCTACCTCAGTGCAGTAACTCCCGCTTGCGAACTGCCAACTACCGATGTTTGGGACTTCGAGGGCCTTTATTGTAGAACCCCTTCCCCATGTTTAATCAATGTATCTACGCCCCTTCCCCTCCTCCCCTATATGTATCCCCCCCATTTTGAATCAAAAATATGGAATATGAAATGATGTTTTAGCCATGGCTATGTTGTTTTATCTCCAATTTTTGGAACCCTTTGGGTGAGAGGCCCAAATCCGTCCCCACCATGGAAGAAGTGCGTGAAGCTTCGGTTGCACCGGCTCTGCGATGGAGTCAGGCGAGAGGCCCCAATCGAAGCTCTATGCTCGTCCTCCTGCGCCATTCATCGCCTCCGTTCATCTCCACCTCCGCCGCCATCTTCGACTTCAAACACCGCCGCCACAGCCACAGAGATGGATGGAGAAGTTCGCCTGCATCATCCCTGAGATGGGGTCTGGTGTGACGCCCCGGCCATGCTCCCCCTTCACCTCTGGCCACCCCGCCACCGCCCACGATCGCCTCCGCAAATAAAATCCCAAAAATAGAGCTCCGCCCCTACACATTTATTTTTTTCCCATTCCACCCTCCCCTAGCCCCTTAATTTAGCTAAAACTAATTTATAAACCTACTACCCATTCTCTATTACCCTTCCTGCACCCTTTACCATCCCTGGAAGCCCTTTTTGAAGTCCCTCAGAAGTCCACAGTGATGATCAAAAAATAGAGTACCGTTTTGGGCTGCCCTCGGGTGTTGTAAGAAATCTCCAGAACGTGGTCTGTCGCAAGTCTGCAACCTCCAAGTTGCGACCCCAAGGCGACTGCGACCTGGCCTCTACTCCAAGCTCTAGCGGCTGAAGACCTCTGGCAATCCCCATCCTCCATTTCACATCAGTGAGCCCAAATGGCATCACCAAGAATTCATAGTGCCCATATCTAGTGCTAAAGGCAATCTTCTCCACATTTGACTCTCTGATTCACAACTGATAATACCCAGACCGCAAATCAATTCTAGAAAATACCTGAACCGACTGAAGCTGGTGAAACAAATCATCTGTGCGAGGAAATGAGTACTTATTACTAATGGTCATCTGGTTCATCTACCTATAATCAATGCATAACCTTAAGCTGCCATCCTTCTTCTTCGCAAACAATACAGGCGCACCCCATGGGAAAAAACTAGGATGAATATATCCCTTATCGAGCAACTCCTGCAACTGAGCTGTCAGCTCCCTTAGTTCTACCGGTTCCATGCAATAAGGTGCCTTGGACAAAGGCATCGTGCTAGGCACAAGCTCAATGGTGAAATCAAATTCACTCTGTAGAGGTAGCCCTGGCAACTCCTCAGGAAAGATATCATAAAATTCACACACAATAGGAATGTCCTCCACCCCTTACGGTTGTTGATCAACTACCACTACTGAAGCAAGGAATCCCTGACATCCAGCATCAAGTAGTCTACGGGCCTTAATAGCTGAAATGAGGAAGCGGGGTAAAGAAGACCGAATACCTTGGAAATAGAATGAGTGTCTCCGAGGCTGTTGAAAATAAACTTTCTTCGAACTACAATCTGCTACGGCACCATGGGCCTCAAGCCAATCCATATCCACAATTACATCATAATCCCTCAGTTGCAGTGCATATAATCTAGCTGGCATATTCTACCCTTCAATCCATGTAGGCACCCTCTCTAAACAATAAAGAGTGATCATAAAATCACCCGTCGCCAACTCCACTTTCAGGTCACAAGACATCTCAATGGTAGACTCCTCAGCACAAGTAATGAAATCCTTGGATATAAAAAAATAAGAAGTGCTAGAATCAAATAGAACTCAGGCTGCGCAACCAAGAATCATAACCATACCTTCCACCAACTGGGATGCCTCTGCCACATCACGAGTCATATGCATCACGCGACCTCAAGATCTCTACCTCTTAACACTAGCTGACCGCGACAATGGTGGAATCGGCATCTGGTGTTGGGCCTGCTGCTGCGACCACTACTAGGGATGAAACTATTGAGGTTGGATCTGTTACTGCTACTGGCCACTGTTGTGGCCTCTGAGGACATTCACGAGTCATGTGCCCAACCTGATCACATCAGAAACATGTCATAGGCATCTGACACTGTCTGCCGAGGTGAAAGCCTCCACACTGTGGATACGATCCTCGCTGTCCACTCACGGAACCCTGGCACTGAAATGGTACTGGCTGCTGCACGCTACCCACCAAAGTATGCCTCTGATCCTGCCATTCATGGCGTGTCCTACCAAATCCTACTTTCCAAAACATCTTTTTAATCCTTGAGTTAAATGATGTGGAACCCGTTGTTGATAGATAATCCGCCCCTGAACTACAGAACAAACATATGAGCATGCAATATAACACAAGGGGGAAGGGGGTGATGAAGATGAAGAAATGAACCATGATCGCCACCAAGGGCTAACAGCAGGAAACACCATAGGAAATGAAAGGGGCATGCTGTGTACCTTAGAAAGAAGAGAGAACGTGGCCGAAGGACGACCGCTACAATGATCGCGCTTAATAAATGGGGTGCGGGAAACTTTGTGGATTACACCTCCTCACCTTCTAGCTGACCAGAAGACGAGGGCCTCATAGTTAAGCTTGCCTTTCTTGTGAATCAAAGCCAAAACAAGGGAGAAAAAACCCATTAGAAACGTGAAAGTGCGGCATCAATCCCGAATGGAAAATAAGCATGAAGAAAAAGGCGAGAATGCACCGGGGGAGGGTTTTTAACCCCTATAGAAGGGACAAAAATATAGGTGTGTGTGTTGTGTATGAGTGAAGAGTGCAAAGGAGATTTAAAACGCACCAAGACTGCGGTGAAAAGGAGATGCAAAACGTGCATGCGTGCAGAAACACAGCATAAAACCGTGAAAAATATAGAAAAGAACAGAGAATAAGTAGAA
Source organism: Amorphophallus konjac (assembly GCA_022559845.1). Lineage (NCBI taxonomy): Eukaryota > Viridiplantae > Streptophyta > Magnoliopsida > Alismatales > Araceae > Amorphophallus > Amorphophallus konjac. The sequence continues at coordinate 109,071,620 of CM040125.1, read as the reverse complement.
CTAGAAGAAGGAGGACGAAGATAGGAGGCTTCCCTGATGATTAGGGGTCTAAGGAGATGAGTCGGTGGTGCAGCATGGCTTCACCCCAAGTAGAAATCACCCTCCCGTGAGCCCATGAAGCTAGAAGGCTATTATGGAGCCCAAAAAACCCTAGCTCGGATCAGAGGATAATTACCCAAAAGAATGGAATTTGATCAATAAATATGTGGGATAATATCCCTGGAAGGGATAATAATCGATTTGGCTCGATATCCTCAGAGCAATCGGCGCGAAATAGGACTCCAAGGAGTCCTTGGCCGGAGAAAATAGAGCCCAGGATAGTTAGGATTCTACAACCAGAACGCGGTCAGTCATGCGTCCGTGACCTGAAGAACGTAGTCAAGGGACAATCGCGACTTGTAAGGACATAACAGGGCTTAGAGAATGGAGTCGACGCACCCACGGGAGACGGGTCGACGCACCCAAGAGAGAGGGAGGTGAGAGTCATGTGAAGACCGCTACCTGATGGTAGCGGTCATTGCAAGACTGCTACCAGAGGGGGCCAACAGCCCTCTGAACGGTCGACCGAATTGAGGAATTGGTTGACCAAAATTGGGAATCAGTCGATCGAACTGAGCTTTTCAATAAGAAATGAGCCCCAAAAAGTGGTAATCAAGGGTAATAGCCTCCAAGGCTTTATGGGCTTGAAGAATGATCAAGAATGGGCTCAAAATATGCTCAAGGAAGACTCCAAAATAATGGATAATTCTGGACATCATAAAAGATGAATAAGAGATAGAACCCAACTTGCAGGCTGAAAATGGGTGTCAATAGATTCTCCTCCTTGATGTCCGCTTTGCAAGGGAACGAGCGAAAGCGACGTGGAGGCAGAATGGAATGTAGATGGAGCGGAAGCGACAGTGGCGTGAAATGGGGATGAAGCATAGATGAAGCGAAGAGAACTAAAAAGTGGGCATCAAGGCAAAAGACACCCGTCACAACTAACAAGCGATAGGAATTCTCTCGAAAATGCCGAACTAGACACAAGGAACAATTGACATGGATGAGACATGTCTGAAGAGCTAAACTAACTAAGGAAAGAAATGAAAAACACGACCGACCTCATTAGGGACACAATCCAAAGCCAATGAGGGGATAGGAGAACAAGACCTGAAAAGTTGAGAGAATTGAGATAAAAATCCAGATAAGAATCACGCTGGCTAACAAGACCAAAGTAATAGATCGGAGAAGATGTTCAAATTTAGAGTGGAATGATGATCTCTTACCCAAAAGAACTAAGTGCAATTAACCATTGCTGAGGAGAAACCTTGAAGGAATCGCGAGGCATGAATGCTCAAAAATGACATGATGCATGCTGGGCTAAAATAAAGAAATCGTCGAAGTGAATGTAAAGAAAGAGAAAAAATAGAATGTTATCATGGATAATATTGCTAGACCGAGCAAGATGCGGTCAAGAGTCTTCTCGCAACCATGGCGTGTGAGACGAAGTCCATTGTCCCCCATCTGACTCAAGCTAACAGCCTGTCCAACGATTAACTGTATGCTCCTAGATCGTCATCATTTTTGGTAAAGGGGAACATCAGATCTCAGAACATACGGAGAACCAGCCAGTCCTTGAGAGGATATAATAACGTAGATACCATATAGTAATGCAATAGAGAGAGGGGATAGAAAGCCAAACCTGACTTACCTGCACAGGTGAAACGGCATTTTTTTAGATTTTTGAATATTTTCAAATTTTTATGAGTTTTTTAAATAAGACAACCACCAACAAATGAAAAAAACTACAGCATAATAGCACAAAGATGAACATAACACCACAACAAAGGTATAACATAACACCATATCACGACATGGACAAAACATCACAAGAGCAAACAACACGTGTGGTGGGACTGTGAAACACCCTAGGGAAAGAAACATAACGAGGTGGGGTGAGAAACACACAGACAACACTGTGGAAACGGTGGGATGAAAAACGCGGTGGGGCGAGAAACACATGGCACGACCGCGGAGACAAGATTTAGAGCTGACAAATGCTTCGGCCAAAACCCATGATCAGATGAAGCAGAACCGTTAGGTTCACAATGGTAAGGCAATGCCCTCTCATGGAGATGACAAAAAAGAGGTGAGCCAAAGGCTGAGAAGAACATGAGCTTCAGAGCAGATCAAGGGATAAGACCGAAGAAGAGACATATTGAAAGATGCGAACAAGATGAACATGAGATAGAGCAAAAGATAGGGCAAGGAAAGCTTGAACACCTGCAACCTGCACACTTAACAAAGAAATTATATCTATTCTCAAAACAAAATAGACAAAAATGCATGAAAAGGGGAAAAAAAGACATACATATTTTTGGAATTTTGACACTTTTATGGTTTTTTTTTAAATTTTTGAAATATCTTATTTTTTTGAATTTTCAGATTTTTTTGAAATATTAGATTTTTTTTATTTTTGTTGACTAAGCTATCTGCATCACACATAGACGGGCTTAAACTACTGGCTAGGGGTCGTCGTTTCTCCCCCTCTCATTAAAGATTTTCTCTAAGCAGGGCATGCATTTGAGGGTGGGGCGCTACAACCAACTACCTCTAAAGAACTGTGCCCCTACTAAGGCTATACCCGGGATACAACCCAGCCTAAGAGGGAGAAACAGAAGAAAAATGGGAATAAACCTTATGCAGGATGAGAGATATCCGGACTCGACTTCCTTCCAAGGCACTACCCTTTAAAGAGATAGTCTGTTACGTCGGGGCTTTGTATCTTTGATTTGGGACCCATTATTAGGCACACATGAGACCGGGCTCATGACGTCCCGCGGGGAACTATACTGCCACTCTTGCCATGCCTTTGATTCATAATTTTGCATATTGATATTGATTTTCTTAGATAACCCTTACTGGCTAGATTTCACGTGAAAGCTCATTTTCAGGGTCATTAAGACTGCCCCTATTTGAGACCTCTTTCGTATTAGGGAGCACGTAGGTTGGACATCTTATCCGTCCATCTCTTGCCCATTCACTTGGCCAAGTAGAGAAAAGAAAATGTCTTTGTGCATACCTAAAGTATGGCCAAAGTACAACGATGTTGCCCTAGAGGAGATCGTGATGGGGACATCAGAGCAAGATCACTGACTTTTTATTTTACATTTGAGTCCTTTTAGTTTGCATTTATATCCTTGGGAAAACATGTATGCAATTGTAAGGCTTTATAAGCCAATTTGACATTCCCTAAGGATCTTTGGTTTTTGGGTAAAAGAACATGTAGGCCATGTAGGACCCTCCACTCATTCCTCATTGGTCCACATCTTGGGGTCCATGTGGGGCTGGTCAAAGGTCCTAAGTGGCTTCTAGATGATTGACCATTCAAAGTGGACAATTGGTAGAAAATGTCGAAGATTCCAACCCCTTGGTCAAGGGGGCGCCCCCCTCCTTTAAGCATTTTGTAATGTGGTTCCAAACCACATGGGAGAATTAGTTATGAACTCCCTCTTTTACCCCTCCCAATTCTAGATCTAGGGATAATTAGGGTCATTTTACATTTCATACAAATACCATGTAATTCCCATTTTAGTAGAATTAATGAGATGAAATTTTGTGAAATTGTCTTGAGCCATTGAAGGGTGCGCCCTTGTCCCTCTCTCCCTCCCCTCTTGCAGATGGATTTCTACCATTTTTAGGGTGTGATGCCCTTCTATATTCTCCTCAGCCCCTCTGAGTTCTACTTCTGCCGCCGCCATCGCACCGCCGTCACGCCGCCGCCACCATCGCCGGAGTTCTGCCCAAATCAGGACAGAGCCTCCTTGCTCGAATTTTAGCTCCCAGCTCCGTGATCTGCTGGAGCCCAAATTTTGAGGGTAGGTTCACCACGCCAATACCCTCTCCCAAAAAACGTTTCCCATTTTCTAGCCTTCTTTTTCTATTTTTCCAATTTCGTGCTCCTTAGCCCTCCAGATCTACCAGCTTTCTATTTTGTGTCGCAGCAACCCTGTGTTTCCCTTGTTTGATCCCCTTACCCTTCTTTGATTGAGTCCAAATTTGGACTAGGTGTTCTGCCTATCAAAGCCCATCTCTCAAAATTTTTGCTCGAATTTAGAAGTTCTTTTCCCCTCCCAAAAAATTAAAACTCAGTCAAATTTCAGTTCTGTCCTGTGCAGTCCAGATCCGACCCACCAGTGTTATAAAATCTGTTTCTCCAACCACACATCCACTATAGACTGCACAAAAAATATCCCTATCTACCTTACTTCTTCCTCTACAACTTTCATCAAGGAGTCAACTTCCAGATCCAAAGTTTTTCCTTCAGTCAACCCTTGTTCTCAGGAAATTTCCAATCTGTCCTGCCAGATCTGGTTCTGTGAACCAGCAACTGGTAAATTCGAACAAGGCCAGCTCTGGGAAATTCAAAAGTCTTTCTCAGGACATAGATCGAAGTACTTCAAGTCAGCTTTCCAACGGTACCACTTTCGCGTCAATCCGACGTTGGGAGTGATCGCAGCAGCTGATCTCACCGGGTCACGCGCTGCAAAAACAGAACTTTAGATCTGTGGGCAGCAAGGTCAACAAGTGAAGACCGGAGCCGACTCGCCTTCCGCAAAGTGAACCAGCATGCCGCCGTCCCAGGGAGCGCCTCTCGAGGAGCCAACGTCACAGCGGTACCACTCTGAGCCCACTCGGACCCACCAACCAGCACGTGGGCCCCACATTTGTGAGTACCCGTGCCACCGAAGCTACATCAAAATGTTGCCCATCAACCCAAGATCGATCCTCCCGGACCCCATTTGTAGCCCGTTACCTCCCTGCGTGGAGTGGGCAATAGAAATCATTTCTGTAATTTATTGATTGATTGTTTAACCGGGAGTTACCGTACTTGGCCGGGATCACCTTCCCCACGCCCGGAGCGTGGAGGTATCGTGTCCGCTCCTTCACTTGGCATTTGCTTTACTTGTATTTACTTCCATATGCCGCTGCTAGAGAGTATGTTAGGATCCTAGCTCATATATTTTTATCACCGCTGCGAGAGTGAGAGCAAGACCCATCCCGTGACCCGATCCGACCACGGAAGAGCCGACTACCCGACTCATTGCCAGTTTCTCAACCGCGCACGGTCCCACGCATCCCTCGCTAGGTACACCCGCGAGCTAGAGTCCCAGGTCGCGTGTCCATCCCTCATCAGATCGGCTATAGCTCGCCATGTAGTGTGTGAAAAATCATGCTCAATGGTCACCCTTAATCAGGGAAAGAAACTTGGACTCCCAGCGCGGAGCTATCACCAGCCTAAGGTGCCACAGAAGAGAACTAGACTTTAACCAAATTTGACCAAAAAAACACTCAAACATGTTGAAGAACCAACATTATAACCATACGCAGGAATAATAAAACTAATAGGAGCGATAGCATATTCTTACACAATAAAATATACTTTGCAAATCCTTGAAGTGAAAACCAACGTCCTGAAGTGATCTTGATCAGCTTGAGCTTTATATTCCTTACTTGATAGGATAAAGATGGAAATGATAACAAGGGTTCAAGGATTCCTTGACACGAAAGAGCGGCAGACACCAAACTAGACGAAGAAGGATAAAATGAAGAGAGGTGTGGGCTAGAACTCTCTCAGTAGGGCACAGAGACCCTGATAACAAGGCACAACATACAGAGGAACCAGAGATCAGATGGGATCAAGGTAGACTAAAGACTTGAAAACAACAAGAAAAAGGGTAAGAACCTCGAAAGGGTGATAAGGAAAGAATAGAAAAACAATGATGAGATTGCTGCAAAAATGAGGAAGAAGAAGAGTAATCATCCGACGGAGTCAGAGAAGAAGAATTGGAAGAACCCAGAAATTTTGGAGGAGAAGAATCGGGTGATAATTGAAGGCAGGAATAGAAGAGATCCGGATACCCCGGATGAGAAGAGGAAGAATCAGAAGGTGTCCCAAAATTGGGATGAAAAGAGGGCCTAGGCTGAGGCCTAGAACTGCGAAAATAAGGAAAATTTGGTGGCTTTGGATGACAAGGAGAGGAGTGGGGATTCATGGACCCGGGAATAGAGAAGAAGATTACAGACATAGGATCGGGAGAAGGAAGATACACCACCCAAGGGTGGGAGCTGAGCAAGAGAAAGGGAAAATGAAAGGGAAAAGAAGGAGAAGTGATCCCCTAAGTGTACAACCGATGGCCCTTGAACTTGCGCCACCGCCTCTTTTTAGCAAAAACTTCCTTGTAATGGACCCTCCTGGCATGGGCTTGAACCTTCGGTCCTCTCGATTTGCAATAGCTTCTTAGATAATGGGCCCACCTAGCAGACGGCCTAGCCCGGTCGTGAACATGCACCTTCGTCGGGGCAGTTGCCCCAAGACACCCGGTGCTATAAGTAGTTGGACATTCTTACACAGGCAACTCCTTAGGATGAACATCATTAAACCATGGAGTTTTGTCGCTTGGCATAAGAATCTTGAGACTTGGCAACTCTACTCAGTAATCAGGCATGAAGCATAGCTCCCTTGATAAAAGGGGAGGATGAAACTGAGGGAGAGTAACATGCGGCGTTGACATGGCCGGCTTACTGACAAATTGAGAGAGATTGCATAGCATGTGTAGAATGTCCTTGGAAAATGCTGAAAATACAGCCAATTACCCCTTCAACATAGAATGCATAACTTTCCTGGTAGCCGTACTATTTAGCACAATGCGGGTAGAGACCCCCTCTTGACCAGTTATCTGGATAGCAATAGAGCGAGAGGTAATAAGAGCCTCGATAATAGACCCTCCAGTGAGCAATGAGATTGCCATCGATCTCGCTTTTGAAGAGATTAGCACTAGTGCATGGTAGCTCTTCTTGGCAGCCATCTTTAGGAGTACATGTAGATCATCCCCAAAACAACTGGGGACCAGGACACGGACCGACATGTGGCAGATAAAATCCTAAAGCTTGAAGTGTACAACTGGGACCGAATTGTCCTGACCCGACTCATCTTCTCCCCGGGGACCAGACCCAAGGGGCACCAAAGGCAATGTGCACCCGCTCCGTGCAGTGGAAGTAGATGGTGGAGTGGAGGTAGAAGGCTCGGCAGGTATAACGGCAATGACAGGCACGAGTGTAGGTGAAGGTGTGGCTTGCTCAGGCTCGGGCAAAGGTGATGGCGGAGAAGATGATGAAGGAGGCGGACTAGGTGATTTGGGTAGAGGAGGTGGCGAAAGTGATGGAGGGTTAGGCAATGGTGACGGTGGCGAAGATGGAGAGGATGAAGAGGGCAACGGGGGTAGTGGAGATTATGTCGGTGATGGAGAGCATGAAGGGGAGGATCGTGGTGACCACCATCGACGTATCGACACGACATGTCGAGTGGCGTTGGGAGCAGAAGTAGTGGAAGCAAGGGGAGTAGAGGAAGTGGGGGCACTAGCCTGAGGAGAGTCTTGGGTTTGTGGATGTTGTGGAGATGGGGTAGGTGATGGCAAAGGAGTGGGTGGCGAAGGGATAGGCGATGGAGAAGGTGGTGGACTAGGTGAGGGAGTGGGTGATGGAGCAAGTGGTGGGGTAGATAATGGAGTAGGTGATGGAGCAGGTGCAACACAAGCTAAGGAATCACAGGGGTGCCCTGGTCTTGCAATGGAGGAGACGGCTGCCTGGGCGGTGCTTGCTACTACTGCTTGTTATGATGATATAAAACAATCTTATGAATTTGAGACCAATCAATCCTCTTCTTATCTTCCAAGCCATAAACATACTCCCAGAACTCAGGGCAATCCTCGATCAAATGCCCCTGCTGACGATGATAATCATAAAACTGGAGTGAATTCCAGACTGCAGGTCGACAAGACACAACTAGAGGAAGGTGCAACGAGTGGGTGGCCATCAAAGCCTTGAAAATATCGGTAAAAGACTGCGGCAATGGAGGATGATGAGCCCGCTTCAGGAAAGACAAATGTCGAGGCATATGAGATGGGGTAGAAGGTTATGGAGATGGAAGTGGAGGTTGCGAGGGCAAGGGTGCGTGGTAACTAGCGGAAGGACTAGGCGAAGATGCATGTGGAGTGGGATGGGCAGGTATGTATTGGACGGCATCTACTTGCACAGGGTTCGGCGTTCCCTTGATAATAGGTGGATGTAGGTATGAAGAGGAGGTGGAAGGCTGACTATGAATGGCAAAAGGTTGAGTTGTGGGGGATTGATATGCGAAAGTGTAAGGCTGACTCGTGGTTTGCTGGGGAGAGGCATACATGGGCGTAGGGCTCATGGAAGGTTGACTTATGGAGGGTTGGTGAGAGGCGAAGGGCTGACTCGTTTAGGAGGTAGATGTGGATGGCGGGGTGTATGTGGAAGTGGAATGTGGAGGGGACTCAGGGGTATACGTGGAAGTGGAATGTGGAGGGAACTCGGAGTCAAGGGAACTTTGGAGTTGTTGGTGAATAAAGTGGGCTCGACTGTAGATTTGTTTCCAGGAGGTGATGCCATTTAGGGATAAGATGAAACGGTACTCGGGCGTTGCGTTGGAAATAACGATCTTGATTTGCTCCTTCTCCGAAATATGCCACGGGACTTGTGCGGCTAGGTGATGCCAGCGATTGGCAAAAGTGGAGAATTCCTCGTCGGCCTTCATCTTCTTGTGGGCCAAATCCACAACGAAAAACCTAAGCCCAACCTGGTCTTGATACTACTGAATAAACTTATCTTGGATAACTTGGAAATTCATAATCTGCTCTCGCGACAATGAAAAGAACCAATCCCGAGTCGAACCTTCCAAGGACAGACCAAATAAATAAGCCATCAAGCACTAGTCGTGTTGAAATTGGGCCGACTCATAGATGAACTCCTTCATATGCACAAAGGGGTCATTGGTTCCACCATAGTGGTGATAAGAAGGAATCTGTGAAGGAAGTGGAATCTGGAGATTTTGGAATGAGAATGGGACACTCAATGAGGATTTGGGATCAATCCTGCGTTGCAACTCATCAAGCTGGCGTTGGGCTTGATAAATCATCTCTTGGGTAGGGAGAGATCGAGAAAAATATGGGCCAGCTTGAGCAAAAGGCTGTGAATTTGGACCGAGATTGTGATAATGGGATAGATACGGGGATGCAGATTGAGAAGAAGAAGGACACATTCTGGGAGCAGAAGGATACATGAACCTGGATTGGACATGAGCATAAGGACCAGCTGGGCCAGCGGCTTGAGAAGGAGAATGATGGAGGCATTAACCATGATTCCCTCTGACTTGGTTCTTCACTTCACCCTGGCGATTCGTAAGCTCAGGTATCACTACAGGAGGGTCCACTTCTACATTTTGTGTCTTTTATTTGGGTCATTTTGAAGTATTTGTCCTTTTATTTGAGTCATGTCCCTAGGTTCTTGAATCAGTTCCCTATGTTTTGAGTCAATTTCCCTTGGTTTACTTCTTGGATAGCAATGGTCAATGTAAAGCCAAGGGCAGTCTTGTCCTGTAAAAGGTTGGGTCCCTATAAATAGGACCCCACCCCCTTTGTGAAAACTAATGAAGAGATATCATTTGAAATTCCAGAATCAAGTGTCATTAGGTGAGAAGCCTTGAGTGCTTGGGTGAGAATCCCTCTCTCCACCTCTCTCTCTCTCTCTCTCTCTCTCTCTCTCTCTCTAGGGGGCGAACCCCTTCTCTCTCCTCCCCCTTTCTCTCTCTTCTCTCCACTATCCACCTCAGCCCTCCCCATCAGCCCTACATTGCCACCTCACCTACCACATAAGCCACCCTTTCAACTCCCCATAACCATTCAATACCACCCATTTACTTCATCACCTTCCCAAGGGAGAATCCCTCTCCCCAAGCCACCCTTTCATTTCCCCAAGCATCCTTCCACCTTCTCCATACACCCTTCCACCTCCCAAGAGAGATTTTAATCTCCCTCCAACTAGGAGGCTGCGCCCCTATCATCCTCTCCTCCCCTAGTTTTGGCCAAAGCCCTCCACTGCTCCCCATCCACCCAAGGTCACCCTCCTCCCCATCTCCCTCCACCCTCGCTTGTGCTGTGATAGCTGACCAAACCAGCCCTTCCCCCTCACTGCTAGATCAGCCCCCTCCCTCTCCCAGCCACTCCTAACACCCTCCCCCATCCCCCACACCCATTAGCTACCACCCATTGCTGGATTTCGCCCCCCTCCTACTCCACTTACAATCACCAAGTTGTAGATCTGGTAGCAGCTCATAGGCAGCAGAGAAGCTGCTGATTGTAGAATTTGTCCCGTCATCTCCATGAGGAAACTGGTGGAAAGTTCTATATTGCTGGAAAGGGCGTCAAGTCAGCTTCGCAACAGAGGTGGTCTCACCGTCTTCTGACTTCGGGGCTGCCCGGTGGAGCCATATTCGCCAGACTGCGCCATTCCTTCCTGGCAGATGACCTGCAGCGACTTGCAGAGGCTTCCATGGCCAGCTCCCTGGGTTCTTGGGGTGCCGTTTGGCTGAGGGCTTCTCCTTCAGATCCCCTGCCATCTCCAAGAAGCGGAGCAATTTTTGGACCCCGGAGTCAAGAGTTCTAGATTTTCTCCCCAAGGTGCACAAGGTCAGTTCCCTTGAGCCCAATCTGATACCCTACAACTGTTACAGTCTTTGTGATCATCTCTGACTTCTACCGGTGGTCTCGTTGGTCCCGACTCGAAGAGGACTCGTCCACGATCGCAGCGGTTCTAGTCCCGCTTTAATCGGACCTGGGGTGGGTTCGTGGCGCCTGCATCTTCCAGCAGTAGCAATCTGAGACAGTCAGAGCCAGAGCAGTTTTGCCTTGGTTCCGACCTTGCCCCAGCCACTGACAACGTCAAGAAATTCCCCAAAAACTCAGGCGTCCTCCTGGGCCAACCCAAGAAGTTTCGGCACCGGTTTCGGCCTCATCTGAGCTCGGAGGAGTCCGTGGCGGCGCCGACTTCGACCCCCTGTCAGACTGTTCCAGAAGGAGACTGAACCGACGGAGCTCGTCACTTCGGTTTCTAATTTAGCTTCCCCACCCTGCCTGGCCGGCTTAAAGCCTCTCCCTGCGAAAGGTAGTATTTTATTGTAAGTCTACAGTCCCCCCCACCCCAAGTCCACCCCTCCTATGTGAGGCGTAGTGCTTGTTAATTAACTAATCAGGTTGAAGCTTCATCGACGCAGCGTGTGGGGAAACCCACGCTTCCCCACTTGCCCACGTCTTCGACCGGGGTCGGTTTCTTCAAATCGGCTAGGTAATCACTCAACCCTTGCTCGTCTCTAGTGCTTGTTTATTTAATATCCATCAACGCTCCGCTAGATTGTAAGAGAGTGCCCGGTCCCGAAGCACCACCGCCTTCGAGTGACCACCGTGGGAGCTAGAGAGTGAACCTGTGCCCCTTTGGGCACCCTGCCAGCCCATCAATTCGGGCATTTGTACCTTTGGGGGGAATAACCTTAGCCTCACTGGCCCTCTACCAGCAAGGGTCTTGACCCACATCCTTGACTCGGCATCATCGAGTCACCCCCGGGTTTAGTGTGTGCATCGGGTGATCGACCGTCAACGCTAGTCTCTAGTTCTTGTGAAGTGTGCTTGCTTGTTAAGTCCCAGGACCCGGTGTAGTCACTGTCTCTCTTTGGGGTGTTTCACATCAATTGGTATTAGAGCAAGTTTAGACTTGTCTCTACTAAGTCTAAGTCCTAGGGCCTTTGCATCGTTGTCATCCGTGCCTTGTTTTCTTCAATCCTTGCATGTCCACCCATAGGGGAACCATATACCGACCCGATCCTTCATCCTCAGCTCTGCACATGGATCCCAATTTCCAAAATGATCAAGATGCTCTTAGGGAGGAACCCCAAGGCCAAATGGACCGAGTGGATGCTGCCCTTACTACCATCCTTGGCCAGCTTGAGTCCCTTTCCACTCGGCTTACTCGGTTAGAGGGAAATGAGCCCCACCCAAGGAACAATGGCCCAAGAGCTCACCCACCTCGAGCTGAAATTAATAGGGGGGACTTGGATGTTGACCCTTACCATGACTATGAGAGGTCTCGCCAGCATCGGCAAAATGAAAGGCATCTACGGGACGACCCGAATAACCATCTCCTAAGAATGATCAAGGTAGAAGCCCCAAACTTTGACGTTTCCCATGACCCAAGTACCTACTTAGAATGGGAGACTGCCATGGACCAATACTTCGAATGGTACCCTATGTCTGAACAAAGAAGAGTGAGATTGGACAAGATGCACCTCACCAAATTAGCCAAGACTTATTGGCTAAACCAAGAGGGATTAAGAAGGGTTAGACGGGAAGAGCTTATTGACACTTCGGAAGGCATGAAGAACCAACTTAGAAATAAGTACCTACCCCTATCCTACCACCAAATTCTCTTAGATGAGTAGTAAAGCCTCACCCAAGAAGGGAAAACCGTAGTTGAATACATTAAAAATTTTGACTCCTAGCTTTTGAAGTGTGGAGTCCATGAGGACCCAGCTGTCACCCTATCCCGATTTAGAAATGGGCTCCAAAACCACATCAAGAGAGAACTCTTTATGAGAGAAATTGACAACCTTGAACAAGCATACCAAATAGCTATAGATGCCGAGAGGTTCTCTAGGATCCCTAGGTTTACTCCGCCCCGACTGACCGATCCCACGAGCATGGGACCTCAAACCAGCCCGGTCCCTTCCATGAAGGCCCCTAGCCCAAATGGGAGTGCCCCTTTGCGGCCTTACAACCCCCCTCCTATGATCACTCCAACAAAAGCCGCCCCTAACCATCCTCCTCCCCGAAGAGAGGAGAGTTCCAAGTGTCCAAGTGTAAGGGGGACAACCCTGGTCAGTGGCAGGCAACATTGCTTTAGGTTTCAAGGGTTTGGACACTTCGCAGGGCAATGTCCATCTAGAGGATTGCCTAGTTTACTTGTCGAGGAAGAAGCTCCCCCACCCCAAGGGGAACTTGAGGGAATGGTTGAGGTCCATAAAGCCTCACTTGATTGGGAAGAAGAGTACGAGGCCCAACACCATGAGTTAGGTTTAGACTACACCATACCATCTACTGACTCCCACTTAGGTGTGATTAGATACACTCTCACCAAACCCCAAGAGGAAGACTGGCGTCGAACCTCTATTTTTCATACCTTTATTAAAATAGGAAATCATGTGAGGAAATTGATCCTAGATAATGGGAGTTGTGTCAATGATGTGTCCCCCGACACCTTTAAACTCCTTGGGCTTACCGTCACTCCCTACTCTAGCCCATACCGGGTTTCATGGATCAACAACAACTCCATCCCGGTCACCACTCGCTGCCTTGTACCCCTCACCTTCTCATCCTACCGTGGCCAAGTATGGTGCGATATTATCCCCATAGAAGTAGGTAGCATCCTACTAGGGAGACCTTGGATCTACGATGTCAATGCCACCATCTTAGGAAGGCCAAACACATGCACCTTTGAGCATGAGAGAAAGACTATCCGTCTCAACCCCTCCCTACCTCGTCCCTTACCTAAAAGGGACCCACCCTCTCAAGGACATCACCTCACTCCATCTCAAGTCTTAGGGAACTCCACCCCACCGACCCAACCACTCCCCCAAAAACCCAACCATGATAGAACTTCGGGGTTGACCAAGGGTCTTCATCTCATCACCAAAAAAGAGCTTGAGGTGGAGATAGCTTAAGGGACACCATTGTGTGTGGTGGTTATTTGACTAGGAGAGCCCACCCCCTCCAACCCCCATCCCGTAGAAATTCAGCTTCTCTTAGAAGAATTCCATGATGTGTTCCCCGAGGAGCTCCCGGATCAACTCCCTCCCATGCGTGATGTACAACGCGCTATTGATCTAGTCCCGGGAGCCACCCTCCCAAACCTTCCTCACTATCGCCTCAATCCCACAAAACATGCCGAGCTTCGAAGGCAAATAGAGGAACTCATTAGGAAGGGTTTTATCCGCATTAGCAAAAGTCCATGTGCCGTCCCAGCCCTTCTCACACCCAAAAAGGATGGATCATGGCGGATGTGTGTAGATAGTCGGGCCATTAACAAAATCACAATCAAGTATAGGTTCCCCATACCTAGGCTTGATGACATGCTCGACATGCTAGCTGGAGCCACCGTTTTCTCCAAAATTGATCTTAAGAGTGGCTATCACCAAGTTAGGACTAGGCCCGGAGATGAGTGGAAAACTGCCTTCAAGATAAAATATGGCCTTTATGAATGGCTGGTCATGCCATTTGGGCTTTCAAATGCCCCAAGTACTTTCATGTGTCTTATGACGGAGGTCCTTCGGCCTTACATTGGAGTATTTCTTGTGGTCTATTTTGACGACATTCTCATCTATAGTCAGTCCCAAGAAGCTCACATAAACAACCTTAGGCAAGTTTGCACTGTCCTTCGGCATGAGAGCCTATTTGCCAACCAAGGAAAGTGTCATTTCATGACTAAGTCCATTACTTTCCTAGGATTTGTGGTTTCTACCGAGGGCGTCTCTGTGGACCCCAAGAAGGTCCAAGCTATTCTTGACTGGCCAGAACCCCACACCCTCCATGAGGTACGAAGCTTCCACGGATTGGCCACATTTTATAGGAGGTTTATCCGGGGATTCAGTACCATCACTGCCCCCATCACTGATTGTCTCAAAAAGGGGAGGTTTGTGTAGAGCAAACCAGCCTCCAAAGTGTAATGCCCTGGATTCTTATTGGATTCTTATTAGGTCTTTCGGATCTTTTTCGGAGAGTTTCGGATCGCTTTTGTGGGTCCTGAGTTGAGTGTTACGATCCATGTGGGTTTTTCTCTTGAACAAATTATGGAACCCTGCGGTGAGTTTATTTCTCAGTTCATCGACTCGTGGACACCGCAATCGCGTTGTACTCTTCCCGCGGATCGTTTCGACTATTTTTACGTATTTTTTTGAATTAGTCCATTTTTGGGCTAATTATCGAATTTTCAGAAATTAGGAAAATTTCCTAATTTCTTTCTTTTTCTTCCTTTTTCTTCTTTCCTTTCTCATTCGCGACCGTGACCTTCACTATCCCCCATTTTCTCTCTTCTCTCGCCCTTCCGGTTGCAGACGGAGGAGGCTCGGGCAGGTAGAGGAGATGACGTGGGAGTGATCCGGAGTGCGATGGGGCGAGGATCGGACTATTTCTGACACGATCCCGAATGGTGGATTCAAAGCCGACGGTCGAGCTCACGACGCGATTTTCGACGTGGTTTAGTCACCGCGGTGTACGGAATCTTCGGTGGAGGTAGGGAGATGGAAGCTCTACTTCTCCTCTACGTTTTCTCCGTAATTTTGCATTCTTCGGTGCGAGTTTGAGCGGGTTTCGTTCAATTTTGGGAAAATCATACTTTTGGGGTGTTCTCAGGGTTCGCTGAAAAATGGCGACGTTTTTTTGATCAGTTGGTATCAATCGAACCCCTGGAATGTCAGTGTTCCAGATCTACTGATTTCGTGTTGATTGGTTGTCATTTGGGGCCGGTACGAGCCCGAGAATCCCGGTGACTCAATTAGGGTGAATTCGGTGGAATTGCCCGTTTCAAGCCATTTGTGCATTGTTTTGACCCCTTTCGGAGTGTGGAAGGTCGGTATGGTGATTGTGGTTGTTTTCCCCTTCGATCGGAATAGAACGGGGCGTGGAATCGGGCATTAGTGCTCGGTTTGGCCGGTTTCCCGCAGTAACCGGTGGACCGGACCAGATGGGCCGGTCGACCGGCAGGCGTTCGCGGATCGTGTCGGGTCCAGCCGATGGTCCGGTCGACGGACGACCTAGGCCGGTCGACCAACCCTTTCTGGTCGACCGACCTGAGGGGTCAGGTCGACCGACCTGAGGGGTCAGGTCGACCGACCTGAGGGGTCAGGTCGACCAGATTTCTGTGTTTATGCTCATTTCGAGTCCTAGTAGATCCGGTTGAGGCCCAATGATCGACCTATGGCCTCGCGAGTGTTCTGGACACCCTGTGGGTTCTGTGTCCGTGTTTCTGGGGTGTCGAGAGGTGACGTGTTACCTCGATTAGTGTGTCCATAGGTATGTGTGTTTTGAGCTTTGTGTTGCATTCGATCGAGTCACCGTGTATCGGTGTGAGTGCGGTGGGGTTCCCCCGCATGTGTGTGTGGCCTCCCTCGAGTTCTCATTTAAGGGGATGGTCTCGGCAGCTTGTGGTCTGCCTCGGTATTCATGTTATCGTGGTTTTAGACCTAGTCAAGACTTTAAGTCGGTTGGCCTTGGCGGCCCAACCTTCATGCGTTTCTTCGCTGTAGCGTGCCTTTCTTAGGCCGCTATATGTCGTTTGACTTAGGTCTTTGTCTTAGGGCAGTTAGCGTGGCGGTTGTCTCTTGGACCGCCTAGTCTGTGTGGCGGATCTATATTAGACCGCTTTGGTGGTTTGTTTGAATAGGTCGGTTCAGGGTTGACTTGGTTTAGCGGCCTAATCCTTGATCGTTACAGTCACCTAGCGTCCCATTCTATGACCGCCAGCATATGTTCATTCGCTTAACTCCTGCGTGTCGTTTCACGATGTTTTGGATTCCAATTGTCTTGGCTTGACCTTGTGGTTTGCCCGTTGTCCCGTGGGTGTCTCCTGACGTCCTATGAGGGCTATGACCACGATATAAGGTAGCCAGGCATGCCTTGGTTCCTGTAATGCCATAGAGTCATTATCGGGTCCTGGTCAACCTAGTCAGATCGAATGGTTGACATAAGACCTTGTGTTTGTCCCCACTATTCTTGATAGCTCGAGACAGTGGGTCTGGACGCCTTGAGGTACTGTCCTACCTCGGTCTATGTGTCCAAGTGTGCTTTGAGGGTCTTAGTGATCCATCTTGTCTTCGTGTGTCATTTTATACAGATGTGTCGTTTCTGTGACTTAGGATTAGACCGATTGGCGGCTTGTTCCCCTTGGTACGACGATCTTGACTCCGAGTTGTGAGACTCAAGGATCGTTACGTGAGTAGGTCTAGTTGCCCTGTCCTAAGTCTGTTGGCAGTCATTGTGCTACCCTCGTGCTTCGTAGTACATACGACAGTGCTTCCTTGCTTGTCAGTACTAAAGTGCTTGTGTTTCAGAGTTTTGTGTCTAGTGTGTGATGTGACATCACCCTTGGACCTATTTTGCAAGCATTCAAGTTGGGCAGCGGACTCACACTAGCGAGCTCACTCGCTTGGTGCACATTAGTGCCCGAAGGCAACTCGGCGATGATGGAGAGGGTCTGAGGTGGGTCCTTGAGGCTCCAAAGGTTGGCTAGCTTGTGGAGAACCCCAAATGGGCCTGGGATGCCCAAATCATGGGCGGCCAGCACACCAAGGGTGTGGGATGTAATGGTTCGCTCACAACTCGCCCGCGGTGGTCACTCACGGCACTAGCAATTTAGGACCAAGTTCTCATTCACCGTCCGACGAAACAATGGCGATAATACTATGCTAGCAATGAATTGAAACCAGCCAAGAGAGGGACCGAGGCTCACCTAGCCGGCGTGAAGACGCCGACTCTGGCCGGAGACGGGGGCGAGCGGGGAGGCGTGGGTATGCACCTGTACGCCGCGTAGACGGAGCTTCAAACCTGCGACCTGAATTAATACATGAACAACACCACTTGCAAGGGGGGGATCTCGGGGTGGGGGTTAAGTTGATACAGCCAAAACTACCTCCACGCAGGGAGGGGCCTTCAGCCGGCCAAGCGAAAGGGGGCAAATCAAGCTAGAAACAAGAAAAGGTTGTCGAAGCCGATTCTGACCATTCTCTGTGCTTCTGGACAGACAGTCGGTTCTCTTGACACTGTGGCCACTCCGGATTTTTTTTGAAGACGAAACTACTGGGAAACTCTTCATAGCTGGACCGGGAAGACACCAGAATTTTCTTGATTTCTTCTGGTACCGTTGCTGGTCGGGGTAGGGGCATGAACAGAGTAGTAGATCCTCTGTTCGGACAGCTGCAGGTTCCCAACAGCATGAAGCAGAGGGTGCCACGAACGCTCCCGAGCTCGGAATCAGGTGCCGTCAGAGCCGTTGGAACCGTTGACGGGTCTTCTTCGAAGCTGAACTAACAGAGATACCAAATGATGTCAGAGTAGTCTGGTATCCTCTGAACATTGAAGGAGGTCGGTGTAGATAGAGTGGAAGCAGAAACGCGCGCTTGGGGGAGAAAATTGATAACTTTCAGCTCCGGTCTCCAAAATGAGCTCTTCTTCTTGGGGATGGTAGAAGACTCGAAGTAGAAGACTTTTTCTGAAGAACTCTTGCTCAGATTCTCAACAGGAATGTCGCAGACGAGCTTCCACTCCGGCTCTGGTCTCCTGTAAGGGCAGCTTCGCGCAGTCGGGAGAGAATGGCTCTTCCGGGCAGGTCGGTGTTCGGAAGATGACACAACCATCGCCGTTGGAAAGCTGACTCGAAGACGATTCCGATGATGTATGAAGCACCTTTAGAAGCCTCAGGATGACGACGTGACACCTTCTGCAAGTCGCTGGACTTCTGCCACCTGTAACCTGCGAACTATAGGTGGAAGGTGGTGGGAGAAATGGGGTAAATGGAAGTGGAAATGGGGTGAATAGGTGTGGGAGTGACCCCTAGTTGTGAGGGGGCCTGGGAGGGGGTGTTCTAAGGTGTGGGAGAGGGAGAATGGGGTCTGAAATGGGGTGTTTTTAGTGGGTGAGAGAGGAGCTACGAATTTGGGCTTGAAGGGAGAGGAGGAAGGTGAGGGAGGCACAAGTGGGTGGAGGGAATGTGAGTTTGAATTTTCCTTGATGGGGGGTGATCAATGGTGGTCTTGGGGATGGGAAGAGGTGTGTTGGGAAGGTGGAGTGATGCTTGGGGAAGGGAAATGGGTTGTTGGGGGTTGGAGGGTGGAGTGGGGATTGGGTGGAGCTCTCTTGGGACTAGGGGGTGGAGTAAAGAGGGCTATGGGGAAGGGGAGAGGCCTTTAATGGGGTAGGTGGGAGAGGGGTGGTTGGGAAGGGGAGGAGAGAGAGGGTAGGGCACAGCCCCCCCTAGGGTGGAGAGAGAGAGAGAGAGAGATAAGAGATAGAAAGAGAGAGAGGGGAATCCACCCCTATAGAGAGAGAGATAATGAGAGAGAGGTCTAGTGGGGTTTGGAATTCTGGATTTCAATATTCATGCAAAAAGTTCTTACATATGAGAGGAGTGGGGGCCTATTTATAGGCATTGGACTTTTCCTAGGATGAAAATGACCCTGACTAAACAACTATTGACCAAGCACTCCAAGGGAGGGGCGCCCCTGGGCCTAGCCCACTAGTTGGGCCCAATAGCCTAACAAACCAACATAATGACACAAGACTTTGGTAGATAACCTACTAACCTAGGTACATGACTCAAATAAAGGGAAAATTACATGATGATGACTCAAATAAAATATAAAAATTACATTACTAGACTCATAAAATTATGACAAACACAATGGCGCACGATGATGAACAATCCGAGCCTCGAAAAAAAGTGGAGGGGCGAGGGATGCCCCCATCAGGGAGCCTCCACTAGTCGTAGCCTGATGACGTGTTACGGCATGTCGACCCACCTGGAAGTGGTGGCGTGGCAGTTCCAGAGATACGGTTTTTAAGCTAGTTCAAAAACCTAGTTTCGGGGGCCCTTGCTTAACGGTAGCGTCCTGCTGGGGGAAAAACTAGCTAGAGGCCTGGCTCTAGACAAGAGTCGGTGTGCGCACACGTGGTCAGGGGCGTAGGACTTGTGCCGATGGGTGTGACCCTGACTGGTCACTCGTTACTGTGGTTCCTGTTCTGGTTATAATGTCTTAGTCTCTGTAGTGTGCAAGGCAGCGTAGGCGAGACACTTGAGGCGCAACATAAGACATCAGTGGACGCAGCTGGCTGTTCTTCTAGTGAGGAGGTGCTTCCGTCAGGTGACGCGTGACTCTCATGTTTCTCGGTGTCGGTGTTCCCCTTCCGAGTTAGCCTGTTCTTGGTTCCGTCCAAGATCAGCTTCCCCTACTGAGTTGGTCTGTGTTTGGCTTGTCCAGGACTAACTTGTTGTGGCGTGCACGACGCTCCAGTCGTGTATGTAGTTGTGTTTAGGGGGAGCTTGGATGGCAATCCAGTCGTGTGAGCTGTAGAGTCTGTCTCATCAGTCTTGGTCTTTTCCTAGGCTTGTGTGTCTGGTCTCGTAGGCCTTTGTCTTGGGCCTTGTGCTGTGTCAGCAGATCGATAACTCTTGACTTTTTGAGATCAGGGTTTGACTTTCTGTTGCTGTTTGGAGTAGCTTAGGTAGCCGAGATTAGTTCGGCAGCCGTGTTTTGCTCGGTACGGCTTTTCCCTTTTCTTTTAGCCATTCTACTCCTGTTCTTCCAGCTTTCTTTTACAGCTTTCTAGTAGTGGTTTTCCCTACTTTTTCTACTTTACTACTAATGCTGTTTTAGCTGTTGTTCCGTGTTACTGCGTGTTTTTCAGTGGGGATCCGCGTAACCCCTACTCGGCCAGTGACAAGAGGCTCAACCCTACTTTTCAGGTGTGGCACTCTTGTTCCTTCACGGTTCCTGGTGTGGCGAGTTCGTAGTTGCCAGCGGTACCTGCGTCGGGCTTCCCCCGACTTTAGTGTACGTTCTCTTTCTGTTGGACTGTAATGTCTTTCCTTTGGACTGGACTCTGGTGTAATTGTTAATTTTAACTGTTAATTAAAAAGTAATTTTATTTATGTTACTTTAGCAAACTTGATTAATGAAATTTAATTGCTTACTATTATATCTGCGACTTCAATGTACTACACGACATTCCTTTTTCCCTTCGGAGCTTTACAGCTCTTGGGAGGCTTCACGGGTTCCAAGCGGTATCGGGTCTACTCGGTAGTCCTATCGGGTATATCCGGTATCCGGAGTCCGAGTCATCACAGGTCGTATCAAAGAATTGTTATGTGAAAGTACATGGGAATTTGAGATATACAGTAGTATCCAGAGTCCTTAAAGTCCAGTACAGTCTTCAGCTGGCTTAGGTTTCAAGATTCTTTGTCGCTTCATTTTTCGCGTGTTGTCTTGTGCGTGCTGTATCAGCACTGTACGAGATGGTTTTGCTCTCGTCAGGATGTGACGGGATGCTTGTTTTTCATCGTGGTGTTCGTCTCGATCATGCTGTACTTGGCAGAGTTCGCTGATAGGCTTGAATCTGCAATACATTATTCAATATTTTTCTGTGGTTTCTTCAGGTGGCTGGTGACTTTTCAAGTTGGTGTGATGGTCGTACACGTTCTTACGTTGTTTTGGTTGTCCCAGCTTAGGTCTGTGCAGCTCCTGAGGTGTTTCGCTTCTGTTGAAGTGGTCGATTAGATTCCTCGATTGAGAAGATGCTCGAGCAAGCCTATGATTTTTCTTCCAGGTAAGCTTCTGTTGGTCGAGCTTGATGCTTCTCATCCTATTTGGTGAAGTCTTTTCGAGGTAAGCCTTGGAATTACTATCTTAGTGAGACCTTTGTCCTGTGTCTACTTAAGTGTAGACATTATTTCTTATGAGCCTGATCTGCTTCTTGTTCGGCGGTTGCTTGGCTTTGGACCTAATCCTTGTGTTAAGAGCCGTTGTGCACCGTGTTCATCAAGCCGTGCCTAGCGGCTGATGTGTTGTGAAGGCTCGATAATTGTTTTTAGGATGTAATGATAAGCTGAGATTAGCCTTTCTTTGTGCTTTGTGCTGAAACTAGTACTCTCCTTCGTTTGCACTTAGGCGACTTGTGATCGGTTGTTAACAGGATCAGTACTTGTGGCGTAATACATTGCGATTTTCATGAATTGCGATGGTGATGTGTGTGTGCTGAGATGCGGATATCGAGATATTTCTGATGCCTGTGTGCGTTGTTTGAGTGCGCAGCGGAAGTGTGTGGGTTGATAACCCACAGGTCGAGGATCGTTGGTTGTAAGATTTTGGCCAGTCGAGAGAATTATTCTTCTCGATGTAAGTTCATCTTGGCTTCATGTGCCTTGATGTTGTCTGTTGCCATGTCATTGTTCTTGAAGGCATTCTGGTGTTGGCACTGGCATTTGTGAGTATTGGGGAATCTCTCGGCATTTCTGCTGGTTGAGTATCCTCTGCTCTATAATTCTTTCTTGGGTGTTGTGCTCTCGGGACGTGATCGTAATCCTTGAGATGCGTTCCCTGGGATTCTTGTTCTCGTTGTCGTGGGTATGTTATTGGTAAGCTGCTCGATGCATGACACGTCCCTTGTGGTCGTGCGTTCTGCTGTCGTTGTGCCTTGATGTGACCCAGCTTGCAGTTGTGTTCCATGGTTCTATGTTTAGTACGGAGCCGGAATCCTGCAAGTGCTGCTGCTATTGTTGTTGTCATTTTGTCGTTGTTTCCTGTGAATCTGTCTTAGCATCGTGTAGACTGTGGTCTTGTCAGTTAGTTATGCTGTACTCTTCTTTCCTGGTAGAGTTAGCCTACGACTCGATCAGATATAATATCTAAGTGAGGACTGACTTGATTATGTTGTGGTCCGGTGCTATCATTGGTGTCCTGTGTGCCAGGCTTTCGTTGTTGCCTTTGGCACTAGAGCCGATGATGTGTCGAGCTATCAACTGAGAGGACTATGCTTCCTTGTGTAAGCTGATGCTTGTCGTGTCTATCATTTTGTTTTTCCCGATAGCTGTTGTCGTGGGATGAGTCGTGTCTCCTTTCTTGTGAGACGTAAGTGACGTTGCCTTGTTTCGGAGGTGTCAGACTTGTGTCTTGCTCGATCCAGAGCGTGTACTTGTGATTATGGTCTGACTATATGTTGTGTCCCTGTGATTTTGATGATAGCAAACACTATAAGTCATCATCTGTTGTGTCTACAGATGAATCTGTTTGTGTTGCATATGTGAATGTTTCAATGAACATCTTATTTGAGTATCATTACATCGAACAGGCTGTGTGCATTGGTGCATTTCATAACTGCCATAAGTCAATGAATGTCTGCATTTCATAACCTTGTTTCTATGAATGTCTAGACTTAGACTCATGCATTTCATATCTACTCAGGTTAAGTCTGTACAACGAGTGTAGTCTACACAGTCAGGTTAAGTCTGTACAACGGGTGTTGTCTGCACAGCCAGCGT
Source organism: Amorphophallus konjac (assembly GCA_022559845.1). NCBI lineage: Eukaryota > Viridiplantae > Streptophyta > Magnoliopsida > Alismatales > Araceae > Amorphophallus > Amorphophallus konjac. The sequence continues at coordinate 109,048,649 of CM040125.1, read as the reverse complement.
ATCACTCTCTCTGCACAGTCTATACATCCTTAGATAGCCTGCCTGAAGCTTGATAGCTGAAGTCTTTACACTCGTCTGCTGTTAATCGATCAAGTCTGTACAGCCAATGCATTTCATGCATCTTATGCATCATGTCAAAGTCTGTACATTGTTCTGGTCGCTCTCAACTCCATACAGTGTCTTGTCTGCACGTTACATAGTCTACACAATGCTGCAGGCTAAGTCTGAACACTCTTCAGTAAAGCCTGTACACACTTCAGATAGCAAGTCTGTACACTCAACATCTCATGCTGTGTCTTAACACAATCAGCAAGTCTGTACATTCGAGCGTCTCACGTTGCATCTCACTTTCATAGCAAGTCTATACAGCCTTCAGTTGCATAACTCAAGTCTGTATATTCGTCTGGATGCATAATGTGAAGTCTATACATCGTACAGCATGCAAGCCACTAAGTCTGTACAATGCTGAATTGCAAGAGTCCAAGTCTGTACATCGCCACATTGTTCATGCATTGCTTAGCTCAAGTCTTAGCTCAAGTCTATACATTGGCAAGTCTGTACATTCGCCACCTTGCATTAAGTCTCAAAGTCTGTACAGCCTTTTGCATTGGACTTAAAGTCTATACATTGCATCTTCACCTACGTTCTGAACTGTGCAAGTCTATACATCGCCAGGTCTGCACATAATTTCTTTGAAGCACGCTAAGTCTATACAGCCTTTGCATTACACTAAGTCCATACATTAGAACTGTAGCTTGCAGAACACCAAGTCCATACATTAGCACTGTAGCTTGCACAAAGTAAAGTCTATACATTGGGCTTTCACATAAAGTCTATACAACGCTTGCATCGTTAAGTCTATACATCGTCTCATGCATCGTCTTGCAAGTCTATACATTGTGCATCTCACTGACAAGTCTGTACATCGTGCCTCCTTTAATTTGATGTCTATACATCGTTTACACCAGCAAGTCTATATAGCCTGCATGCCTCATAATGCCAAGTATATACAACGGCTAGCTGCACAAGTCTGTACAGCCATTGCCCTGCATGCCCTGCAAGCTTTCCAAATCTATACATTGCATGTCCTGCACGCGCTGCAAGTCCATACTTTGTCTGCCCTGCACTCAGCAAGTCCATACATTGCTTCTAGCATGCACATTCACACTTCAAGTCTATACACTCGTTATCAAGCCTTCAAGTCTATACACTCTTGTGTGTCTACATTGCATTCACTTTCTATACACAGCCTGTGTCTGCATCAGTTCATAAGTCTATACATTGTCTTCTGCACAAACACTAAGTCTACACATTGTAGCATGCACGATCAAACAAGTCTGTACACACTTCAGCACTCAAAGGCTGAACACTCTTCAGCAAGTCTGTACACGCTTCAGTCTTGCATGTATGAAGTCTGTACATGGGTCTAGCCCTGCATTCTTATAGTCTGTACAGTCAGTGTGTTGCTCGAACCAAGTCTACACATTGTCTCAGCACACACATGCAAAGTCTATACACTGCATCTGGCAGTCTGCACAGTAAGTCTATACAACGTCCCACGCCAGCACTGTAATGTCTATACATTGCATCCCACAGCCTGCACAGCATGTCTATACAACGTCCAGCTTCCTGCCGCAAAGTCTGTACATTGCGTCCCACAGCATGCAACAAAGTCTATACATCGTTGGTAGCCTGCACACAAAGTCTGTACATTGCATGCACACTGCATTGTTAAGTCTATACATTGTTGCTTGATTGAACTATGTACAGCCTGTGTTGTTTCTGCTGGTCGACTGAACTCTTCATTAAACCGGCAGAGTCCGGGCATGTGATCCGAGGCTGGCACCTGGCACGTGATCCAAGATGATGAGAAGCCGCCACGTGGACTGAAGCTAGGGCAGGAATCGAAGAGAGCATTAGCCCTTTCCCCTGCTGCTATAAAAGGAAGCCTTCTACCACTGAAGAAGACGGACGAAGTGGATGAAAGACAGAAGAAAAAGAGTGATCGAAAGAAGAAGAGCTGAAGCAGAAAGGGCAGAGAAGTAGCAGAAGAAAAAGAGAAAAAGAGAGAGCATGAGTTGAGAAGAAGAAAAAGATTGAGAGATAGAGAGGTCGTGAAGAAGAAGATAGCTTCATTGTCTTCACTGGAATTTGGATCAGATCCAATCCAGTTTGTTCCTGCGAGAGCTACTTTGTGCTTTTCATTTCTCCAGCTTTCTGTCGTTGTGATTTTTATCTTTTATTATTTTCCTTTTACCTTGTTCTTCCGATTGCCCTGTTGGGGATCAGGTTCCTCCTGTGGTTTCAGGAGAAGGGAGATTTGTTTCTCCGGTTTGCTGGTGACCTTGTGTCATCAGTGGTTCCCTCCTTTGTGGAGGAAGAGAGGTCCGAGACCTCTGGTTTGCAGGTGACTTGGTGTCACTTGTGCTTCCCTCTGGGCTTCAGAGGAAGGGAGACTTGGGTGTCCGGCTGCAGGTAGTAGTTGCTACTTGTAGGTCCCCTCCTTGGTGGAGGAAGAGAGACTTCGGTCTCTGGCTTGCTAGTGACTGTGTGTCACTAGTGGATTCCCTGCGGTGTGGAGGAAGAGGGGAGGTTGTTCCCCTGGTCAAGCTGTGTGGCAGCATTTGTTGCAGACTGAGTCTGCTGTTCTAGCGTTGCTAGTGGAAGCCTCACTCCGGTTTGGAGTGAGGGGTGGACGTAGGTCTGTGGACTGAACCACCTAAAAATCCTGGTATCCCTTGTGGTTTGATTTTCTTATGTGTTCATCTTATTGCTTCGCACATTAGATGTTTGCTTAGGATCGAGTGAGAGCTAATTCTTTGTGTTGCTTTTCGAGATCCTTCTAAGTATCTTCAGAATATATCTGCAACTTTTCTTTAAGTCCGCATATCTGAGCATTAGTTTTTAATTAGGCTATATTTTTAAGGGGAGATTCATTCACCCCCCTCTGAATCTATCGCACCTGTCTCAACAATTGGTATCAGAGCGGGTTGCTGTGCATAGGATCTAACAATCCGCAGCAGATCCTGCATCTTCTATGGTGCATTTTAGAGTGCGTTTCTAGTGCTCGGTGTTTTGCTTCACTGTCTTAGTGCCTAGCTTTGCTCATCTGTTTGCTGTGTATTCTTGTCGATTGTCTTGTGTGCCGTTGCTTTCTATCTGTTGTAATGGCTCATATGCTAATCTTTAAAGGTAATGATCTTGATCTATGGCTGAAGAACTTACATCAGTATGTTAGATCGACTGATCCTGAACTTTGGAAAGTCATTGTCTATGGTCCACATAAATTATCAAAAGATATATCTAAATGGACTGATAGGGATAGATTGGAGGATTCTGTCAACTCTAGAGCATTAGACTTAATGAAAGAATCACTTGACAGAGCTCTAATCTCATGTGTTTCTTCTTGCAGGTCCGCCAAGGAGATTCTAGAGAAATTGAAGCTTACAAGGAATCACAAAACATGTATGATGGTGGACGTTGATGGACAGTAAGAAGAAAACGAAGAAAAAGATGAAGATGAGGTATCTTCTGAATTCGATAATTATGATATGGATGATTGGATTGTAGCATACAATGATTTGCTTGATGCTTACGAAAAGTTGAGAAAATGAAATAAATATCTAAAAAGGAAGTTGAATGATCATGTGAATGCTAATTCTGGAGGTGAGGATATGGTAATTCTGAAGACAGAAAATGAGATATCAGAAGACAACTAAAAGAGTTTGACTCTGTTACTTCAGATCTAGATCATTTGAAATCTGAAAAGGGAATGCTTATGAAACAAATTGGTTTACATGAAAAGGAAAATCAAGAGCTTGCTTGTGAAATTGTTGAACTAAAAGAAAGACTTAGCTTGATTGATGATGATCAGGCTCATAACGATAATGTAGTTCAGAATGAAAAACTGATAAAAGATCTAGAGTGTGTTAGCTCTGAATTGAATGTCTTAAGATCTGAGAATGAATGTCTTAGGAAACAGAGCTCAAAAGTCAATGCTGAAATTACATGTGAATTTGTTTGCAAGGATTGCTCATGTCTGAAAGAAGTTAATGAGAGTCTTCAATTTGATCTTGAATGGTATAAGGATATAGTTGCCTCTTTAAGAAATGAGAATAATGAATTGCTCAATGAAAGTTTGAAAAAATGAACAGAGAGAAGAAGTTCAAATAGAACAGCTAAGTTCCATTGCTAATGACGAAAATTCTGCTGAACAAATCAAAAATTTGAAATCTGAAAATGAAAAATTGAAACTGATACAAAAAGGGAATGAAGAGTTGAAGCAGTTAAACACTGCTATGTCAGAGAGACTGCTTACTCTAGAAAAAGGAAAATGTGTTGTTGATGAAAATCAATATGAAAATCTTGCTAAACTCGAACAGGAAAATGAAACATTGAAAAATCTGAATGATGCATTGCATAATCAGGTCATTTCTTATGAAACTGAAATTGTAGGCCTAGAACTTAATGTTTCAAAACTTGAATCTGAAATCACTGGCTTGAACAAATCTCTTGAAAGATTTGTGAGTGGAAAGGATAATTTGGACATGCTCCTTGGTTGTAAAATTAATTTCCAACGTGAGGGTTTGGGTTTTAACCCAGCAAATAAAAGGGGCATTGATAGTAAGCTTCACACTTCATTTGTGTGCAGCTCTGAGCCAACTAGTACATCTAGTGCACCTATCTTCAAATTCAGTGCTCAGAAAAACCAAAAATCCACTGTTAGTCCCAAAACTATAGAACAAACTCAAAAAATGAAAAAGAATGACAATCTACAGAAAAATGACAAAGACACTCCTGTTGTTACAAAAATTGCTGCACACAAGTCACACAATCTCCCACAAACTCATACTAAAAAGGGGTCATGTTATTATTGTAGGAAATTTGGTCATGAGATGACTGAGTGCTTTGTGATGAAGGAGGATGATCTGAAATTTGACAAAACTCATGCTAGGAAAGACCATGTTAAGAATCATGGTTTTCAGAAAAAGAAAATTCAATGTTATTGTTGTGGCAAGCTGGGCCACATTGCAGTCCACTGTTGGCATAAATATGGAAATAAACTTAATTTTGAATTTGTCAAATTTTCAGTAAATAAAAATGTTTTTGGTAGGAATAAAACTATTTTTGAAGAAAAGAATCTTGCATGCTTTGAATGTGGAAAAACTGGCCACCGAACTTCTGAATGTTGGTGGGCAGGTAATGGTTTTAAAAGTAAGCATATCAGATGCTTCGAATGTGGGAAAAATGGCCATACAATCAAGGACTATTGGCATGTTCAGAAGAAGTCTGTTAACCCCCATGTAGTCAAATTCCCTGCAAAATCATTTGCAAGACTTTCATGCTATAACTGTGGGAAGCAAGGTCACAAATCTTCTGAATGTTGGTTGATTAAGAATAAGATACAAAATGTTCATGTAAGCAACAGACAATCTTATGCTCATGCACATAGGCCTCATGTTTTTGCTAATGTGCATCATAATAAAGTCAAAAATTCTGTTGGTACATGTAGATATTGTGGAAAATTTGGATATTCTATGGATGATTGCTTTCTGATGAAAATGGATGTTGATCTAGCTAAGAAACAAGTTAGAACACTTGTCAGGGCTAAGGCAGGACCCAAAGCTACTTGGGTCCCTGCAGGATCAAAATGATCAAAATTTGCAGGTGTGCCTTGGATTGAGGAATAAAAAGAGGGGTAAATAAACCAAGGCACCCAAGATGATAAAGCCCCATTCAGGTAAATTCTGAAAACTCTGTATTCTGAATTTGTGTGATCTGAATGCACTGCATATCATGATAATTCTTTTGTGCATTGTCTAACTGAATCTAATTGAAAAATCTGAAATGCTCATGGAAATGATTGTAGTTTATCTCTGAATGCATTGCATATAAATGTCATGATGCATGATATGTCAAACTTTTGTATGTTGTATTACACTGATTTGCATGACCACTATGGTATATTAAATGGTAAGCTACCAAAAGGCAGGGAAATCTGTCTGAAGGCTCTTACTATGTGTGAAGTGATCTTTTAGACCAAGTGCTCCCCCAAGTACCAAGGGTCAAGACTTCATATAGAGCAGTGCATTGCATAACACAAAATTTGAAAAACCTAAAAGGATATTCCATTGCATCTAGACAGGGAGAGCATTCTTGTTTGATCACTTCTTTATCTCTTGAACTCCTACTGTCTAGCAATCTGATTCATTCTCTTGGCAATTGTGTGGTTTCCTTGAATTCACTGATGTTTCCACTTGTGTAGCTGTTCTGTCTGTACTCCAGACTCAGCTATTGATTTCTAAACAGCACTATTCTAATGTTCACCCCTTGTCTCATCATGATTAATTTCTGCTATTCTCTCAATAAAAATGTTTTGTTGACTCCACTGATGTGCTGCAATGTCAATGTTGATTCATCATGAATGAGGAAAGATTTTAGTCACTGCACCTTAATCAAAAATCAGACATATTCTGAAAAGAAGAATCTTCTATTATACTGGCTTAAGAATGTATGATATATCAAATTGATTTAAGACTAATGTATTCATTAAGCTTTGATCTAAAAGACATGAAAGTATCTGAATCATTTGCTTAATAAATCTTAACCAATTATCTCATATAACTTCATGCAAAACTTTCTGAAATCTGAAATAAAGGACATGGCTATCTTTGGTTAAGATACATGTAGAAAGTATTATTCTTAAACAATTCTGTGTACTGAGCTTTGTTTGAAAATTCAGAAAATATTTAAAAATTTTAAAATAAGAGCAATGATTTTGGTCATAGAGAAACTGGGGTGTCCATCAAAGAAATAGAGTAACCCCATGTCATGAAGTGCCATAATTACCTCTCTTATAAAAATGATCGAAAATCTGACAGAGCAATGGCATGGTTGTGTTGAGTAACTGGGGATTCTGGCCTCTGATCAAGGTGTCTCCTCATGTAAAAAGACACTCCTCACTGCTAACTCTGTTCTCCTTGAGAGGCAATATGGCTGTCACACTGAGTAACTGGGTCACTTCACCTAAGACGTGTTGTGCCTCACGTAAAAAGGTGTTGACTGAATCAAACTTGCTCAGGAAAAATAAGTGCTGATAAATAGAAAATTCTAAAAAACTTAAGGCAACATCAGACACATTTTTTCTTGTTTAATCACAATATTATCTTGTGTAACTTCCATAGGTGACATTGAATTTAAATGAGTAAGATGGAAGGAGGTTAAACATGAATTTCAGATGAGTCTTTGGTTCACTACTATTAAAAGGTGTTTCAGATATGGGTATTGAATTTTCTTGATAAACTTTGAATACATCACTCTTAAATCATGAAAGTAAGTTTCAACTCATTCATAATCTATTATAATTGAAGAGTCTGAAATTCGGTCATCAAGATTTATGAATTTGGTGTGTTAACGAAAATCTTCTTCCCCATTTATTCACTGTGTTTACAGACTGTGGTAATCCTTGAGTACCCATGTGTTTTGCTGATAGATGCTCATCACCTCTTTCACTCCATCTAATCAGGGGGAGCTTTCCTGTCATGCTGAGTGTCTTTCATAAAGGGGGAGATCTAGTCAGCATTGTTGAGTGTCCCTATGCTTTTGTTGATATTCTCCCTTCATCTCAATTGGTTTCAACCTTCAAAACATTTCTGATCATTATTCTATTCAGGGGGAGCTAATTGCCATTAAGGGGGAGCTTTTAATTCACTCATCTTATGTAGTCTTATTCTTCCCTCTTCAACTAATGTCTTTTTGCTGAAGTCAAAGGGGGAGAAATATTTGATCAAGTCAATATGACTCATAGTGTTGCTATCATCAAATAGGGGGAGATTGTTGTGTCCCTGGGATTTTGATGATAGCAAACACTATAAGTCATCATCTATTGTGTCTGCAGATGAATCTGTTTGTGTTGCATATGTGAATGTTTCAATGAACATCTTATTTGAGTATCATTACATCGAACAGGTTGTGTGCATTGGTGCATTTCATAACTGCCATAAGTCAATGAATGTCTGCATTTCATAACCTTGTTTCTATGAATGTCTAGACTTAGACTCATGCATTTCATATCTACTCAGGTTAAGTCTGTACAACGGGTGTTGTCTGCACAGTCAGGTTAAGTCTGTACAACTGGTGCTGTCTGCACAGCCAGTGTATCACTCTCTCTGCACAGTCTATACATCCTTAGACAGCCTGCCTGAAGCTTGATAGCTGAAGTCTATACACTCGTCTGCTGTTAATTGATCAAGTCTGTACAGCCAATGCATTTCATGCATCTTATGCATCATGTCAAAGTCTGTACATTGTTCTGGTCGCTCTCAACTGCATACAGTGTCTTGTCTACACGTTACATAGTCTACACAATGCTGCAGGCTAAGTCTGAACACTCTTTAGTAAAGCATGTACACACTTCAGATAGCAAGTCTGTACACTCAGCGTCTCATGCTGTGTCTTAACACAATCAGCAAGTCTGTACATTCGAGCGTCTCACGTTGCATCTCACTTTCATAGCAAGTCTGTACAACCTTCAGTTGCATAACTCAAGTATGTACATTCGTCTGGATGCATAATGTGAAGTCTATACATCGTACAGCATGCAAGCCAGTAAGTCTGTACATTGCTGAATTGCAAGAGTCCAAGTCTGTACATCGCCACATTGTTCATGCATTGCTTAGCTCTAGTCTTAGCTCTAGTCTATACATTGGCAAGTCTGTCATTCGCCACCTTGCATTAAGTCTCAAAGTCTGTACAGCCTTTTGCATTGGACTTAAAGTCTATACATTGCATCTTCACCTACGTTCTGAACTGTGTAAGTCTATACATCACCAGGTCTGCACATAGTTGCTTTGAAGCATGCTAAGTCTATACAGCCTTTGCATTGCACTAAGTCCATACATTAGCACTGTAGCATGCAGAACACCAAGTCCATACATTAGCACTGTAGCTTGCACGAAGTAAAGTCTGTACATTGGGCTTTCACATAAAGTCTATACAACGCTTGCATCGTTAAGTCTATACATCATCTCATGCATCCTCTTGCAAGTCTATGCATTGTGCATCTCGCTGACAAGTCTGCACATTCATTAAGTCTGTACATCGTGCCTCCTTTAATTTGAAGTATCTACATCGTTCACACCAGCAAGTCTATATAGCCTGCATGCCTCATAACGCCAAGTCTATACAACGGCTAGCTGCACAAGTCTGTACAGCCATTGCCTTGCATGCCCTGCAAGCTTTCCAAGTCTATACACTGCATGTCCTGCACGCGCTGCAAGTCCATACTTTGTCTGCCCTGCACTCAGCAAGTCCATACATTGCTTCTAGCATGCACATTCACACTTCAAGTCTATACACTCATTATCAAGCCTTCAAGTCTATACACTCTTGTGTGTCTGCATTGCATTCACTTTCTATACACAGCCTGTGTCTGCATCAGTTCATAAGTCTATACATTGTCTTCTGTACAAACACTAAGTCTACACATTGTAGCATGCACGATCAAACAAGTATGTACACACTTCAGCACTCAAAGGCTGAACACTCTTCAGCAAGTTTGTACGCGCTTCAGTCTTGCATGTATGAAGTCTGTACATGGGTCTAGCCCTGCATTCATATAGTCTGTACAGTCAGTGTGTTGCTCGAACCAAGTCTACACATTATCTCAGCACACACACGCAAAGTCTGTACACTGCATCTGGCAGTCTGCACAGTAAGTCTATACAACGTCCCACGCCAGCACTGCAATGTCTATACATTGCGTCCCACAGCCTGCACAGCATGTCTATACAACGTCCAGCTGCCTGCCGCAAAGTCTATACATTGCGTCCCACAGCATGCAGCAAAGTCTATACATCGTTGGTAGCCTGCACGCAAAGTCTGTACACTGCATGCACACTGCATTGTTAAGTCTATACATTGCTGCTTGATTGAACTATGTACAGCCTGTGTTGTTTCTGCTGATCGACTGAACTCTTTATTAAACCTGTAGAGTCTGGGCATGTGATCCGAGGCTGGCACCTGGCACGTGATCCAAGATGCTGAGAAGCCGCCACGTGGACTGAAGCTAGGGCGGGAATCGAAGAGAGCATTAGCCCTTTCCTCTGCTGCTATAAAAGGAAGCCTTCTTCCACTGAAGAAGACTGATGAAGTGGATGAAAGACAGAAGAAAAAGAGTGATCGAAAGAAGAAGAGCTGAAGCAGAAAGGGCAGAGAAGTAGCAGAAGAAAAAGAGAAAAAGAGAGAGCATGAGTTGAGAAGAAGAAAAAGATTGAGAGATAGAGAGGTCGTGAAGAAGAAGAGAGCTTCATTGTCTTAACTGGAAATTGGATCAGATCCAATCCAGTTTGCTCCTGCGAGAGCTACTTTGTGCTTTTCATTTCTCCAGCTTTATGTCGCTGTGATTTTTATCTTTTATTATTTTCCTTTTACCTTGTTCTTCCGATTGCCCTGTTGGGGATCGGGTTCCTCCTGTGGTTTCAGGAGAAGGGAGATTTGTTTCTCCGATTTGCTGGTGACCTTGTGTCATCAGTGGCTCCCTCCTTTGTGGAGGAAGAGAGGTCCGAGACATCTGGTTTATAGGTGACTTGGTGTCACTTGTGCTTCCCTCTGGGCTTCAGAGGAAGGGAGACTTGGGTGTCCGACTGCAGGTAGTAGTTGCTACTTGTAGGTCCCCTCCTTGGTGAAGGAAGAGAGACTTCGGTCTCTGGCTTGCTAGTGACTGTGTGTCACTAGTGGATTCCCTGCGGTGTGGAGGAAGAGGGGAGGTTGTTCCCCTGGTCAAGCTGTGTGGCAGCATTTGTTGCAGACTGAGTTTGCTGTTCTAGCGTTGCTAGTGGAAGCCTCACTCCGGTTTGGAGTGAGGGGTGGACGTAGGTCTGTGGACCGAACCACCTAAAAATCCTGGTATCCCTTGTGGTTTGATTTTCTTATGTGTTCATCTTATTGCTTCGCACATTAGATGTTTGCTTAGGATCGAGTGAGAGCTAATTCATTGTGTTGCTTTTGCTGAGATCCTTCTAAGTATCTTCAGAATATATCTACAACTGTTCTTTAAGTCCGCATATCCGAGCATTAGTTTTTAATTAGGCTATATTTTTAAGGGGAGATTCATTCACCCCCCTCTGAATCTATCGCACATGTCTCAACAATTGGAATCAAAGCGGGTTGCTGTGCATAGGATCTAACAATCCGCAGCAGATCCTGCATCTTCTGTGGTGCATTTTAGAGCGAGTTTCTAGTGCTCGGTGTTTTGTTTCACTGTCTTAGTGCCTAGCTTTGCTCATCTATTTGCTGTGCATTCTTGTCGATTGTCTTGTGTGCCGTTGCTTTCTATCTATTGTAATGGCTCATCTGCCAATCGTCAAAGGTAATGATCTTGATCTATGGCTGAAGAACTTACATCAGTATGTTAGATCGACTGATCCTGAACTTTGGAAAGTCATTATCTACGGTCCACACAAATTATCAAAAGATATATCTAAATGGACTGATAGGGATAGATTGGAGGATTCTGTCAACTCCAGAGCATTAGACTTAATGAAAGCATCACTTGATAGAGCTCTAATCTCATGTGTTTCTTCTTGCAGGTCCGCCAAGGAGATTCTAGAGAAATTGAAGCTTACCAGGAATCACAACACATGTATGATGGTGGACGTTGATGGACAGTAAGAAGAAAACGAAGAAAAAGATGAAGATGAGGTATCTTATGAATTCGATAATTATGATATGGATGATTGGATTGTAGCATACAATGATTTGCTTGATGCTTACGAAAAGTTGAGAAAATGAAATAAATCTCTAAAAAGGAAGTTGAATGATCATGTGAATGCTAATTCTGGAGGTGAGGATATGGTAATTCTGAAGATAGAAAATGAGATATCAGAAGACAACTAAAAGAGTTTGACTCTGTTACTTCAGATCTAGATCATTTGAAATCTGAAAAGGGAATGCTTATGAAACAAATTGGTTTACATGAAAAGGAAAATCAAGAGCTTGCTTGTGAAATTGTTGAACTAAAAGAAAGACTTAGCTTGATTGATGATGATCAGGCTCATAACGATAATATAGTTCAGAATGAAAAACTGATAAAAGATCTAGAGTGTGTTAGCTCTGAATTGAATGTCTTAAGATCTGAGAATGAATGTCTTAGGAAACAGAGCTCAAAAGTCAATGCTGAAATTACATGTGAATTTGTTTGCAAGGATTGCTCATGTTTGAAAGAAGTTAATGAGGCTTCAATTTGATCTTGAATGGTATAAGGATATAGTTGCCTCTTTAAGAAATGATAATAATGAATTGCTCAATGAAAGTTTGAAAAATGAACAGAGAGAAGAAGTTCAAATAGAACAGCTAAGTTCCATTGCTAATGACGAAAATTCTGCTGAACAAATCAAAAATTTGAAATCTGAAAATGAAAAATTGAAACTGATACAAAAAGGGAATGAAGAGTTGAAGCAGTTAAACACTGCTATGTCAGAGAGACTGCTTACTCTAGAAAAAGGAAAATGTGTTGTTGATGAAAATCAATATGAAAATCTTGCTAAACTCGAACAGGAAAATGAAACATTGAAAAATCTGAATGATGCATTGCATAATCAGGTCATTTCTTATGAAACTGAAATTGTAGGCCTAGAACTTAATGTTTCAAAACTTGAATCTGAAATCACTGGCTTGAACAAATCTCTTAAAAGATTTGTGAGTGGAAAGGATAATTTGGACAAGCTCCTTGGTTGTAAAATTAATTTCCAACGTGAGGGTTTGGGTTTTAACCCAGCAAATAAAAAGGGCATTGATAGTAAGCTTCACACTTCATTTGTGTGCAGCTCTGAGCCAACTAGTACATCTAGTGCACCTATCTTCAAATTCAGTGCTCAGAAAAACCAAAAATCCACTATTAGTCCCAAAACTATAGAACAAACTTAAAAATTGAAAAATAATGACAATCTACAGAAAAATGACAAAGACACTCCTGTTGTTACAAAAATTGCTGCACACAAGTCACACAATCTCCCACAAACTCATACTAAAAAGGGGTCATGTTATTATTGTGGGAAATTTGGTCATGAGATGACTGAGTGCTTTGTGATGAAGGAGGATGATCTGAAATTTGACAAAACTCATGCTAGGAAAGACCATGTTAAGAATCATGGTTTTCAGAAAAAGAAAATTCAATGTTATTGTTGTGGCAAGCTGGGCCACATTGCAGTCCACTGTTGGCATAAATAGGGAAATAAACTTAATTTTGAATTTGTCAAATTTCTAGTAAATAAAAATGTTTTTGGTAGGAATAAAACTGTTTTTGAAGAAAAGAATCTTGCATGCTTTGAATGTGGAAAAACTAGCCACCGAACTTCTGAATGTTGGTGGGCAGGTAATGGTTTTAAAAGTAAGCATATCAGATGCTTTGAATGTGGGAAAAATGGCCATACAGTCAATGACTGTTGGCATGTTCAGAAGAAGTCTGTTAACCCCCATGTAGTCAAATTCCCTGCAAAACTATTTGCAAGACTTTCATGCTATAACTGTGGGAAGCAAGGTCACAAATCTTCTAAATGTTGGTTGATTAAGTTTAAGATACAAAATGTTCATGTAAGCAACAGACAATCTTATGCTCATGCACATAGGCCTCATGTTTTTGCTAATGTGCATCATAATAAAGTCAAAAATTCTGTTGGTACATGTAGATATTGTGGAAAATTTGGATATTCTATGGATGATTGCTTTCTGATGAAATTTGATGTTGATCTAGCTAAGAAACAGGTTAGAACACTTGTCAGGGCTAAGGCAGGACCCAAAGCTACTTGGGTCCCTGCAGGATCAAAATGATCAAAATTTGTAGGTGTGCCTTGGATTGAGGAATAAAAAGAGGGGTAAATAAACCAAGGCACCCAAGATGATAAAGCCCCATTCAGGTAAATTCTGAAAACTCTGTATTCTGAATTTGTGTGATCTGAATGCACTGCATATCATGATAATTCTTTTGTGCATTGTCTAACTGAATCTAATTGAAAAATCTGAAATGCTCATGGAAATGATTGTAGTTTATCTCTGAATGCATTGCATATAAATGTCATGATGCATGATATGTCAAACTTCTTGTATGTTGTATTACACTGATTTGCATGACCACTATGGTATATTAAATGGTAAGCTACCAAAAGGCAGGGAAATCTGTCTGAAGGCTCTTACTATGTGTGAGGTGGTCTTTTAGACCAAGTGCTCCGCCAAGTACCAAGGGTCAAGACTTCATATAGAGCAGTGCATTGCATAACATAAAATTTGAAAAACCTAAAAGGATATTCCATTGCATCTAGACAGGGAGAGCATTCTTGTTTGATCACTTCTTCATCTCTTGAACTCCTACTGTCTAGCAATCTGATTCATTCTCTTGGCAATTGTGTGGTTCACTTGAATTCACTGTTGTTTCCACTTGTGTAGCTGTTCTGTCTGTACTCCAGACTCAGCTATTGATTTCTAAACAGCACTGTTCTAATGTTCACCCCTTGTCTCATCATGATTAATTTCTGCTATTCTCTCAATAAAAATGTTTTGTTGACTCCACTGATGTGCTGCAATGTCAATGTTGATTCATCATGAATGAGGAAAGATTTTAGTCACTGCACCCTAATCAAAAATCAGACATATTCTGAAAAGAAGAATCTTCTATTATACTGGCTTAAGAATGTCTGATATATCAAATTGATTTAAGACTAATGTATTCATTAAGCTTTGATCTAAAAGACATGAAAGTATCTGAATCATTTGCTTAATAAATCTTAACCAATTATCTCATATAACTTCATGCAAAACTTTCTGAAATCTGAAATAAAGGACATGGCTATCTTTGGTTAAGATACATGTAGAAAGTATTATTCTTAAACAATTCTGTGTACTGAGCTTTGTTTAAAAATTCAGAAAACATTTAAAATTTTTAAAATAAGAGCAATGATTTTGGTCACAGAGAAACTGGGTTGTCCATCAAAGAAATAGAGTAACCCCATGTCATGAAGTGCCATAATTACCTCTCTTATAAAAATGATCGAAAATCTGACAGAGCAATGGCATGGTTGTGTTGAGTAACTGGGGATTCTGGCCTCTGATCAAGGTGTCTCCTCATGTAAAAAGACACTCCTCACTGCTAACTCTGTTCTCCTTGAGAGGCAATATGGCTGTCACACTGAGTAACTGGGTCACTTCACCTAAGACGTGTTGTGCCTCACGTAAAAAGGTGTTGACTGAACCAAACTTGCTCAGGAAAAGTAAGTGCTGATAAATAGAAAATTCTGAAAAACTAAAGGTAAATTCAGACACATTTTTTCTTGCTTAATCTTAATATTATCTTGTGTAACTTCTATAGGTGACATTGAATTTAAATGAGTAAGATGGAAGGAGGTTAAACATGAATTTCAGATGAGTCTTTGGTTCACTACTATTAAAAGGTGTTTCAGATATGGGTATTGAATTTTCTTGATAAACTTTGAATACATCACTCTTAAATCATGAAAGTAAGTTTCAACTCATTCATAATCTATTATAATTGAAGAGTCTGAAATTCGGTCATCAAGATTTATGAATTTGGTGTGTTAACGAAAATCTTCTTCCTCATTTATTCACTGTGTTTACAGACTGTGGTAATCCTTGAGTACCCATGTGTTTTGCTGATAGATGCTCATCACCTCTTTCACTCCACCTAATCAGGGGGAGCTTTCCTGTCATGCTGAGTGTCTTTCATAAAGGGGGAGATCTAGTCAGCATTCTTGAGTGTCCCTGTGCTTTTGTTGATATTCTCCCTTCATCTCAATTGGTTTCAACCTTCAAAACGTTTCTGATCATTATTCTATTCAGAGGGAGCTAATTGCCATTAAGGGAGCTTAGTCAAAGGGGGAGCTTTTAATTCACTCATCTTATGCAGTCTTATTCTTCCCTCTTCAACTAATGTCTTTTTGCTGAAGTCAAAGGGGGAGAAATATTTGATCAAGTCAGTATGACTCATAGATATTTGATCAAGTCAGTATGACTCATAGTGTTGCCATCATCAAAAAGGGGGAGATTGTTGTGTTTCTGTGATTTTGATGATAGCAAACACTATAAGTCATCATCTATTGTGTCTGCAGATGAATCTATTTGTGTTGCATATGTGAATGTTTCAATGAACATCTTATTTGAGTATCATTACATCGAACAGGCTGTGTGCATTGGTGCATTTCATAACTGCCATAAGTCAATGAATGTCTGCATTTCATAACCTTGTTTCTATGAATGTCTAGACTTAGACTCATGCATTTCATATCTACTCAGGTTAAGTCTGTACAACGGGTGTTGTCTGCACAGCCAGTGTATCACTCTCTCTACACAGTCTATACATCCTTAGACAGCCTGCCTGAAGCTTGATAGCTGAAGTCTATACACTCGTCTGCTGTTAATTGATCAAGTCTGTACAGCCAATGCATTTCATGCATATTATGCATCATGTCAAAGTCTGTACATTGTTCTGGTCGCTCTCAAGTCCATACAGTGTCTTGTCTGCATGTTACATAGTCTACACAATGCTGTAGGCTAAGTCTGAACACTCTTTAGTAAAGCATGTACACACTTCAGATAGCAAGTCTGTACACTCAGCGTCTCATGCTGTGTCTTAACACAATCAGCAAGTCTGTACATTCGAGCGTCTGAGACGTTGCATCTCACTTTCATAGCAAGTCTGTACAACCTTCAGTTGCATAACTCAAGTATGTACATTCGTCTGGATGCATAATGTGAAGTCTATACATCGTACAGCATGCAAGCCAGTAAGTCTATACATTGCTGAATTGCAAGAGTCCAAGTCTGTACATCGCCACAATGTTCATGCATTGCTTAGCTCTAGTCTTAGCTCAAGTCTATACATTGGCAAGTCTGTCCATTCGCCACCTTGCATTAAGTCTCAAAGTCTGTACAGCCTTTTGCATTGGACTTAAAGTCTATACATTGCATCTTCACCTACATTCTGAACTGTGTAAGTCTATACATCACCAGGTCTGCACATAGTTGCTTTCAAGCATGCTAAGTCTATACAGCCTTTGCATTGCACTACGTTCATACATTAGCACTGTAGCATGCAGAACACCAAGTCCATACATTAGCACTGTAGCTTGCACGAAGTAAAGTCTGTACATTGGGCTTTCACATAAAGTCTATACAGCGCTTGCATCGTTAACTCTATACATCATCTCATGCATCCTCTTGCAAGTGTATGCATTGTGCATCTCGCTGACAAGTCTGCACATTCATTAAGTCTGTACATCGTGCCTCCTTTAATTTGAAGTCTCTACATCGTTCACACCAGCAAGTCTATACAGCCTGCATGCCTCATAACGCCAAGTCTATACAACGGCTAGCTGCACAAGTCTGTACAGCCATTGCCTTGCATGCCCTGCAAGCTTTCCAAGTCTATACACTACATGTCCTGCACGCGCTGCAAGTCCATACTTTATCTGCCCTGCACTCAGCAAGTCCATACATTGCTTCTAGCATGCACATTCACACTTCAAGTCTGTACACTCATTATCAAGCCTTCAAGTCTATACACTCTTGTGTGTCTGCATTGCATTCACTTTCTATACACAGCCTATGTCTGCATCA
This sequence comes from Amorphophallus konjac, assembly GCA_022559845.1. NCBI lineage: Eukaryota > Viridiplantae > Streptophyta > Magnoliopsida > Alismatales > Araceae > Amorphophallus > Amorphophallus konjac. The sequence goes on along the minus strand of CM040125.1, from coordinate 109,031,027 downwards.
GTTCATAAGTCTATACATTGTCTTCTGTACAAACAATAAGTCTACACATTGTAGCATGCACGATCAAACAAGTCTGTACACACTTCAGCACTCAAAGGCTGAACACTCTTCAGCAAGTCTGTACACGCTTCAGTCTTGCATGTATGAAGTCTGTACATGGGTCTAGCCCTGCATTCATATAGTCTGTACAGTCACTGTGTTGCTCGAACAAAGTCTACACATTGTCTCAGCACACACACGCAAAGTCTGTACACTGCATCTGGTAGTCTGCACAGTAAGTCTATACAACGTCCCACGCCAGCACTGCAATGTCTATACATTGCGTCCCACAGCCTGCACAGCATGTCTATACAACGTCCAGCTGCCTGCCGCAAAGTCTATACATTGCGTCCCACAGCATGCAGCAAAGTCTATACATAGTTGGTAGCCTGCACGCAAAGTCTGTACATTGCATGCACACTGCATTATTAAGTCTATACATTGCTGCTTGATTGAACTATGTACAGCCTGTGTTGTTTCTGCTGATCGACTGAACTCTTTATTAAACCTGCAGAGTCTGGGCATGTGATCCGAGGCTGGCACCTGGCACGTGATCCAAGATGCTGAGAAGGCACCACATGGACTGAAGCTAGGGTGGGAATCGAAGAGAGCATTAGCCCTTTCCCCTGTTGCTATAAAAGGAAGCCTTCTTCCACTGAAGAAGACGGACGAAGTGGATGAAAGACAGAAGAAAAAGAGTGATCGAAAGAAGAAGAGCTGAAGCAGAAAGGGCAGAGAAGTAGCAGAAGAAAAAGAGAAAAAGAGAGAGCATGAGTTGAGAAGAAGAAAAAGATTGAGAGATAGAGAGGTCGTGAAGAAGAAGAGAGCTTCATTGTCTTCACTGGAAATTGGATCAGATCCAATCCAGTTTGCTCCTGCGAGAGCTACTTTGTGCTTTTCATTTCTCCAGCTTTCTGTCGCTGTGATTTTTATCTTTTATTGTTTTCCTTTTACCTTGTTCTTCCGATTGCCCTGTTGGGGATCGGGTTCCTCCTGTGGTTTCAGGAGAAGGGAGATTTGTTTCTCCGGTTTGCTGGTGACCTGTGTCATCAGTGGTTCCCTCCTTTGTGGAGGAAGAGAGGTCTGAGACCTCTGGTTTGCAGGTGACTTGGTGTCACTTGTGCTTCCCTCTGGGCTTCAGAGGAAGGGAGACTTGGGTCTCTGGCTGCAGGTAGTAGTTGCTACTTGTAGGTCCCCTCCTTGGTGGAGGAAGAGAGACTTCAGTCTCTGGCTTGCTAGTGACTGTGTGTTACTAGTGGATTCCCTCCGGTGTGGAGGAAGAGGGGAGGTTGTTCCCCTGGTCAAGCTGTGTGGCAGCATTTGTTGTAGACTGAGTCTGCTGTTCTAGCGTTGCTAGTGGAAGCCTCACTCCGGTTTGGAGTGAGGGGTGGACGTAGGTCTGTGGACCGAACCTCTTTAAAAATCCTGGTGTCCCTTATGGTTTGATTTTCTTATGTGTTCATCTTATTGCTTCGCACATTAGATGTTTGCTTAGGATCGAGTGAGAGCTAATTCTTTGTGTTGCTTTGCGAGATCCTTCTAAGTATCTTTCAGAATATATCTACAACTGTTCTTTAAGTCCGCATATCTGAGCATTAGTTTTTAATTAGGCTATATTTTTAAGGGGAGATTCATTCACCCCCACTCTGAATCTATCGCACCTATCTCAACACTATATCCCTCTGAATTGTGTTTCTCGAGATTCGTGTTGTTTCAAGTTGTGTCTTGGGGTTGTTCTTCCCTGCTTCTCCTTTGCTAGTCCTTAAAATTTGAGGATGAAATTTCTTAACGGGGGGGGGGGGGGATGTAATGCCTTGGATTTTTATCAGATTCTTATTAGGTCTTTCGGATCTTTTTCGGAGAGTTTCAGATCACTTTTGTGGGTCCTGAGTTGAGTTTTACGATCCGTGTGGGTTTTTCTCTAGTACAAATTACGGAACCCTGCGGTGAGTTTATTTCTCAGTTCATCGACTCGTGGACGCCGCAGTCGCGTTGTACTCTTCCCGAGGATCATTTTGACTATTTTTACGTATTTTTCTGAATTAGTCCATTTTCGGACTAATTATCGAATTTTTAGAAATTAGGAAAGTTTCCTAATTTCTTTCTTTTTCTTCCTTCCTTTCTCATTCGCGACCGTGACCTTCTCTCTCCCCCGTTTTCTCTCTTCTCTCACTCTTCCGGCTTCGGCTGTAGATGGAGGAGGCTCGGGCAGGTAGAGAAGATGCTGTGGGAGTGGTCCGGAGCGCGATGGGGCGAGGATCGGACTGTTTCTGGCGCGATCCCGAACGGTGGATTCAAAGCTGACGATCGAGCTCGCGACATGGTTTTTGACATGGTTTAGTCACGTCGGTGCAAGGAATCTTTGGTGGAGGTAGGGAGATGGATGCTCTACTTCCCCTCTACGTTTTCCCTATAATTTTGCGTTGTTCGGTGAGAGTTTGAGTGGGTTTAGTTCAGTTTCGGGAAAATCATGCTTTTGGGGTGTTCGTAGGGTTCACCGGAAAATGGCGACGGTTTTTAGATCAGTTGGTATCAATTGAACCCCTGGAATGTCAGCATTCCAGATCCGCTGATTTCATGTTGATTGGTTGTCATTTGGGGCCGGTATGAGCTCGAGAACCCCGGTGACTCAATTAGGGTCAATTCGGTGGAATTGCCCGTTTCAAGCCGTTTGTGCGTTGTTTTGACCCCTTCCGGAGTGTGGAAGGTCGGTATTGTGATTGTGGTTATTTTCCCCTTCTATCGGAATCGAACGGGCCATGGAATCGGGCGTTAGGGCTCGGTTCGGCCGATTTCCCACCGTAACCGGTCGACCCTACCGGATGGCCCGGTCGACCGGTGGGCGTTTGCGGACCGTGTCGGGTCTAGCCGATGGTCCGGTCAACCGGACCACCTGGGCCAGTCGACTGACCCTGTCAGGTCGACTGACCCCAGGAGTCAGGTCGACCGGATTTCTGTGTTTATGCTCATTTCGAGTCCTAGTCGGTCCGGTTGAGGCCCAATGACCGACCTATGGCCTCACGAGTGTTCCGGACACCCTGTGGGTTCCGTGTCCGTGTTTCTGGGGTGTCGGAAGATGACGTGTTACCTCGATTAGCATGCACATAGACATGTGTGTTTCAAGCTTTGTGTTGCGTTCGATCGAGTCACCGTGTATCGGTGTGAGTGTGGTGGGGTTCTCCCACATGTGTGTGTGGCCTCCCTCGAGTTCCCGTTTGAGGGGATGGTCTCGACGGCTTGTGGTCTTCCTCGGTATTCATGTTACCATGGTTTTAGACCTAGTCGAGAATTTAAGTCGGTTGGCCTTGGCGGCCCAACCTTCATGCGTTTCTTCACTGTAGCGCGCCTTTCTTAGGCCGCTATATGTCGTTCGACTTAGGTCTTTGTCTTAGGGCGGTTAGCGTGGCGGTTGTCTCTTAGACCGTCTAGTCCGTGTGGCGGATCTATATTAGACCGCTTTGGTGGTTTGTTCGAATAGGTCGGTTCAGGGTTGACTGGGTTTAGCAGCCTAATCCTTGATCGCTACAGTCACCTAGCGGCCCATTCTATGACCGCCAGCGTATGTTCCTCTGCTTAACTCCTGCGTGTCGTTTCACGATGTTTTGGTTTCCAATTGTCTTGGCTTGACCTCGTGGTTTGCCTATTGTCCCGTGGGTGTCTCCTGACGTCCTATGAGGGCTATGACCATGATATAAGGTAGCCAGGCATGCCTTGGTTCCTGTACTGCCATAGAGTCATTATCGGTAAGATCCAATGGTTGACATAAGACCTTGTGTGTGTCCCGACTATTCTTGATAGCTCGAGATAGTGGTTCTGGACGCCTTGAGGTATTGTCCTACCTTGGTCTGTGTGTCCAGTGTGCTTTGAGGGTCTTGGTGAACCCTCATGTCTCCGTGTGTCATTTTATACGGATGTGTCGGTTTTGTGACTTAGGATTAGTTCGATTGGAGGCTTGTTCCGCTTGGTACGACATTCTTGACTCTGAGTCGTGAGACTCAAGGATCATTATGTGACTAGGTCTAGTTGCCCTATCCTGAGTCTATTGGCAGTCGTTGTGCTACCCTGGTGCTTCGTAGTACATACGACAGTGCATCCTTGCCTGCCAGTACTGTAGCAATTGTGTTTCAGAGTTCTGTGTCTAGTGAGCCTCCACTAGTCGTAGCCTGGCGACGCGTTACGGTGTGTCGACCCTCCTGGAAGCGGTGGCGTGGCAGTTCCCGAGATACAGTTTTTAAGCTAATTCAATGTGCCCCTGCTTAACGGTAGCATCCTGCTGGGGGGGGAAACTAGCTAGAGGCCTGGCTCTAGGCAAGAGTCGATGTGCGCACACGTGGTCAGGGGCGTAGGACTTGCACCGACAGGCGTGACCCTGACTGGTCACTCGTTAGTGTGGTTCCTATTCTAGTTATAATGTCTTAGTCTCTGTCGTGTGCTAGGCAATGTAGGCGAGACACTTGAGGCGCAGCATAAGACGTTAGTGGATGCAGCTGGCTGTTCTTCTATTGAAGAGGTGCTTCTGTCACGCGACGCGTGACTCTCGTGTTTCTCGGAGTCTGTGTTCCCCTTCCAAGTTAGGTTGTTCTTTGTTCCGTCCAAGATCAGCTTCCCCTGCTGAGTTGGTCTGTGTTTTGCTTGTCCAGGACTAGCTTGTTGTGGCGTGCACGATGCTCTAGTCGTGTATGTAGTTGTGTTTAGGGGGAGTTTGCATGGTAATCCAGTCGTGTGAGTTGTAGAGTCTATCTCGTCAGTCTAGGTCTTTTCCTAGGCTTGTTGTCTGGTCTCATAGGCCTTTGTCTTGGGCCTTGTGCTGTGTCAGCAGATCAGTAACTCTTGACATTTTGAGATCAGGGTTCGCCTTTCTGTTGCTGTTTGGAGTAGCTTAAGGAGCCGAGATTAATTCGGCAGTCGTGTTTGGCTCGGTACGGCTTTTCCCTTTTCTTTTAGCCGTTCTACTCCTGTTCTTTCGGCTTTCTTTTATAGCTTTCTAGTAGTGGTTTTCCCTGCTTTTCCTGCTTTACTACTGCTGCTATTTTAGCTGTTGTTCCGTGTTATTGCGTGTTTTTCAGTGGGGATCCGCGTGACCCCTACTGGGCCAGTGACACGAGGCTCACCCCTGCTTTTCAGGTGTGGCGCTCTTCTTCCTTCGCGGTTCCTGGTGTGGCGAGTTCGTAGTTCCCAGCGGTACCTGCGTCGGGCTTCCCCCGACTTCAGTGTACATTCTCTTTCTGTTGGACTATACTTATCTTTCCTTTGGACTGGACTCTGGTATAATTGTTAATTTTAACTATTAATTAAAAATTAATTTTATTTCTTCTACTTTAGCAAACCTGATTAATAAAATTTAATTGCTTACTATTATAGCTGCGACTTCAATGTACTACACGGTATTGCTTTTTCCCTTCGGAGCTTTATAGCTTTTGGGAGGCTTCACGGGCTCCATGTGATATCGGGCCTACTCGGTAGTCCTATCGGGTATATCCGGTATCCAGAGTCCGGGTCGTCACACAAAGCCTTTCACGAGCTTAAGGAATGGATGACTCAAGCCTCGATCTTGTGCCTACCCGACTTCTCCAAAGTTTTCGAAGTCACATGTGATGCATCTGGGGTAGGAATTGGTGGGATCTCTAGCCAAGAAGGACACCTAGTGGCCTTCTTCAATGAGAAGCTATGTGATGCTAGGATGAGATATTCCACCTACGACAAGGAGTTCTATGTTGTGGTTCAATCCCTTCGGCATTGGAGGCACTACTTGTTGCCCAAAGAATTTGTCATCTTTTCAGAGCATGAGGCCCTAAAATACCTTAACTCCCAGCAAAAGTTGAATCCCCGACATGCCCGCTGGGTTGAATACATTCAGTCCTACACCTTTATGATCAAACACAAAGCGGGCAGCGAGAACCGCGCAGTAGATGCGCTCAGTAGGAGGATCTCTTTGCTGTCCACTATCCATGTAGAGGTCACCGGGTTTGAGAGGCTCAAGGATTAGTACTCTGGCTGCCCTGACTTTGGGCACATCCATGCCACTTTGACTACCCAATGTAGCCGGGAGCATGAGGGTTTCATCCTAGAGGATGGATTCCTCTTCAAGGGGCCAAAGCTTTGCATACCATGGACTTCACTCCGTGATTTCTTGGTTTGGGAGTTACATGCAGGGGGACTAGCTGGCCATTTTGGGATTCAAAAAACCATTGCTCTAGTTGAGGGCCCATTTTACTGGCCAAGTCTCAAGAGGGATGTGGCCAAGATAGTGGGCTAATGCCGCACATGCGCTTCCGCCAAATATGTGAAACAAAACACCAGCCTTTATACCCCTCTCCCCATCTCTGATCATCCATGGAAAGACTTAAGCATAGACTTCGTGTTGTTGTGCCCCTGTGGTCATTTGACACATTATGGTTTTGATAATGGCTAAACACTATAAGTCATTGATGTTTCCCACTCGCATATGATTGAAATATTTGATGCTTTTTCATGACAGATACGCCAAGGAATGGAGTAGAGATGGCAAAAGTGAAAGCCCAATGATCGCGCCCAAGCAAGGATGAAAAACCCTTCAAGAAACAAGAGTCAATTCTTCAGGCTGGATGGCTATGAGAAGATCAGGCTGGCTTCAAGAAGAGTCGACAATCGGCACAAAAGAGTCGACACTTCACATAGTCAAGGCCGATGCACAATGAAGAACACAATTGGTTTCAACGTCCAAGGTCTAAGCATTCATTAAGGAAAGGTCAAAGACTTAATAGACATCCTCAAGGTCTAAAGAGTTTGATGCCACAGACTGGACTGGACTGCAAACGAGTTTAAGGGGTTGATTGAAGAAAAATTGGGAAAAACCCAAATTTCGGTCGACCGCCGGTCATGGACCGGTTGACCAGAATTACCAGAACCGAAAAAGCTATAGCATTTCTCAGTAGAGGTCGACCGCCCAAAAAATCCGATCGACCAACCACCTACCTCCGGTCGACTGGCAGCCCCAATGCAGCTACTGTTGACATCATTTTCTTGAACGTGGGCAGCCCTTCTTCTTGGATTTGTTTAATCCTAAAGTCACCCAATCTGCCATAAATTGTGGATCTGGTCTGGAGGATGTCTCTTGACCATTCAAGAGATATAAAACAAACACAAGGGGGTTAGAAACCCTAATGCATCAAGAGAGATCAAGAGAGGCTAGAGGAGGCTGTCCAAGGGAGAAGAGAGTAATGTAGCTCCGTGAACAGTACTTCGGGAAGGAGTTCTTCATCGATTTACAAGGTGATTCAAGCTCATATCCAAGCCAGCAACCTCCAAGGAAGTGTAGAAGCAAGCAAGGCTATCAAGGGGATCCAAGGAAGCTCATTTCACAAGGAAGAAGAAGCCATTGCTGTTGAATCAAGAGGAGAGCTTTACGAAGAAGAAGAAGCCTTTGTTGGTGATCTACATCGTGTGAAGACAAGAAGAAAAAGAGGCAGCCCTTGCTGAAGCATCAGATTCACCTCCTTCATTTCTGACAAGATCTTCTCGATTTTAGCATATCTCAATATCTTGTTTGAATATTTTTATTTTGTTCAAGCTATTGAAACTGAGAATCGTCCCTACCGCGGTTAGATGGAAGGCAGTTGGAAGGTGATCCAATCTGCGGTTAGAAAGGCAATCAGAAGTTCTCTGATTTGCGGTTTGGGGCGCTGCACTAGTGAAGCCTCACACGGTTTGGTGAGGGGTGGACGTAGAACTGGGGATTCAGTCCGAACCACCTTAAAATCTCATGTGTCATGGTTTGCTTGTGTGATTGGTTTGTGCTAGATGTATGCTTAGGTTCAATCTCTATATTACTTATTCATCTTGCTAAGCCAATCATTGTATCCTTCGTTAAGCTAGTTGCATTCCGCTGCTATTCTCTTTATCTAGCTTTAAAGAGGGGTGTTCTGCGAAAAGAGGGGTAGATCTATTTATCCCTCCCCTCTAGATCCGCCATCCACTACTCACCAAGTGGTATCAGAGCCTACTCTCCCATTATGGGGTCCAACGACCTTGAGAAAAATGGTGGATTGTCGTCCAAGGGTTTATTACCTGAAGGACATTCTGTGAATATGCCTCCTTATTTCACAGGAACTAATTATCCTTATTGGAAACAACGCATGCAGGTGTTCATTCGCGCCCAAGATTATGAACTCTGGCGAGTGATCATCAATGGTCCATACGAGCTTACGGATGATGAGGACTTGTGGACCAAAGAACAAATAAGAAAATCCACTGTCAACTAGAGTGCTAGACATTTCATGCAATGCTCACTCCATCTAGTAAAATTCTCAAGAGTAGCTACCTACGCAACTGCAAAAGAAATGTAGGACATGTTAGAAGTGATTTATGAAGGAACCTCTCAGGTACGAGAAATAAAAGCCAACATTTTAGTTTCTGAATATGAAATGTTCAGGATGAGACCTGATGAGTCAATTCAAGACATGTATGCTCGCTTAAATGTGCTTAATAATAGTCTAACTGATCTGGGAAAGAAATATTCAGAACATGAAATTGTAAGGAAGATTCTCATATCACTGACCCCAGCATGGCACACAAAGGCTACCGTGGTAGAAGAATCCAGAGATCTCACAACTACTAAGGTAGATGAACTCATCGAGTCATTGATGACCTGTGAGATCAACCTAAAGAACAAAGAGGCTGAGGTACCTAAGAAAAAGTCCCTAGCTCTTAAAGCAGGACCAAGCGATCAAAGCACTTCTGATGAAGGTGAGGCTTCTGCAAGTGAGCGAGATGAGGATGATGTAGCCATGCTCACACGTAAGTTCAGAAAATTTCTGAGAAAGGAAGGTAAGACCTTCATGAGAGGAAGGTCACAGGTAAGGAAAGGTTTCAAATCCAACTCTGAAAACTTTAAGAAAGCTGACAAGATCATTTGTTATTCTTGCAACAAACCAGGGCATTTCAAGACTAAATGTTCTGAAAAATTCAGAAAAGCTGACAAATGGAAGGGCAAGAAGAAGAACAAGGCCATGGTGTCCACATGGAGCGAAGAAGAAGAAAGTGATGATGCAACCAGCTCATCAGACAAGGAAAAAGAAGATCTCTGCCTCATGGCCATAGACGACGAAGAAACTGAGGTACACCATTTGAAAATTTCACAATTAATGATTGGGAGGAAGCATATATACAGCTCATAGAGAAATATGACACGTACAAAAAGGAGAATAAATCAATGAAAAAGAAAATTAACTTGTTTGTGCATGATCATGATATGAATCATAAGACTACTTCACTTGAAACTGAAATTGAAGACCTTAAGAAAATGATTGAGAACTTGGAAGATGGAAGAAAAGAAATGGCTGACTTGGAAACTGAAAATGAAGACTTAAGAAATGAGATTGATAGCATGGAGCTAAAAATGCAAACATATGAAAAGGATAGCAAATTGAGTAATGAGAAGTATGAATTTGTCAAACAAGTCAACACTCAACTCCTTCGAAAAATTGAAAAACTACAAAAAGAGTTGAAGGATAAACAACATTCTTTAGAAAAGTTTGTAGATGGAAGAGAAAACCTAGATGCATTGCTAGGTACTAGAATGAATTTCAATAAGGAAGGGTTGGATTTTGAACCCACAAACAAAAGGCCAATTGGGTTAAAAACTGTTACATTTGTTTCCTCTTCTGATGCTTCTACCTCAAACACAACACGCACTCAAAATCAACAAAAACAAAATGATAAAGGAAAAGAAAAGGTTGAAGAGGAAGCCATTGAAATCCTCAAATTGATTGCCCAAAAATCTCAGAAGAGTCGACCTTCCCCACAGCACACGCTGACACTTCCTTGGCCATCCCCAGCTCAGCCTTCAAGAAGCCATTATAATTGGGTTGCACATAGGACATGTCGACATTCCCATTCATACAGGTCGACACCACCCAACTTTTGGGGCAATTGTGATTCCTTTATGCATCAATCCTATAAGCCTAAATCCCCTAAGTGACAAAATAATCACTTTCAACCTAAAACCAACCAGTGGCTTCAATGGTTTAAAAAGTAAACTTCCTCAAACGTCCACAAAATCCAACAAAGAGCCTATAAATAGAAAGTGAATGTTAAAGCTGAAAAGGAAAACCAAATCTCTGCTCTAAGCAAAGAAAACATGAATGCAAGGAAGGTTTGGTTCCAAAAGAGATGGTATCATGTTTTGAAAATCTGAAAAGGTTGATGGGACCCAAATTTTGCTGGGTTCCAAACCCCATTGCTTAATTCCTTGTGTCGGAGTGTCTTGCAACCATTCATAATCGGTGGTACCTTGATAGCGGCTGTTCGAGACACATGACTGGAGACAGAACTAAATTCTGTCTCTTGGAGAAAAAGGAAGGTGGACACGTTACATTTGGAGGGGAGAACAAAGGAAGAATCATTGGAAAAGGTAATATAGGTAAGAACCTCTCTAACTCCATTGGAAATGTGTTGCTAGTTGAAGGTTTAAAATACAACTTGCTCAGTATAAGTTAATTATGTGATAAAGGTCACAAAGTGTTGTTTGACTCTCATGAATGTAGAATCCTTGAACCAAAATCTGACAAGGTAAAATTTTCTTGTAAAAGAGTCAACAATGTTTACATGATTGACTTAGATGATCTTGCTCACATAAACCTCTGTCTTACTGCACCAAAATCTGAGCTTGCATGGCTATGGCATCGTAGACTAGGACATCCTAACTACAATGTCTTGCATAAACTTTTAAAGCATTCAATGGTGAAAGGTTTGTCTGAACTATCTTTAAATAAGAAAATAAATTGTGTGATGCATGTGCCCTAGGTAAACAAATAAGAAAATCCTTCAAGGTTAGATCTGAAAATATGTCATCCAAACCACTCGAGCTGATTCATATGGACTTGTTTGGTCCAACAAGAACCGCTAGTTTAAGAGGTAGAAAATTTGGATATGTCTTGGTGGATGATTTCTCTAGGTTCACATTGGTTTTCTTTCTCAGACATAAAAATGATGCTTTTGATGAGTTTCAGGCACTCTATATGAAGATAAAGCGAGATAGTGAGTTTAAAATCTTTAATCTTCAATCTGATCTTGGTGGTGAATTTGAAAATATAAAATTCTATAATCTTTATAGGGCTGAAGGCATTTCACATCGATTTTCATCACCAAGAACCCCTGAGTAAAATGGTGTAGTTGAAATAAGGAATCGAACACTCATAGAGATGGCGAGGACAATACTTGTCGAATGACAACTCCCAAGGAAGTTTTGGGCTGAGACGGTAAACACGGCTTGTTACATTATCAACCGATCTATGGTAAGGCCACACACCAAAAAGACTCGTTATGAGTTGCTAAAAGGTAACAAGCCCTCTCTCTCTCATATGAAAGTGTTTGGGTCTAAATGTTTCATCCACAATAATGACAAAAGAGAATTAGATAAATTCGAGCCCAAGAGCGATGGAGGTATATTCCTTGGATATTCTGATAGATCTAGGGCTTATAGAATTTACAACATTAAGAGTCAAACTATGGAAGCGTCACCCCATGTTTCCTTTGATGAATATCATGATGATTCTAAAAATGATAACCATTGCAGGAAAAATGATGAATAGGGGGAATTCCTAAGCATGAAGAAAAAGAATAATCCTCCACAAGAAGAAACAAGAGAAGATGGTAACCTAGCTGAATTAAGCAATGCAAGGGATCAAGCTCCAGAAGAAGGTAATGATTCTACAGACATTATAATTCTTAAGGATCATCCTTTAGAAAATATCATTGGAAGCTTGAATGATCCACCCAGAACTAGATCACATTTTAAAATTGTGGAGGAATTAGATCATCTTGCTATTGTCTCCCAGATTGAACCCAAGAATATTGATGAAGCATTAAAAGAGGAAAACTGGATAAACTCAATGCAAGACGAATTAAACTAGTTTGAAAGAAACAAAGTTTGGCATCTTGTTCCTAGATCATCATCACAATTTGTCATAGGCACTAAATGGGTTTTTAGAAAGAAACTCAGTGAGGATGGCAAGATAATAAGAAACAAGGCTAGATTGGTTGCTCAAGGGTATAATCAAGAGTTTGGGGTAGACTTTGAGGAATCTTTTACCCCAATAGCATGACTTGAGGCCATCAGAATTTTACTTGCCTTTGCATGCTCCCTTAGAATAAAGTTGTATCAAATGGAAGTAAAAAGTGATTTCTTAAATGGTTTGATCAAAGAAGAAGTCTATGTGGAGCAGTCCCTTAGCTTTGAGAACTCTAACCATGCAGATTTTGTATACAAGCTAGGCAGGACACTTTATGGCTTGAAGCAAGCACCAAGAGTTTGGTATGAGAGACTAAGCTCGTTCCTCATTGAGAAAGGGTACACACGAGGTAAGGTAGACCAAACAATTTTTTCCAAGAAATAAGGTAAGAACATATTGATTGTTCAAATTTATGTTGATGATATTATGTTTGGTTCTACTAAATCTGATATGTGTGAGGAATTTGCTAACCTCATGACTAGTGAATTCGAGATGAGCCTAATGGGAGAACTATAATTTTTTTATGGTTTGCAGGTCAACCAAGGAGAAGATGGGTGCTTCATAAGTCAAGCCAAATACATCAAGGAGTTACTGAAAAGATTCAACATGACAAACTTCAAAATCATTACAACTCCTGTGAGCACCACAACATCACTAGATTCGGATGAAAATGGTAAATTAGTGGATGTAAAAATCTATAGAGGTATGATCGGCTCCTTACTTTATTTGATTGCATCCCGACTAGATATCAAGTTTAGTGTTTGCCTCTGTGTTAGATTTCAAGTTAGTCCTAGAGAATCCCACTTGACTGCCGTCAAACGTATCCTTAGATATCTTGCCGGAACTCAAGATTTGGGATTGTGGTATCCATCATCATGTGATTTATCTCTTATTTCTTATTCTGATGCGGATGATTACAAGAGTACTAGTGGCTACTGCCAGTATCTGGGCGGGTGTTTAGTTTCTTGGGCCTCCAAGAAATAACACTTGGTTGCCCTCTCAACCGTAGAAGCAGAATACGTTGCTGCGGAGAGCAGTGGCACCCAAGTGTTGTGGATTAAACACCAACTCCAAGACTACTTAGTGGATCTTGGTTGTGTCCCGATTCTGTGTGATAACACCAGTGCTATCAACCTTGCAAAAAATCCAGTCCAGCACTCTAGGACCAAGCATATTGAGATTAGGCATCACTTCATTAGAGATGAGGTCTTTAAGAAAAACTTTGAACTATATTTTGTTGATACACTAAATCAGATTGCTGATATCTTCACCAAGCCCTTGTATAATGACAGGTTTTCAACACTCAAAAGGGAGCTTGGTCTTTGCAGACCTTAGGCTAATAAAAATTGGAATGATGATCTTCTTCAATTTGGTTGTGTGCTTTTTGCTGATTGGTATCCATGCATTGTTTATATGTAAACATGTCATTCTGCATGTGGTGTAGCATTGCATGTAGTTGCATAATAAAGTTGAATTCATGTCACGATACATTGCATGTGGTGTGGCATCATTCTTGCATGGCCATGGTATATTAAATGATGAAGTGTGGAAAGACAGGTTATGTTTGTCTAGAAGTACTCACCATGCGTGAGGAAACACCTCCGTCAAGTACCATGCATCACTGTCGCATGTAGGCCATACAGTAAGGGGGAGCTATTTCCTTGAAGCATTCAAGCATATGTTTCATCTTCATTCAATTACCATCAATAAGTGTACAACCATGGGCCGGGTCATTCATTTCATTTCTGATCATTCCCCTTGATTGCAAACATAACTCCTTGAATGCATTCACTGCATATCCTTAGGGGGAGTCTTGCTGCTTCTCTTAATTTCTTGCAATCTGAACTTCAATGGCTTCTAGTCTGAAAATGTGATCATGAAACAGACAGAACTATGGCGTAAGAGCTCTCTATTATATGAATTGATGATTGTCCATATAATAAAAATGATTCAGATTTAATGATTTCCTTGAAGCTCTGATATATTTTTTGAAATCATCTATGCTCCGTAGTGTTAATAGACTTTAACTAGAGCTTGCATGTTATGCATTGAATGACTATCCTGAAATCTAAAAATTCAAACTTCATGGCAACCTTGGTGATACACTAAATCTTAGTATTATTTTTAAACACCTTGATGAGCTGAAATTCCTGACAGTCAATTTGACAGAGCAATGATATTGTTTCACGGAGAAATATGTCACGTCCTCAAAACAAGTGACGAATGATATGTCATGATGTTCCCCTGTTATCTCTGTCTTAATTAAATTAGACTCTAGGCAGAGCAATGGCATAATTGCTGAGAAATATATCTCCTCGTCAAAGAAATGAGGTCAGATATGTCAAGAAGTGACATAGCTATCTATGTTCAATCTGAAGCATAACAGTCAGTCTTACCAAATACCTAGGAATACTGGCGTCTAAACAACGTGTATTCTTACGGATAGGAGGCATGTACTAGACTCGATTGCTCGTAACATATGAGTCATGTGCATACAAATGCAAAAGATCATGAAAAATTATGCTACAATCATAAAATTCCATGCTTTAGTCATGCTTGTTTACCCTCAATACTAGTTTGTGCTATTCCCGCTGACGTTGTTGAATATGGATGTATAAGACAAAGGAAGGTTAACCACTGCCATGATATGCGCTTCTGGTTCATTTTTATTAAAACATGGATGCAGATACTTTTCGAACTCTATTGTTGATATCGGATTTCATTAGCTTTGACCCATGTATCTTGATCATGGCATGTTTCAGATCTGCATATAATGGCTTGCTCTAAACTCCTATTCCGCTCTGATCTCCAGGATATGTGTCGTTGTCTCTACGTTATCCCTACTTTTTGCTGTTGTCAAAGGGAGAGAATACCTTTGCGAGTTACCTTTGTGAGTTGCCTTTGTGAGTTGTCAAAGGGGGATAATAACTTTGTGAGATGGGGGAGAGTCAAAATTCCATCATCATGCATACACTCAGGTGGAGAGCCGCATCCATACTCAGGAGGAACTTAAATAGCATTGACGTGCTCTGATCATCCATGCATAGCACAATCATCATCATGTATCTTGAACTGCATATGTTATACAATTTACCATCTTGGACATTACTGCCAAATAACGACTCATAGTGTTGCCATTATCAAAAAAGGGGAGAATGTTGTGCCCATGTAGTCATTTGACACATCATGGTTTTTATAATGGCTAAACACTATAAGTCATTGATGTTTTCCACTCGCATATGATTGAAATACTTGATGCTTTTCCATGACAGATACGCCAAGGAATGGAGTGGAGATGGCAAAAATGAAAGCCCAATGATCGCGCCCAAGCAAGGAAGAAAAACCCTTCAAGAAACAAGAGTCAATTCTTTAGGCTGGACAGCAATCAGAAGATTAGGCTGGCTTTAAGAAGAGTCGACACTCAGCACAAAAGAGTCGACACTTCACATAGTCAAGGTCGATGCACAATGAAGAACACAATTGGTTTCAACATCCAAGGTCTGAGCATTCATTAAGGAAAGGTCAAAGACTCAATAGACATCCTCAAGGCCTAAAGAGTTTGATGCCACAGACTGCACTGGACTGCAAACGGGTTTAAGGGGTTGATTGAAGCAAAATTGGGAAAAACCCATATTTCGGTCGACCGCCGATCATGGACCAGTCGACCAGAATTGTCAGAACCGAAAAAGCTACAACATTTCTCAGTAGAGGTCGACAACCCAAAAAATCCGGTCGACCAACCACCTACCTCCGGTCGACCGGTAGCCCCGATGCAGCTATTGTTGACTTCATTTTCTTCAACGTGGGCAGCCCTTCTTCTTGGATTTTTTTAATCCTAAAGTCACCCAATCTGCTATAGATTGTGGATCTGGTCTGGGGATGTCTCTTTGTTGAGTAGTGGACGGCGGATCAAGAGGGGAGGGGTGAATAGATCTGCCCCTCTTTTCGCAATGCAACCCTCTATATAGCTAGATAAAATAAATTGCAGCGGAGTGCAACTAGCTTATCGAAGAACACTATGATTCGCTTGGCAAGATGAACAACTAATATATCGATTTGAACCTAAGCATGCATGTAGAACGAAGCAATCACATAAATAAATCACAACACAAAGGATTTTAAGGTGGTTCAGACCGAATCCCCAGTCCTACGTCCACCCCTCACCAAATTCGGTGAGGATCCACTAGTGTCACGAACTGAACCGCAAATCGGAAAGACCTCCGATTGCCTTCCTACTAACCACCGGTAGGGACGTCAACACCGCAGATCGGACAACTTTCGATTGCCTTCCTACTAACCACCGGTAGGGACGATCTTCAGTTTCAAATGTTTGAATGAAATGGAAAGAGAACAAATATGAAAACACTCAAACAAGATATAGAATTTGATCAAAGAGAAAAGATCTTGTCTGAGATTGCTAGAGCTTGAATCTGATGCTTCAATGGTATCTTCTTCCTTGTAAAAAGATCTTGCTTGGATCACCTTGAGTTGATGAAGAAGATGAAGGATGCAGATTTGATCTCCCTTGAGAATGGGCTTCTTTGGATCACCTTGAGATGATGAAGAGGATGATGGTTGCAGCTTTATCTTCACTTGGCTTGGGGTTGATCTCCTTTTGAAGTAGCTTGAATCACTTGAGGATTTGATGAAGAACTTCTTCCCAGAGTACTGTTCACAGCTACAGTGCTCGAACTCCTCTCCCTTGAACACACCCTTGCAGCCTCCTTTGATCTCCCCTCTTAGTCTTAGGGTTTCCAACCCTTCTTGTGTGTGTTTTATAACCTTTGAATGGTCCTTGGACATCCCCCAAACCAGATCCACAATCCATGGGGGATTGGGTGACTTTGGGGTTAAACAAATACAAGGAAATGGGCTCTTCTCGAAGTGGAAAACAAAGTCAACATTTGTTGGCTCGGGGCTGGCGGTCGACCTGTGGAAGCCGGCGGTCGACCGCTACTGAGAAATACTGTAGAAATTTAGTCCCTAGTATTTCCGGTCGATCGCTACTGGGCTGGCGGTCGACCGCCACTGAGAATCGTGCAGACAGGGAGCTGCTGGCAGGGGCGATCGACCGCCCCTGTGCTGGCGGTCGACCGCCAGCTGGGCAGACCCCGAGTTATATCAGGTCAGTCCGTTAACCCCTCTAGCTTCGTCGCTTGAGTCCTTTAGCAGCCCGTTCTCATCTGTGACATCAACCTTGACAGTCTTGAAGATTTCTATTGATTATATCGCTCCTATAATCAAAATTTTGTTCCGGGGGCTCCCCGTGACCGCGCAGATCGATCCGCGTGCGAGGGCGCAATCATTGAGCTTTCACTTTTGCCATCTCCACTCCATTCCTTGGCATATCTATCATGAAAGAACATCAAGTAGTTTAGTCATATAAGAGTGGTAAAATATCAATGACTTATAGTGTTTAGCCATTATCAAAACTAAGAATATCAAATAACTCAAATGACCACAGGGGCATAACACTCTTGACCATTCAAGAGATATAAAACAAACACAAGGGGGTTAGAAACCCTAATGCATCAAGAGAGATCAAGAGAGGCTAGAGGAGGCTGTCCAAGGGAGAAGAGGGTACTGTAGCTCCGTGAACAGTACTTCGAGAAGGAGTTCTTCATCCATTTACAAGGTGATTCAAGCTCATATCCAAGCTAGCAACCTCCAAGGAAGTGTAGAAGCAAGCAAGGTTGTCAAGGGGATCCAAGGAGGCTCATTTCACATGGAAGAAGAAGCCATTGCTGCTGAATCAAGAGGAGTGCTTTGCGAAGAAGAAGTCTTTGTTGGTGATCTACATCGTGTGAAGATAAGAAGAAAAAGAGGCAGCCCTTGCTGAAGCATCAGATTTACCTCCTTCATTTCAGACAAGATCTTCTCGATTTTAGCATATCTCAATATCTTGTTTGAACATTTTCATGTTGTTCTCTTTTCATTTTGTTCAAGCTATTGAAACTGAGAATCGTCCCTACCGCGGTTAGTAAGAAGGCAGTTGGATGGTGATCCAATCTGCGGTGTTGTCGTCTCTATCGGTGGTTAGTAGAAAGGCAATCAGAAGTTCTCCGATTTGCGGTTTGGTGCGCTGCACTAGTGTAGCCTCACCGGGTTTTGTGAGGGGTGGACGTAGGACTGGGGATTCAGTCCGAACCACCTTAAAATCTCATGTGTCGTGGTTTGCTTGTGTGATTGGTTTGTGCTAGATGCATGCTTAGGTTCAATCTCTATATTACTTATTCATCTTGCTAAGCCAATCATTGTATCCTTCGTTAAGCAAGTTGTATTATGCTGTTATTCTCTTTATCTAGCTTTAAAGAGGAGTGTTCTACGAAAAGAGGGGCAGATCTATTCACCCCTCCCCTCTAGATCCGCCATCCACTACTCAACACGTGTTAGGCCTACCCAGGACTCAAAGAAAGCATGGTTCGATCTTTGTGGTAGTTGATAGATTTTCTAAGATGGCCCACTTCATCCTATGCTCCAAGACCTCAGATGCGTCCTGAGTAGCCCGATTATTCTTTGATGAGGTTGTTTACCTTCATGTGTTACCCAAGACCATAGTCTCTGATAGGGATGTTAAGTTCACCAGCTATTTCTGAAAGACCCTTTGGCATTTGATGGGTACCCTCCTCAAATTCTCCATAGCCTATCATCCTCAAACCGATGGTCAAATCGAAGTCACCAGCCGGAGTCTAGGGAACCTCCTTTGGTGCCTTGTCGTGGATCGTCCAGGAAATTGGGATCTCATTCTACCCCAGGTCGAGTTCGCATACAATAACTCTGTTAATAAGTCTGTAGGGATGAGTCTGTTCGAAGCTGTGCATGGGTACAAACCTAGAAAACCCTCAGACCTCATTCCTCTACCCCAACATGCTAGAATGTCTCTCTCTGTTGAGTCATTTGCCCAACATATTAAAGAGTTGCATGAAGAAATACACAAGTACATCAACAAAAATAATGAGATTTACAAAAGATAGGCCGACTCTCACCGATGCCACCAAGAATTCAGTGAGGGTGATTTTGTGATGGTGAGGACTGAGAGGCTGTCCTCGAGAGCTATCTCAAAACTGAGGCCTCGTGGGGCTGGTCCGTTCCAGGTTCTGAGGCGCATTGGCACTGATGCTTATGAGTTAAACCTCCTCGAGGAGTACGGAGTGAGCCCCACATTCAATGTGGCTGACCTTGTGCCATACAGGGGCCCCATGGTAGTACCCAGTGAAGATGTTGAGCCCGTTCCCTCCTTTGAGAGAGCACCCACCCCTAAGAAAAAGCCACTAACCAGGAGAGACCAGCGTGAGCAGATTGAGCGGATATTGGATGAACAGGTCACTACCACCAGGAGCAAGGCGTATGAGCGCTACCTTGTTAGGTGGAAGGGCCGGCCTACTTCAGAGGATTCGTGGGTGAGTAGGGAGGATCTCCAGCAGTTGGTCCCCGACCTTCTCGAGCAGTATCACAGCAAGATAGACCCCTACTCGATGGAGTTGAGCTCTTCGTAGCCCAGGTGATTTAATGGAGGCATCAACCATGATTCCCTCTGGTTTGGTTCTTCACTTCACCCTGGCGATGCGTAAGCTCGGGTATCACAGCAGGAGGGTCCACTTCTACATTTTGTGTCTTTTATTTGGGTCATTTTGATGTAATTGCCCATTTATTTGAGTCATGTCCCTAGGTCTTTGAGTCATTTCCCTATGTTTTGAGTCAATTTCCCTTGGTTTACTTCTTGGATAGCAATGGTCATTATATGTATAGCCAATGGCAGTCTTGTCCTGTAAAACGTTGGGTCCCTATAAATAGGACCCCACCCCTCTTTGTGAAAACTAATGAAGAGATAGCATTTGAAATTCCAGAATCAAGTGTCATTAGGTGAGAAGCCTTGAGTGCTTGGGTCAGAAGCCCTCTCTCTCTCTCTCTCTAGGGGGCGAACACCTTCTCTCTCCTCCCCCTTTCTCTCTCTTCTCTCCACTGTCCACCTCAGCCCTCCCCATCAGCCCTACATTGCCACCTCACCTGCCACATAAGCCACCCTTTCAACTCCCCATAACCATTCAATACCACCCATTTACTTCATCGCCTTCCCAAGGGAGAATCCTGCTCCCCAAGCCACCCTTTCATTTCCCCAAGCATCCTTCCACCTTCCCCATACACCCTTCCACCTCCCAAGAGAGATTTGAATCTCCCTCCAGCTGGGAGGCTGCGACCCTATCATCCTCTCCTCCCCTAGTTCTGGCCAAAGCCCTCTACTCCTCCCCATCCACCCAAGGTCGCCCTCCTCCCCATCTCCCTCCACCCCCCTTGTGCTATGATAGCAGACCAAACCAGCCCTCCCCCCTCACTACTAGCTCTGCCCCCTCCCTCTCCCAGACACTCTTAACACCTTCCCCCATCCCCCACACACATTAGCTACAACAAATTACTGGATTTCGCCCCCCTCCTACTCCACTTACCATCACCAAGTTACAGATATGGTAGCAGCTCGTAGGTAGCAGAGAAGCTGCTGATTGTAGAATCTGTCCCATCATCTCCACGAGGAAACTAGTGACAAGTTATATATTGCTGGCAAGTTTGTCAAGTCAGCTTCGCAACAGATGTGGTCTCGCCGTCTTCTGACTTCGGGGCTGCCCGGTGGAGCCATATTCGCCAGACTGTGCCATTCCTCCCTGGTAGATGACCTGCAGCGACTTGTAGAGGCTTCCACGGCCAGCTCCCTGGGGTTCTTGGGGTGCCGTTTGGCTGACGGCTTCTCTTTCAGGTCCCCTGCCATCTCCAAGAAGCAGAGAAATTTTCGGACCCCGGAGTCAAGAGTTCCAGATTCCCCCCCCAAGGTGTGCAAGGTCAGTTCCCCTGAGCCCAATCCGATACCCTGCCACTATTCCAGTCTTCGCGGTCACCTCCAACTTCTGCCAGTGGTCCCATTGGTCCCGACTCGAAGAGGACTCGTCCACGATCGTAGCGGTTCTAGTCCCGCATTAATCGGACCCGGGGCGGGTTCGTGGTGCCTTCATCTTCTAGCAGTAGCAATCTGAGATAATCAGAACCATAGCAGTTTGGCCATGGTCCAGACCCTGCCCCAGCCACCGACGACGTCAGGAAATTTCTCAAAAACTCAGGTGTCCTCCTGGGCCAACCCAAGAAGTTTTGGCACCGGTTTCAGCCTCATCTGAGCTCGGAGGAGTCTATGGCGGCGCTGTCTTTGACCCCCTGTCAGACTGTTCCAGAAGCAGACTGAACCGACGGAGCTCGTCACTTCGGTTTCTCATTTAGCTTCCCCACCCCGCCTGGCTGGCTTAAAGCCTCTCCCTGCGGGAGGTAGTATTTTCTTGTAATTCTACAGTCCCCCCCACACCAAGTTCACCCCTCCTGTGTGAGGCTTAGTGCTTGTTAATTAATTAATCAGGTTGAAGCTTCATCGACGCAGCGTGTGGGGAAACCCACGCTTCTCCACTCGCCCATGTCTTCGACCGGGGTCGGTTTCTTCAAACCGGCCAGGTAATCACTCAACCCTTGCTCATCTCTAGTGCTTGTTTATTTAATATCCATCAACGCTCCGCTAGATTGTAAGAGAGTGCCCGATCCCGAAGCACCACCACCTTCGAGTGACCACCATGGGAGCTAGAGAGTGAACCCGTGCCCCTTTGGACACCTGGCCAGCCCATCAATTCGGGCATTTGTACCTTTGGGGGGGAATAACTTTAGCCTCGTTGGCCCTCTACCAGCAAGGGTCTTGACCCACATTCTCGACTCGGCATCATCGAGTCACCCCCGGGATTAGTGTGTGCATCGGGTGATCGACCGTCAACGCTAGTCTCTAGTTCTTGTGAAGTGTGCTTGCTTGTTAAGTCCCAAGACCCGGTATAGTCACTGAGTAACACCCCGGTTAAATAATGAAATACAAAAGAAAAATTTTGAAATATGTATTGGAATTAAAGAAATTTTCTTGTTATTTAATGACTTCAATGATTTTCTTAATTAAAGAATATTATCTATTTTTAAAAATAGCCAAATTATATCCATAATTATTTTTCTACAATTACCATAAAAAGAATTTCATATTCCAAGACGCAATCGAAATTTTCCTACGATGAATTGAATTTCATAAGAATAAATTAAATTGATTGAATTTCACCTGTAGGCCAAAGTTTTGACTAATTTCTAAAAATATGGAAAAATCACATCTTGTAGAGAACGAAGAGTTTAACAATAGTGTCAACTGGGCCGACCCCTAATAAAAATTTAATTAGGTTGTATTAAGGAGTTTTTAGCCAAAATCGTTGTTCTTAATAGCCCGACCTTAATCGACCAAATTCGAGCCCATTTCTCAACCATTCGAGCCCAAACCAGACCCATTTGATAGATAAACCCTAGTAGATCGTTTCCCCTCTGAAACCCTAGCCTCTAGAGCCTTCTATTGGTGGCGGCGGCGTGGATTTAGTCAAGGTGCGAGATTTTCACCGAGTTTAAACCCTTGGACTCTTTAGGTTAATTCGATCCCTAGAATGACCTATAGGCTCTATAAATAAGGGCTTTCATAGCCCTAGACCTCCTTTTACTTTTCCAATAGGTGGCGTAGGCGATCGTGGTCGAACCTAGGCGAATTTGGATGTTTGGTGGCGGCGTGTATTAGGGTTCCGGCGAGCGCGTCTTCCCTTCTTCTTCCCAAATCGGTAGGTTTCTCGCAGGCCCAACCTTAATTAAACCATACCATGACATGCACCTTGAAGTCCTCTTTTATTTGATCATGTTTTGCCCAATTTTTATGATCTTTACCGTGTGAATTCATCGTTTCATGGAAGGTATGTGATTAGGGTTTGTATCGCTATTTTTGCTTGATTTAGGCAGGCTTAGCGTAGTTAAATCCCTGAATTGATCATGCTATCCTGTGTATTTTTAAGTCCTCTTTTTAGTGATAGCTTATTGCCCAATTTTTATGCGTCGTACGATGTGTATTTAGCTGTTTTTGATAACCCTAGCCGAGCTCGTCGGAGGCGGGCAAGGTGACTTTAGCGTGGTCCTACAAGAACCGCCCTATTCTGAACGGCCCCTCGATAGACCGTGTGGTCGATATCAACGGCCAGTAGTTAACCGCTTATTGTCTTTACGTTCGAATCCTCCATGATTAGAGCGGCCATATCCAGACCGTGCAGAGACCCCCGTGGCCCTCGATAGACCGCTCAAACCCCGTCTGTCCCCCTGGCCTTAGGGATTGAACGGACTATCGACCGACCGCTAAGGCCCTCTGAGCGGCTCCGAATAAACCGTCATGTCCCTCCGAGTGCTTTATTCTTGTTTTAGCATGATTCTTCTTAGTGAACTAATGTTAATGATAATTTAGCAACCTACATGTTAATTGGAACGTATGAAAGTTAGGAATTTATAGTTCTTTTGCTTAATTACTCTCTCATGACCTTGTTCCTCATTTCAATAAAGTTAATCTCAAACATGTTATAATGGAGAATGAACTAATGATACTAGAGTTGTTTTGACAGTCATTCCACTCCGGTGGAGTTGACTGACCGCATATATTCATTTTCTGATGATTTCTAGCCTTCTTTTCTTGTAATGGTTGCAACTCTCTGCCAGATATTCCTTCCGTCGGACTAGGACCTCCAATATGAGACCTCTGTAAGCCCCCGTGAGCCTGGGATTCCCACTAGGATGCTGGGCATGTTATATCTCAAGTCCTGCACCAATGAACTCGACCGAATCGCTTGCTTGTCTCTATCCAGATTCACGGCCCATATGGAACCGTTCGAGTCCCTACGCGGCCTGGGTCTGACCATTTATTTCATAAGCAGCTTATATCGGATCGTTGTATGCCATGGAGCGGCCCTGTTAAGACCGTGTATTCCTGGCTAAATGCCAAGTCTTGAGGGTCGATTATCCTTGATTGTTCTTCGACCAGGCCCCGTTAAATCGACCCAGAGCCTCTAGGCTGACCTAAGAATCGTGGGCTAAACCCTGGTTCAGTTCCACCATGCTTATGGTGGCCTAGGATCCCTTTTGGGTAGCTTTCTCTATCTTGCTTTGCCCAGTTATTGAACGGCCAAGACTGGACAGTTTAGGTACTAGAGCGGACTATCGTCTGACCGCCCAATTAATGCGCAGCCCAATCTAGCCCGTGTAGCCTTCTTCATGGGCTCCTTTTCCTCTTGAATTGGACGGCGTCTTGTGAACCGCTCAGTTCGGCTCAGCGGCCCAATTTGGTCCGTTCTTTTATAGAGCGGCCCATTTTAGACAGTGTACCCACTTAGTTTCGGCTGAGTCGTTCATCAGCCCAGTCATCTTTGAACGGCCCCGTGTGTGACCGTTCTGTCTTAAGCGGCCCAACATTGACCGCGTACCTTCCTGCTTTCCGAAAATTGATGTTTTCATGGTTTTGATTGTGTGAGCTGCTCTAGCCTATCCAGGCTATGGTTCCTTGAGTTGGGACCTATTGTTAGGTCTATTGATGACATTATCAATTCTAAGTCATTTCTTTGAATGACTTTTCCTCTTGATCAAGGAGCTTATTGTTTGGAATCTCAAGAAAATCAATATTCTTATGCATTTTTACCTTGATTACATGAACTTGATCTTGGAACTCTTGGCCATTAAACATTGTGGATGTCTAGATTCGTGGGATCTATGATCTAAGCAAATCAATGCCAAGGCCAACACATTAAAGGGCCCAGTCTGGTTCTGGGAGGCGCACCCGAAAAGTACTTGATCCTCGGGCAGGTGAATGACTAGGTGTGGCATTTGGCACCGGTACTATCTAGCGTGTTGGGTCTACGACATTCCACATTCTCGTGAACTTGCTATTCGTGCTTGGAAGCATGAAGTACTTGCTTGCATGACTCGACTTGACTAGACTTGATACATGGCCATTCACTTGAAGTTCTGATTACTTGCTCTTGCTATCATGACTTGCAATCCTTATCGTGCTAGTTATCTTGTCATCATGGTTAATTGTTTTCTCGCGTTATTCATGCATTCATGAAATGGTTAATTACTTAAACTATGCCTGATGGTAGAGTGTAATTCCTACTGAGCTTCTTGCTCACCCCTGCTTTCCAACACTTTTCAGGTAACACGATAGTTGGAACGCTTGCAATTGGGATCGGGACAGCGTGATCGAGTGAACTTGGAACTTTAGAGACCGGAGTCTATCTTTTTATTTTCTTGAGTCTAGATAGTATAGTGAGTCTTGTCATTTTCTATTCTTTTTGACTTTTATTGAGTCCAAATTTTAAATTTAAATTTTCAATCATCAATAAAAATATATTTTTATCAAATTGTATGGCCTCCATGTGTCTAATTGTGTTTAATTTATTTTGCTCATGCTATCATGACTGTTTCGCTGTACGTTCCGAACACTGCTTCCCACTGCTATCGGTTCGGGGCGTGACACACTGTCTCTCTTTGGGGTGTTTCACATCAGAGAAGGAGAAGAAGGCCCATTAAGGTGGTTTGCAATCAAATTTTGGGCCGAAACCGGGTCCATTTTCCGAACAAGACAAGTGAGATGGACCATAAGATTCGCTTGTTCTTCAGACGGATCAGAGGGACCACGGGAAGAAGGACCCGCATGAGAAGAAGATTCCACGTGGGAGTAGGAAGGTTGGGGAGAGGGATACCCAAAATTAAAGCGACGCTCCATGGAAGAAGATGGAGACTTAATACAGGAAAATCAGTGGGAATACAACCAAGGAAGAAAGGGCGTGAAGGACGAGGAGGAGGGCCACAGGGTAGGTGGTAGTCCTCTAATGACCGCTACCATAAGGTATCGGTTCTGTGAGGGCCGCGACCAGACCTCTTTGAACGGGCTGACAGACAGACCTTATGCACGAAAACTAATGTACAACTGTGACTAATAATGATAGAACTAGGCTATAAAACACAACAAAGGGCTAAACTAAATGATTCTATCAACGAAAGACTATATGAAGAGTGAGGGAATGCAACACAAACATCACAAATGGGCTTGGACAAGCCCAAACAACACAGACAATAGGATGTGAGAGGTTTTACCCAAAAGCAAACAAGTTAATATGATGCGATTTTTTATATTTTCCAAAGCTTTGATGGACCTCTTAATGTTTTCAATTAAGCACAATTCCCTTAATATTGGAATCCTACAGGGAAAGGGGTCCAAACTATGGGTTGAACTAGGGTTAACTCTCTCACACGGATGCAAATGCGACACCTAGGGGAGTGGAAAGGTACAACCAGCTCGGCGTTCATGTGAGAATCCATGGCTCACAGAGACTTACGGAGGTCCCGGATAAGATCACCTAGTCGACTTTGAGGAATATGAAACTGAGAGGGTAACTTACCAAGGTAGGAATGTAACTACAATATGCAATGCATGATCCTATGCGCACTGGAGTGCATGCAATTTCTAGTCTAAAACTAGCAAACGAAGATAAGATAATTATATGCAAACATGACAAGATGGATGCAAATCATATGACCAATATGAGAAATATGATGAATAGAATGACAGGGATATGGAAGATCACGAACTGAAACCACAAAGAGAAGCCAAAGAAGAACGTACCTGGGGGCTGCCCTAGGATAGCAGAGGGCAGGTCACGGTCTCCAGATGATCGCTACCTACAGGTAGCGATCATGTGGAGACCACTATATGCAGCTGGGTATCTGTGTGCAGGTGGCGGTCCCCTGAGGACCGCTATATCAATATTCCGGTTTCTGCAGAACTGCGACCTCCTCCCAGAATTGAAAACTGACAGAACTAAACGGAAAACCCAGAAAATGCTATCTAAACACAAACACACATACAGGACAATCACAAGAAGGCGAAAGCAACATTATGGGCACTAGGTGTCCCACCGTGATCCCCAAAAAACCAGGTTGTTGATAGATAATCCACCACCGAACTATAGAACAAACATATGAGCATGCAATATAACACAAGGGGAAAGGGGCAATGAAGATGAAGAAATGAACCGTGATCGCCACCAAGGGCTAACAACAGGAAACACCTTAGGAAATGAAAGGGGCCTGCTACGTACCTTGGAATGAAGAGAGAACGCGGCCGAAGGACGACCGCTACAATGATCGCTCTTAAGAAATGGGGTGCGGAAAACGTTGTGGATTACACCTTCTCACCTTCCAGCCAGCTAGAAGACGAGGGCCTCACATTCAAGCTTGCCTTTCTTGAGAATCAAAGCCAAAACAAGGGAGAAAAAACCCATTAGAAACGTGAAAGTGCAGCATCCATCCTGAATGGAAAATAAGCATGAAGAAAAAGGGCAGAATGCACCCGGGGAGGGTTCTTAACCCCTGTAGAAGGGACAAAAATATAGGTGTGTGTGTTGTGTACGAGTGAAGAGTGCAAAAGAGTTTTAAAATGCACCAAGACTGTAGTTAAAAGGAGATGCAAAATGTGCATGCGTGCAAAAATAGAGCATAAAACTGTGTAGAAAACAGAAAAGAACAGAAAATAAGTAGAACTAGAAGAAGGAGGATGAAGATAGGAGGCTTCCCTGATGATTAGGGGTCGAAGGAGATGAGTTGGCGGTTCGGCATGGCTTCGCCCCAAGTAGAAATCACCCTCCCACGGGCCCATGAAGCTATAAGGCTATTTATAGAGCCCAAAAAACTCCAACTCGGATTAGAGGATAATTACCCAAAAGAATGGATTTTGATCAATCAATACATGGGGTAATAGTGGGATAATATTCTAGGAATAGATAATAATCAATTTGGCTCGATATCCTAGGAGCAATCGGCGTGAAATAGGACTCCAAGGAGTCCACGGCCGGAGAAAATGGAGCCCAGGATAGTCGTGATTCTGCAACCAGAACGCGAACAGTCGCACGTCCGCAACCTGAAGAACACGATCAAGGGACAACTGTGACCTGTAAGGACATAACATGGCTCAGAGAATGGAGTCGACACACCCACGGGAGATGGGTCGACGCACCCAAGAGAGAGGGAGGTCACGATCATGTGACGACCGCTACCTGATGGTAGCGGTCATCACCAGACCGCTACCAGAGGGGGCCAGCAACCCTCTGTCCGCTCGTTCAAATTGAGGAATTGGTTGATCGAAATTGGGAATCGGTCGACCAAACTGAGCTTTTGGTCGACCAAACTGAGCTTTTCAATAAGAAATGAGCCAGAAAAAGTGGTAATCAAAGGTAATAGCCTCTAAGGCTTTATGGGCTTGAAGAATGATCAAGAATGGGCTCGAAATACGCTCAAGGAAGGCTCCAAAATAATGGGTAATTTGAGACATCATAAAAGATGAATAAGAGATAGAACCCAACTTCCAGGCTAAAAACGAGTGTCAACACCCGCAACAGAGGCCACTGAAGGAGATGGCCCTGACCTACCTGAGCCCTACTAAAATGTACTCTACTACTGAATAGAACGAAGCTGACTTCGGCTTACCTGCACCTGCCCCTTCTTGGCCTGCTCTTGTGTCCTTGATAATTCTTCCTCCAGATCTACAGTTGCTTGATAAGCTACCTCCATATTGGTCACACGGGTAGCAACCACCACATGCCTAAGCACAGCCCTCAATCCTCTAATGAATTGTCGGGTCTTCATCCTCTCATCATCCATAATGTGGGGTGCATAACGGCCTACCTCAATGAACCTAGAGTAACACTACATCACATACATGTCTCTTTGAATCAGCTCCAGAAATTGGTACATCTTCTTGGATCTAATATGCCCGGGGCTAAAAACATGCTCAAAAGATTCAAGAAATTCTTTCCATGAAATCTGTCGAAGAGGGTGAGACTAAAATGCTGACTCCCATTCTATAATCCACCATGACAACGCTGGGCCTTGTAGTTGATAGCTAGCCAGCAACACCTTCTCATCTTCCACACACTCCATGGAGAGGAACACCCTTTCCATAGCATCGATCCAAGCCCTCATTGCATCAGAGTCTGGTTGTCCCTCGAATTGAGGTGGATGGAACTGCAGAAACTCCTTCAACGCTCACCCATTGCCTCCTTGAGATAAAGAACCCTCTCTGGCCCCCCTACCAAAGTATCGGAGATAGAACTGATACATGCCCTCAGAGAATTCCTCTCGTCCCTATGCTCTTATTGCTACCGCAGTCGATGCCCTGCTCTGCCCCTCTTGATCCTCGGCCGACTGCACTTGCTGGGAGCGGGTCCTCCTTCTAGGCGCCATAATCTTCTAACACAAAGGGAAGAAAACGGCAAAATGAATAAAACACACGGTACCTTATACCTATTGCCAATAGTACTGCCTACTATGGACTTTTAAGACTGCTGCGATGAATTTAGATTCTTATGCGCCCCCACAACCATGCTCTAATACCATCTATAACGACCCAAGATCCGAATATTAAGAAAGACCATAATATTCTTGGATCCTGGCGTGCCACCCACGAGAGGGAGTCTTGGAAGGGTTAAAGGGATGGTGTGGCAGTATATAAGAAACTAAAATAATTACAACTAAACCATGCTCAACATAATTAATGCAAGAAATAAATAGTTATATAATTTAACAATTACATAGTCCAGAATCTATATGTCCAAACATAAGTGTAGTAAACTAAAAAGGTACAAGACCACCGGGCATACTGCATCTCTAGCAAATTGGTGTTAAGTCTGACTATCGGCTCCACGCGAAGGCTCAGAAGCACAACGTGCAACCCGCGCCTTACCTGAAAACAAAAGGGGGTGAGCCTCGTCTCATCGGCTCAATAGGGGTCCCGCGGATCCCCACCTTACAATGATAAGTACACGGTGTAACAAATAATTTGGAACAATAAGTATAACAAAAGTAACCACAATTAACAATTAAAGAGAAGTAACCTCGTCACACGTGTACCATTGCTATTTATAGTACACCATGAGTCGATGTCGTATAATAGGATACACTTGCCCACCCGAACGCTAAGCCACAACCGTAAGAAACAAGGATCACCACACTCGAGTGACAGGAGCACTACCTACTAGAAGCAAGGCCGGATGTGTCCACTGATGACTTAGTCTACAGCCTCAGGTGTCTCCCGACATGTCCCAAGTAGAAACTGAGACATCGTGACGCGGGACGACCGAAGGGGATGCCCTGGGACCTATGAGGTAGCAAGCACGACCCGAACCATGGACCCTGGAAATAGCAGACTGACCAAATTGGTATCAGAGCAAGTTCACTGACATGTTCTAACCAAGTCGGGTCCTAGGCCGTGGGAGGCTAGGCCATCAATGCTTGATGGATCTCGCCTCATTTGCCATTGTCATGGCCAAGTTCAGAGAGATCTCAGCAGCGGTGGACTCCCTCGAGGACTGCATCGATCGACGAATAGCCCGCGTCGATCGACTATTCTCTCACCAGCAGCCTGTTTACCCCAGTCGGTCTCTCCAACCGGAGGTCCACAATGAGCCACCTTACACTACCCTTCAGCCTCCTCGGCTGGCATGTTGATGGGAATCAACACCGGGAATTGGCATTTTTAATTTGCATTTGTGTCCTTTTATTTATTTTTATATCCATGGGAAAATATATGTGCAATTGTAAGGCTTTATAAGTAAAAATGTGAGTCTTTAGGTTTTAGTGGGTTTTTGTGCAAAAGTCCAATCGGTCCAGCAAGGGGCCCCCACACTCTTTCCCATTGGTCCACCTAAGCCCTAGGGACCCATGTGGGGCTAGTCAAAGGTCCAAGGTGGGCTTCTAGATGATTGACCATTCAAAGGGGACAATGGGTAGAAAATGTCAAGATTCCATCCTTCATGGTCAAGGCCCCCCCCCCCCATATAATGTATTTTAATAGGTTCCAAAACACATGGGGAATTAAATATTCTCTATCCCAAGTATGCCCCTCCCAACCCTAGATCTGAGGTTAGTTTAGGTCTTTTTACATTTCTTACAAATACCTTGTAATTTATGAATTACTTAGCATTAATGAAGAAATAATTCCATTTGTGCTCAATTGGCCTAAGGGCGCCCCTCTCTCCTCCCCTGGAGCTGTGAAGGCTCTCCTTCAGATGTGTGACGCACCTCCACCGCCACCTCTCTGAGTGCGACGCTCAGCTCCGCCGCCGTTCGTGCCGCCATCGCACCGCCACCGCCATCGCCGGAAATTCTATCCAAATCAAGACATAGCCCCCTTGTCCAATTTTTAACTCCCAGCTCCGTGATCTTCTGGAGCCCAAATTTTGAGGGTAGGTTCCCCACGCAAATACCCTCTCCCAAAAAAAGTTTCCCAATTTCTGGTCTTCATTTTCTATTTTTCCAATTTCGTGTACTTCAGCCTTCCAATTCTGTCTCTATTCTGTCGTGTGTCACAACAACCTTGTGTTTCCATTGTTTGATCCCCTTCCCCTTTTTTTATTGAGTCCAAATTTAGACTGGGTGTTCTACCCATCCAAACACGTCTCCATAAATGTTTGCTCGAATTTAGAAGTTCTTTCCCCCTACCAAAAATTTAAAACTCAGTCAAATTTTAGTTCTGTCCTGTGCAGTCCAGATCCGACCCACCAGTGCCATAAAATCTGTTTCCCCAACCAAACCAACACTAACAATTCCACAAAAAATATCCCCGTCTTCCTTACTTCTTTCTCTATAACTTTCATCAAGGAGTCAACTACTAGATCCGAAGTTTTTCCTTCGGTCAACTCTTGTTCTCAGAAAAACTTAGATTTGTCCTGTCAGATCTGGTTCTGTCAACCAGCAACTGGTAAATTCGAACAAGGCCAGCTCCTGGAAATTCAAGAATTTTTTCTCTAGCCATAGATCGAAGTACTTCAAGTCAGCTTTCCAACGGTACCACTTTCGCGTCGATCCGACGTCGGGAGTGATCGCATCAGTTGGTCTCGCCGGGTCGCGCGCTGTAAAACAGAAGCTTCAGATCCGTGGGTAGCAAGGTCAACAAGTGAAGATCGGAGCCGACTCGCCTTCCACAAGGCGAACCAGCGTGCCGACGCCCCAGGGAGCGTCCCTCCAGGAGCCACCGTCACAGCGGTACCACTCCGGGCCCACTCGGACCCGCCTACCAGCACGTGGGCCCCACAACTAGCAGCTTGCGCCGTCCGAACGGCGCTGACGGGGTGATCAAAGTGCTGCATGTCAACCCAAGATCGATCCTCCCGGGCCCACTTGTAGCCCGTTACCTCCCTGGGTCGAGTGGTCATCAAAATTCACTGCTGTAATTTAAATATTTATTGTACCGGGAGTTACTGACTTGGCCGAGATCGTCTTCCCCACGCCCGACGCGTGGAGGTAAATTCACTCCCTCTCCCTTTCGCATTTGCTTTACTTGTATCTATTTGTATATGCCGTTGCGAGTGTTAGGATTCTTAGCCCGATATATTGTTATCACCGCTGCGAGAGAGCGAGAGTGAGTGACCCATCCTATGACTAGATCAGAGTACACGCGGAAGAGCCGACTACCCGACTCATTACCGGTTTCTCAACCGCGCACGGTCCCATGCATCCCTCGCTAGGGACACCCGCGAGCTAGAGTCCTAGGGCGCGTGTCCGTCCTGCATCAATTTGGTATCAGAGAGCCAGTTGAGTCTAGGGTAGTCATTAGTCTTTGTTTAAAAATAAAAAATAGAGTCATCTAAGTCGAGTCTAAGTTTAAGTCGGTCCGAGGTTTCATCGCATATCATTGTTCGGTATATAAAAAGGTGTCGCCCGACCGTTAGGTTATGCCTATCGAAGACGTGATTCACTCGCGTGAGAGGATCTTCGGATCCCCGGACTCTGGCAGGTACCGGATCTTGGTTTAAGTCTAGGGTGCATTAGTTAGTGCATTCCAACCTTGCATAGTCGTGTCTAGCGTCTTGTCCAAGTGTCAGCATGTCCGTCTTGTAGTTCCCAATTTCTAATGGAATCTCGATTGCCCAGGCGATATGACCGTTGGCACACCCATGGGCTTGGCAACCACCCTCTCCACTTCTGTAGGCCAGAAGCCTCAGATTTTTATGGCTCCAATGACCCAGGCGACTACCTCAAGTGGGAGGCCGCTATGGACACATACTTTAATTGTTATACCATGTCCGAAGCCGGGCAATTCTATTTTGCAAAGGATAGGCTTCTCCACGAGGTGGCCGAAAAGTGGAGAGACATCGAAGGCTTGAGAGAGGTTAGGAGGCAATGGCCCATTGAATCATGGTGGGACATGAAGAGAGTGCTTAGGAGAGTCTACCTTCCCCATCCATTCCCTTCCAACCCGTCCCACGCATTTACTTCCAACCCCGTGGGTCACTCCTCCAACCGACCCCACCAACTCACTTCCAACCAAGTGGGTCATAATCGGAGGCAAGGAGCCCCGCACTTAGATGAGCACCGACCCAAGCCTAGGCCGGTTGATTACGGGCGAGTCCAACGCGATACCCCTACTCCCACCCATACCATTGCCAAACTTGTGCAAATGATTTCGGAACGGGTGGACAGGAGGTGCGCTTATTTTGAGTCGCTGGTCTCCCCTTGCCCACCTCCGAGGCAGTTGGTAGCCATACTCGAGCCTTGGGAGGCCATAGTCCGCAGCCCCAACCCGGCCAGACCTACGGGGTTCCAAGGACCACTTCCCCTCCGGGAGGACATGCCTTCCTCACCCATGAGAGCTCTTTTGCCGCCACCCTCACATCTTTATTCGGATCCATCTAATTTGGACCCACCTCATCCAGAGCCACCCGTGTTTCTAATGGGAACGCTTTTCATAGCTGAGCCACTTTTTAGCTGGCTCAAGGATGGCTGAGTCCCTACCCCACCTTGCTATCTACCCATGGACCCCACCTTACCTATAGTGCCCGTCAACTCCTACCACACGACATTCCGGTCTAGTCACCACGTTGATACCTTGGGTGACCTTATTATGGGTCTACATTGGCAATGGACGTTGACGCACTTATTGGCCCGAGGTTTCGACCAACCCACCAGCCGTAGCTTCACCCATCTGGCCTTCGGGTCCATTACCTCCGTGTGCATCGTGGGTTGTGTCACCACGGAGATTCTCTTATTCCTCCCTTTGTCGGCCGAGCCTACCTACATTCCTTTTATCCCGAGGGAGGAACCATATCTTCTATATACTGTCCCATCCACCACGATGGATGAAGGTGACCACCCACACCATCAAGAATTTCATAATTGGGACCGTATCACATGGGAGCCCATCTCATGGGGCCATACCTTCTTTGACCCTTTTGACCCCTTCACTAGTGAACCTCCCGAGCTACCATAGACACTCCACTTCTACCTTGCCGAGGGAGTCCTCTACCACACCCCTCACACTGGGGCCTGGCAACCTTCACATGGCAATAGATCCGAACCATCATATGGGGGTAAAGACAACTTTGGCTCTCTTGGCCAACCCAAATCCCATAAAAGGATGATGCATGACTGGGTCATACTTGGACGTGTAGATGTTTCCCATGCCACCAACCTCCGGTTACGTAACATGCATGCATGGCACACATTCGGGTGTCCTGGTCCACCCTTGCATGTGTATGGGTCGGACTAACAATAGGCTTGTCTAGGGTCTTATGTGTCTGTGCATACATCGAGTTGAGTCGGTCCTTTGTACACTCGTGTTGTCAGTCTCTTTCGAGTGCGATACTTGTCAGACTTTGGGATCGGCTCTACCTCTACATATCGAATCTAGTCATATAAGGGCCCCAGCGGTGATTCCTAGTGAGTCTTTGAGCCGCCTCCCTCATTTGAGAGTGACCCCACCTCGGAGTGTCCACCGCTAGCCATGTTCCCCAGCAGCGTGTGCATATCGAATCTATACGGGATGAGCATGTGACGATTACTTGGAGTGGAGCATACTCTGCGCTTCAAGGGTCGGTGACAGATCCGCCAGAGCTACTCGAGCAGCCGCACCCCATACTCGACGAGGTCGAGTTCTTCCCACTCGGGGACAATTGATGGGAATCAACATCGGGCACTGACATTTTTAATTTGTATTTGTGTCCTTTTATTTATTTTTATATCCTTGAGAAAACATATGTGCAATTGTAAGGCTTTATAAGCCAAAATGTGAGTCTTTAGGTTTTAGTGGGTTTTTGTGCAAAAGTTGAGTCGGTCCAGCAAGGGGCCCCCACACTCTTTCCCATTGGTCCACCTAAGCCCTAGGGACCCATGTGGGGCTAGTCAAAGGTCCAAGGTGGGCTTCTAGATGATTGACCATTCAAAGGGGACAATGGGTAGAAAATGTCAAGATTCCACCCTTCATGGTCAAGGGGGCGCCCTCCCCCAATATAATGTATTTTAATAGGTTCCAAAACACATGGGGAATTAAATATTCTCTATCCCTAGTATGCCCCTCCCAACTCTAGATCTGAGGTTAGTTTAGGTCTTTTTACATTTCTTACAAATACCTTGTAATTTATGAATTACTTAGCATTAATGAAGAAATAATTCCATTTGTGCTCAATTGGCCTAAGGGCGCCCCTCTCTCCTCCCCTATAGCTGTGAAGGCTCTCCTTCAGATGTGTGATGCATCTCCACCGCCACCTCTCTGAGTGCGACGCTCAGCTCCGCCGCCGTTCGTGCCGCCATCGCACCGCCACCGCCATCGCCGAAAGTTCTGTCCAAATCAAGATAGAACCCCCTTGTCTGATTTTTAGCTCCAAACTCCGTGATCTTCTGGAACCCAAATTTTGAGGGTAGCTTCCTCATACAAATACCCTCTCCCAAAAAAAGTTTCCCAATTTCTGGTCTTCATTCTCTATTTTTCCAATTTCATGTTTTTCAGCCTTCCAGAACTGTCTCTGTTCTATCCTATGTCACAGCAACCTTGTGTTTCCATTGTTTGAGCCCCTTCCCCTTTTATTATTGAGTCTAAATTTGGACTGGGTGTTCTACCCATCCAAACACGTTTTCACAAATTTTTGCTTGAATTTAGAAGTTCTTTTTCCCTCCCAATAAATTAAAACTCAATCAAATTTCAGTTCTATCTTGTACAGTCCAGATCCAACCCTTCAGTGTCATAAAATCTGTTTCCCCAACCAAACCAACACTAGAAATTCCAAAAAAATATTCCTGTTATCCTTACTTCTTTCTCTACAACTTTTATCAAGGAGTCAACTTCTTGATCCAAAGTTTTTTCTTCGGTCAACTCTTGTTCTCAGGAAAACTTAGATCTGTCCTGTCAGATCTGGTTCTATCAACCAGCAACTGGTAAATTCGGACAAGGCTAGCTCCTGGAAATTCAAAATTCTTTCTCTGGCCATAGATCTAAGTACTTCAAGTCAGATTTCCAACGGTACCACTTTCGCGTCGATCCGACATCGGGAGTGATCGCAGCAGCTGATCTCGCTGGGTCACGCGCTGTAAAACAGAAGCTTCAGATCCGTAGGCAGCAAGGTCAACAAGTGAAGCCCGGAGCCGACTTGCCTTTCACAAGGCGAACCAGTGTGCCGACGCCCCAGGGAGCGTCTCTCCAGGAGCCACCGTCACAGCGGTACCACTCCGGGCCCACTGGGACCCGCCGACCAGCACATGGGCCCCACAGCCAGCAGCTCGCGCCGTCCGAACCACGCCTACGGGGTGATCAAAGCGCTGCCCGTCAACCCAAGATCGGTCCTCGCAGGCCCACTTGTAGCCCGTTACCTCCCTACGTCGAGTGGGCATCAAAATTCACTATGGTAATTTAAATATTTACTGTACCGGGAGTTACTGACTTGGCCGGGATCGTCTTCCCCACGCCCGGTGCGTGGAGGTAAATTCGCTCCCTCTCTCTTTCGCATTTACTTTACTTGTATCTATTTGTATATGCCGCTGTGAGTGTTAGGATTCTTAGCCCGATATATTATTCACCGCTGCGAGAGAGCGAGAGTGAGTGACCCGTCCCGTGACTCGATCTGAGTACACGCAGAAGAGCCGACTACCCGACTCATTACCGGTTTCTCAACTACGCACGGTCCCACGCATCCCTCGCTAGGGACACCCGTGAGCTAGATTCCTAGGGCACGTGTCCGTCCAGCATCACATGTGTTCCCCTTCCATTTGCAACTCCCCCTCCAACGGAGCTACAAGTCGTGGTGATTGAGTCGCTGCCGGAAGACGAGCCGATACCGGTGGAGATCTATGAGCCGGATCCCGAGCTGATGCAGTGCACTGCTGAACGCATCCCGATCCACCCGAAGCAAGAACCTCCCATGCAAGAGCATGACGGCCCCATCACCGATGGGGTTCCTATAGCGGCTCCCACCATCCCTCCCGACGCCCTTCACCGACCGCCGGAGCTGCCCCACGTTGATCCCATGTGGCACGAGTTCTACACGGCCTATGAGAAGTGACACCCCGGCATACATCACGTGATCATTTGCCTCGACCCTTGGTCATACCCTCCGGCGATCATCATGGTCGTGCTTCCCCATTTCAAGATTCGGGGTCGAATCTTTTCCAACCGGGGGGGGGGGGGTATGATGAGGACATCAAAGTGGGGACTTAGTGGACCGGCCCCATTGGTAGAGAGGTCGCTCCCATCCCATGGCCCATTAGGCCGGGCCCATCTAATTTTTGGGATTTTCTCTTTTATTTATGATGTAATTTCTTTCTTATTCGCATTTAGTTCTTAGTGGGTCAGCTAATTGGGCCCAAAAGGCCAAGTTAGCTAGTGGGTCTAGTTAAGGGTCATAGGTTGCTTATTGTTACCCCGGATAGCATGGTGTTTCTTCATTTGTTAGAGGTAAGTTTGGTCATTTGTAAACCCTGGCCTCTCCTATAAATAGGAGACCAAAGGGCTACATTTGAGTTAGTGAAAATTTGGAAGAAAATCAATTTTGTGTGAGAATTATTGGTCTTTCTCCCCCTCTCACTCTTGCGCACCCAACTCTCGAATGAGGGCATCTCATAGCGCTCTTGTGAACCGTGTCACACCGACATCAAAAAATTAAGAACAAATTATTAAGTAAAAGAAAATGAGCAAGACATTGCTAATGGAGTGTGATCGCCAGAGGGATTAGCTCAAAAGGAAGGAGAATGATCGTGAATACCTGGTAAGAAAAGTGATGCGGGATGGATTGTGGTTTTCCTCCTTCTCCTTCTATCAGCTGGCCGATGAAGGGGGTTTCTCTTTCTTGATTACCCTTAAACAAAACACAAACAACCAAAATAGAAGAGGATTAGCCAAGTGTAGTATCAATCCACAATTATAATAAGATAATGAAATATGAACATGAAGAACACACCTTTTACTCTTTTTAAAACCCCTAAGAGAATTAGGGAGAGGAGATATGATGCAAAGACTAAAACCTTAGACGTATGAAGAATCAAACCACTATGTGGTAAAGGAGGATGGTGAACAATGATGGGATGAGCAACAAGCTAAATGCAATAATTCCCTGCTGTTCCTAACAATAGTAAAGGGAAATAACCAAATAGAGGGGCCTTCGGCTGCTGCAACAGGGAGGAGGAAGAAGCAACGAACAGCAGCAATCCGTGTGTCTCTGTGTGTATCTCTCTGTTTAAAAAAAAAGATCTCCCCGCTTCTTCTCTCGCGCGAGCAGAACAAAGGCTCTATTTATAGGGTACAAACCATAGATTTAGTAGGATTAAAACTTTCAACACTCATCTACAACAAGGCCTCTACTTACCTAATCCAACAAGGTGATCAAATCAGAGCAGGGAACTCTCCAGGAAAGGGTCGTTCGAACAGGACACGGAAGGGGAAAAGACGACTCGCGTAAGGACGTCAATTGAAATTGACGACCTGCCTTACGGCGTTAATTAAAATAACGACCTAGACAAAGGCGTCAATTCATGGATTTAATTTTAGCAACAAAATCCTTTCCTTAATAAAAATCATGAAATGACGCCTGTACAAATGGGCGTTAGTTGATAAACGACCATGTGGGGGACGTCAATTCTTGCTTTTCCAATTTGTTTAGGATATGTAAAATTCTAGAAACTGACGCCTCTGACGAAGGTCGTCCTTTCATTAAGAGACGCCCAAGGCTAAGCCGTTATTTAAAAGACGCCCCACGTCAAGTCGTTAATTCCAATAAATGCTAAGAAAATCACAAAAAACACATAAAAATAGAAAAAACTTCATATTATAGCAATATTGAAGTTCACTTTGGGGCGTCACATGGTGACATGAGATTTACTCGACATAGCGTCAGTTTTGGCGTGTCTACAGCTGCCCCGCCTTGGCGTCTGCTTTGCAAGGGAGTGAGACGGAATAAAGCGAAAGTGCAACCAGCGGAATGAAGTGTAACGAACTGATAAGTAGATGCCAAGGTGTGATGTGACACGCCTCCGACACTAAGTGTTGGAAATCTTTCCAAGACTCTGAATGAAACAACTCTGGATGATTACAAGAAAGCATTGATTAGCTGGGCCGAAAGGATTAAGCTAAAGGAACTAAAAATGTGCGCGAGGGCACGAAAGGGAGATACCATTGGAGAGCGGTTACCAGCCAATGTGGACGTGCTACAACCAAGGTAGATTTTGCAAGAAAAAGATAAAATGAATTAAGATAGAGACCCAGCAAATGAACACTTTCAAGGAACCAGCCTGAGCGGCTTCAAGGAGAATAAAGTACTTGATTTGGAATGGAATATCTCATTCCAACTTGATTAGGAGCGAGTGACCTTCATTATTGGCGCAATATGAGGATTTTCATCATTAAGCTCAAAGGTCCTACATGATGCATGCTGGGCTAAATGAAAAATTAAAAACAAACTAAAAATAAAAAATAATCAAGGATAATATTGTTAAGCCATCTAGACTTGGTCAAGAATCCAGATTTCTAAGCTGATACTAAGCCGAAGCCCGTTTGTCCACGCATCAACTCAGAAAGTGGAACCGTCGTCCCAGACCTTTAATGACTCAACGGCCTATCCGTGCGATCAAGACTTTCCTGGAATTATCACTATTTTTGATGAAGGGGAACTTAAATTCCACGTTCATCAGAACCACAAGGTCCTTGATATACTATAATAGCGTAGATACCATGTAGATAACAATGCTTACAGGAGAAACACAAAAGATGGAGTGATGTTACCCTAATCAGTCAACCACGCATTTCCAGATCTGCATTCTTCTACGCTTAAAGATTCATCAGTCCCCATAAAAAAATGATCAACTCATGAAAGAATTCTCAACTTAAAATGATCATAAGTGCATAATATAAAGGCCTCTAATAATAAAAGATAGCACTTAAGTTCATAAAAATGTCATAAAGCAATCCAACATATAAGCCCAGAAATTGACGACCATAGGAAGCGGCGTCCAAATAATAAAAGATGACCAGCATAAAGGCGTTAATTGCATGATTAGGAATTGGAAAGCAAATGACGCCCTTCAGAAAGGCGTTAAATAAAAGGGGACCTGAAGCAAGTCGTTCATTCAATAAATGACGCCCTGAACGCTGTCGTTAATTCACTGAAATTCCAATCCGTTTCTGAAACAGAAAGCTTGAAACACAATCCTATTCGTAGTCAAATCCTCAACTTCGAACATCCATCAGAACCTTCAAACTTCCCTCAACTTCGAACATCTATCAGAACCTTCAAACTTCTATAAAAGGAGGAGTTTTCCTTCAGTAATTCAACGAGATCCTTTCTGTTATGTTATTTTCTTCTTTTCGTTCATTCACAGGTGCAGGTGCTGCAACCTGCTGCTATCTTCGTGAAGATCAGTACCGCAACACACTCTTGAAGTATGCAGAGAGCTATTAAGAAACCGAAGACTTCCACTCCCAGGCTTTCCAAATTTAACGGTCATATCAGCAACCAAATTGCCATGAACCAGGTATTTAAAAACTTGAGCTGCTTGTTTCGGTGCTTCTTCTATTGCTTCTTGTTCATACATTATTCCCTTCAACTCTCATCCTTTTCTCTTCTACTCCATGCCTTCTCTTCACAGGACTATCCAAATATTCCAGGAGCAAGGAGATTCACAAAGAACAAATGGCTTCCCCTCTTGCTTTCCAAGTTCAATTCTGACATGAGGGCCTTCCTATCTAGATGGCATCTCCTAGGTTTAGTCACCCATGCCAAACACTATGACCAAATTCACCTAGATTGGGCAGCTATAGGAGCTCTTGTGGAGATATGGCACCCTTCTACCCACACCTTCCTTTTCTCTACCTTTGAAGCCACAATTTTATTAGAAGAATTAGAAATGATCTTAGGCTTAAAGAAGATGAAACAAGGGGATGAGGAGAAGATGGCCATCATGCCAAGGCAAATCACCTCTCATGAATTACTATCAAGCTTGATTCCTAGTCCCAACCTAGTGAGCCAAATCAAAGCCACCAAAGGGATTAACCTCTTAAAGCTTGCCTCATGGGTCTGCAAAAGGGCCGACCAAGCTAAAGAGGATGATGAGGTAGAGCGGGTGGCAAAGGCCTTCGTCGTATGCTTGGCGGGAGCGATCTTGTTCCCCTCCATGGAAGATTTTCTAGAAGAGTCCCAGTTGAGTGCTATAGCTAGCCTTTGGGAAGGAGAGAGAGTGGGACCGGCGATATTAACCTACCTATATAGTGGGCTCACCTCGGCGGCAATGGGGAGACCGATTTATGGATGCATGATCATTCTTTCGAGTTGGGTAGATCTCCATTTTAAATTTGACTCATGCGAGGAGGCCCAACAACCATCAAGGATATTCTCTAAAAGCCCTCTTTCCTATATGACCGGCTCATTGGGATTGAGCAATAGAGTGATGAACCGGATTCCTCAAATCAAGAAAAGAGTGGAATGGAGGGAGCACCTCAAGGTGATGCCTAAGAATTTCTTCACATGCGCCCCGGGACTACTAAAGGCTCAAGAACTCCGCACACGATTCTCTCCCGGGACGGATCTTCGGCTAATAGGTGCCACGGAATTTGCACTATACAACTCTCATAGATGCCTTCCCCAACTCGGGCTCCCACGGTGATTGTTCGAGGACTTATCTCATCTCCCTCCTATCAAGACAAGGGACATTGGCAGCAATGAAGATGGAGAAGAAACCACCACAATTCAAGCTTTATGGAGAATCAGCAAAGCACATCAACCTGTGGAAGACTTGGAAGAAGACAAAGATCAGTGGAAAGCATATGTAATA
The DNA here is from genome assembly GCA_022559845.1 of Amorphophallus konjac. Lineage (NCBI taxonomy): Eukaryota > Viridiplantae > Streptophyta > Magnoliopsida > Alismatales > Araceae > Amorphophallus > Amorphophallus konjac. The sequence goes on along the minus strand of CM040125.1, from coordinate 108,989,007 downwards.
GCTTTAAGAAGTCTAAGGCCCAAAATGGCTCATTAGATGGATTGTAATATTTTCATCAATAAAACAATGATAATCTTCTGAGTGAGCCAATCATTATGCTTCTGATTAATTTCTCCAACAAACAGTGTTTCTGTTCTGAATAACGACTTAGAGAATGGCGTCAATTCCAAAAGTAATGCCTTCACACACGTCGTCAATCATTAATCAATTTCTGAAATCCAAAATATCAATTCCCATGATTGACGCCTTTAGCAAGTGGCGCTAATTGATTCACGTCTCAGGTCAAGGTGTCAATTTGATTCAAATTCCAAAGATTAACCGTTAAAATCTAAAAATAACGCCTTCAGATGAGCCACTTCTTATGTAAAAAACGCCTGCAACGAAGTCATCAATTAAAAAGCTGTAATGATGACTTCAATCACATCTATCAATTCCATTAAATGCGCCTGACGACGGTTACGGATTCCCACGCAAAGATAAAATGACGCCCCCATGCATGTCGTCAAATGTTGAAATCATGCCCAGAGTATATCCGTCAATTCCAAAAGAGACACCTTTCCTTAGGTCGTTAATTAATTTCGACCGTTTGATTTCTCTTTCCCTCCTTTCTTCTTCTTCCTTCGTCCTCTTTCCCTCTTTCCCTCTTCTGCAACCCTAACCGCAAAAACCCTCCCTCTCCAAGTCTCTCACTCTTACTATCTCTCTCACTCTCTACTGGCAGCCATGGCCGGCGGTGGACTAAAACGCCAACGTGTCTCGGCCCCCGATGTGGTGGACTTGGAAGGCGGAGAAGCCGTGGAGGAACACGCCGTGGAAGAGCTTCCTCCCGCGGCGGCCGAGGAAGCTCCATCGGCGGAGCGCAGCGAGGAGGAAGAAGACGAAGAAGATGAAGGTGAAGATGAAGGTGAGGAAGACGGAGGAGAGGAAGATGATGGCGAAGAAGATGAAGGAGAAGAAGAGGAAGGAGGAGATGAAGAAGGAGAAGGACAAGAAGGAGGAGGAGAAGAACCACCGGTCACGGCGGCGATCATTCCTCACCTCGGCCAACCCCGACGGCCACGGCAACCCCGTCCTCAACTCCAGGGAGGGCTGGTGGTTCCCGAGCGATGAAAGGTAGGCCTCAAACCCAATTTTTTTATTTTTCTTCAATTTTATTTGCATTTTCCATGATAGCCATAGCTCTCGGGTGACACAGAGAAAAGACGCCCCCAGGGGTGTCACCAATTAAACAACGCCCCCCATCGGGGCGTTAATTTCAATTAATTAATTTTTACTAAAAAAGATAATTCATGAATCACGCCCTGCAGCATGTCGTTATTTAGAAATTATCATGTTTTAGCTTCATGCTGTTATTTTCAATGCTTCCTTTTTTATTTTTAATATATGTATGCCCCTGCTTATTTATTTCGCATGCTGTTTTTTTTTTTATTTTAAAAACCCTGGGAAAACAACGCCCCCCATCGGGGCGTCAATTCATTAGGCAACGACCAATGGAGTGGTCGTCAATTAAAAAAATTCCAGAAACGCATTTTAGGATAAAATAACCCATTTAAACCAGCGCCCCACGCAAGGGCGTCAATTCAATAAACAACGACCATTGGAGTGGTCGTCCATTAAGAATTTCCAGAATTTCTTTTCGGGCAAAAAATTGCTCATTTTGAACAACGTCCCCCACTGGGGCGTTACTTAAACAACTGACGACCCAGGGATGGGCGTCAATTCAAAAAACTCTCAGAAATTAGTTTCAAAACAACGCCGCCCACAGGGGCGCCTTTTAAATAAACAACGACCCATGCTGGGTCGTTAATTCAAAGAACGCACAACATCACCAGAAACCCATTTGGAAATAACGCCGCCCTTAGGTGCGTCAATCATGAAAACCACGACCCTAGGTAAGTCGTTAATTAACAAAACAGCAAATATCTCATCAAATGAACTTCCACATGAAAACTTAAGCAAAAATTTCTTTTATATGCATGCAGGGGCTGATGAGGACGCGTATTTGTTGGGTCCAGGTCCGAGTAGTGTATTACGGCCTCCCCGAGTTTCAGAGGGCTAGAGTAGACGCCATGGGGTTTGGGGATTTTCTTAGTATTGAGCCAGTCAGACCCGACCTACCCTTGATCCAGGTTTTGAGAGAGAGATGGGATAGGTCGAGTCGGGCATTTCTGATGCCGTGGGGACACATGGTCCCCAGCCTAGAGGATGTGGCTAGGATTACCAGGTTGAGGGTAGACGGCGAGGCAGTGAGCGGGATCACCCTGCCCGACTATAGCGAGCTTACACAGAGACTGCTAGGGCTAGAGACCGTCTATGAGACACCTAGCGAGTGTAGGACCATCTTTCGCACCGACCTTACCATTGCTATGGGATTGGGGGACTCTAGGCAGAGATCTAGGGTGTCCTTAGAGCAGTTTTCGCAAAGATTGATAGATGGGGTTAGGGCTGCCTATTGCCAGGACCCAGCTGACAGAGAGAGGGTAGACAAAGATTTGAGGAGATTTCTATTCTTGATGCTCGGGAGGCTGCTGCTTGGCACGAAGGGTGATGTCATCAACTGCCGCTTCCTAGGGATACTCGAGGACTTGGAGGGAGTCGGCCGATACGCCTGGGGAGCAGCGCTACTGGCGCACTTGATAGCCGACCTATCCACGGGGACTGGTCATGAGACGACTGTCAGTGGCTTTTCACCATTTCTTCAGGTATGCATTTTTTTGTTATTTTCTTGTTAGAATGCATATGCATATGAATGCTTTGCTAATGCGATGCATGAATGGAGATTTGGAGCCATTTGTACATGCCGATGGGGCGCGTGGACCCACGGCCCAGAGCTGAGGGATCCTTCCCTCTGGCACGACGCTGGCTACCTGTGGTGATTGAAGCCCCACTCGCCTACGAGTTGCGAGTGTTACGGAGGGAGTTCCGATACTTCCCTGCCTCACTGGTATGTATGATTAATGTGATGCATTTTTTTTTATTAATTAATTATTATGATGAGATGATGATGATATGCATGTTTATGGATGCAGGTGCGGTGGAGACCCTACGAGGGGATGACTGATGAGGGCCAACCGTGGGTCGTAGCGGGTAGACCTCGTTTTGGGCATGAGCTTTGGGTTCATTGCCTGAGCGAGATTGAGCCGCTACGGCTTAGGCTGGTGATGAGGACACTCGACCTACACCAGGAGTGGATCGAGGTAGGAGAGCCGCGTGGGATAGGCAAGAAGACACGCAGTCGCATGAAGGCGATCGACTGGAGAGTGCGGTTCTCCGACCAGTACGCTGACTGGCAGCGCGACGGGACCCGAGTTACTTCCCAGGCAGCGGACAGCTCCGAGTACCTCCGACGCTACTGGGAGGTTTACGCCGGTCGACCCCAGATGAGGGTCTTAGGGGTATGTATGAATGCATTTTTTTAATACTTTGCTTATGTATATCTATTATGCGACTAATATGTGGTGAATGCAGGATGCACGAGACATAGCAGCGATGGACATGCAGACCCACCTCCACAGCTTGGAGGCCCAGTTGGCTGCCACACGGGCAGACCTTGAGACCCTGGTGAGTGTTTAATTTATCTATATGCACATGAATGTTTGGATTATTTGATGATTAGCCACTGACAATATTAATAAATGCAGCGTGCCCAGTAGGGAGCAGCAGGGAGAGAGACGAGAGAGGCCTCTAGCTCGAGAGGGCCTAGTGTAGAGGCGACTGCACTAGCAGAGCAGCTGGCCGGAGTAGTGACACGGGCCAAGGCGGCAGAGTGTGACCTCGCCACATGGGTATACCCTAAACCTTAAACCCAATTTCATTCAATTGTTGTATGATATGCTTATGAAAAGTTGTGTTCACAGACTGAGGAGCTCCGTGCCGCTCTTACCAGCATCGAGGAGGGGCAGCAGGCGATGGCCACGCGGGTGAGTTTTATTTAGTTTCAGTTGTATATGGCCTATTTCATGAATTATTGAACTGTGGAACTGATGAGTTGTTTGAATGTTTACAGACCTCGGAGTTACAGTCGGCACATACCCGGGCTGCCCTGGCCGGGGCAGAGTTGGCGATCCGCGAGCAGCGGGTCGTGGAGCTTGAGCGCGCCTTGAGGCGAAGAGAGGAGCTACCTCAGGACGTGGCGGAGCTACGAGTCGCCCTCGAGATGGAGCGGAGAGAGCGTGTTCGGGAGCGCGAGGAGCACCAGGCGGAGCGTGCCCGGAACCGCGAGCAGCACCAGGCGGAGCGTGCCCTGGATCGTGAGCAGCACTAGGTGGAGCGTGCCCAGGATAGTGAAGAGCGTTCAGCTTGCGATCGGGAGCTTACAGCCTTGAGGGCCCAGCTAGCCGTTACATAGGAGCGGCTACGAGCGACCGAGGAGCGGCTTCAGCGAGGCCGGGAGCGGGCGCGAGCTGTAGGGTACACCTTCACTAGTTCTACTTTTGTGGCGGGTTCCTCTCTCCGGCAGAGGAGCGAGGCAGAGGAGTCGGCTCGAGCTCCAGCTACTTCGCGGGGGTCCATGCTCCCTCCACCAGCGCCTCGTCGGGAGGACGAGAGTGAGGCAGAGAGTAGGAGAGAGGAGGGTGGAGGCGAGAGCTGAGAGACTACACTTGTACTCCTCTACACTCACACCTATACTCAGATATTTATGATGTATATATATATGAGATTGAAATTTTTGTTACCTGAGCACTTGTGTAGTTGTGTACTTGTATCTTCTTTTCCTTCTCGCCTTTTACTTTTGCCCTACGCTTGTAGTTCACACTTGAACAAACAGGTTAATCCATCTGTTCGACTTGGCCCCTTGCTCAATAAGCAAGGGATGTCTTTACTTTGACCTTGATAACGGGTCAAGGGGCCAAGCCTTTAATCAATGAAGGCAAAGAGTAGATATAAAATGCACCATGCAAGCAAGCAAATGCTAACTGAAATCAAAAGATGCCCCATACAAGAATGCAACCAAGCATATGAGAAACAAAAGGCTTGAAATTCCACAATTTTTTTGTTATTATATATATATATATATATATATATTTGTATTTTCATTTTGAAAGTGGGGCCCTCGATAGGGTTGTTAATTTAAAAAGGATGTCTATTCTAAGAGGCGTGAATTTTGAAAATTTTTTGTTTTGGAGGTAAGTATAGTACAGAGCTTTGAAACCTTAACCATCATAATCAAAAATTCATTAGACTTTCTCAAGAGACTTAACAAAAGAGTCAACGTGACTTGTACTTAGGTGTTTACTCATATTCTCTTGCAGCCCATCCTTCTTAGTCGGTCTTCGCCATTCTTCGAGTTCACAACCCACCATGGAGGGAGAAAAGAAGAATGATTAAGGAAGCTCACGAAAGGTTTTCAAGAATGGGGCACGCTCCTCCCCTACCCTAATGCCTGTTGGGATTCGGTCTTTAGCTTAGGGAAATTTTGTTGCTCTTTTTGCCCTTATTCATGCATGCTTACGACCATGGTTTTCCCTGCGGGGACTTTGCCCTCTTATCATGCTTTCTTTTATCATAACTTCCTTTTCTTTTCTTTTTTTTGAAACAGATAAAGACCTAATTGTACTTGGGCTTTAAGCATTTTGTTCCCTTTTGGGCCCTGACTTCCACCTACTGAGGCGGCGGGCAGGCTTGGTTAGTAACCCCTAACTTGTATTCCCTCTCGCGAGCCGAAGGGAAGAGAATAGGAAAGGCTTGTACACTCTTAGTTTGGGTCAGACTTTCCTCGAATTCCGGGCTACTCGAGTTTAAGAATAAAGCGTGTAGTGTGTGCGTGAATTGACCCAAGAGTTAAACCGTCGAGACTGAAGAATGAATTAAGAATTTTGATTATTTCGGCATAGTGGCCCACGTACCATACCAGCCTCAAAGATTTTTCTGTTTGTTTTATTTTCCTCTCTCTTTTTTTGTCTTTTGTCTTTTTCTCTTTTTTTTAGGGGTAGTATTTCTTTAGATAGAGACCATTCCAAGGATGAGTTAGCTCTTCGCCTTCAGCATTAATCAATCTATAAGCATTGCTAGGATAAACATCTTTTATGATAAAGGGTCCTTCCCAGTTTGGTTGGAGTTTTGAACGAGGTCCACCATGTTTTACAAAGATTCTTTTAATTACCATCTCACCGATTTTAAACTTTCTCTCAATTACTTTCTTTTGGTAAAAATGTGAAAGCTTGTTTTGATAGATACGCGCATGCTCAGCGGCGACCAAACGCTTCTCATCCAGGAGTTCCAACTAGGCAAGGAGAGATTCACGCCGTTCATCAATAGAGAATTCCTTGTCCAATTGTACTCGCAGAGAGGGAATGAGAATCTCATAAGGAACTACCGCCTCCATTCCATAAGTGAGGGCGAAAGGGGTCTGCCCAGTAGGAGTACGAATGGAAGTGCGATAGGCCCAAAGAGCTTCAACCAGCTTTTTTGGCCAATCCGTGAATTTATTAACCTCACACGTTTTCTTAACAATTTTAATCAAAGTTTTATTAGTTGCCTCTGCTTGGCCATTGCCTTGCGGGTAATAAGGAGATGAATGATGCAATGCAATGTTATAGCTATTGCAGAGATCTTTAAGCTCCTGAGAGATGAATTGGGGTCCATTGTCGATGACGATGGTACTTGGGATGCCAAACCTTGCGATGATGTTCTTCATTATAAACTTGCAAACGGTTGACGCTTTAATCTCTACGTAAGCTTCCGCTTCTGCCCACTTGGTGAAGTACTCCGTTGCCGTGAGAATGAATGACTTCTGCTTTGTAAGGAGGTTGGAATCACCAAGAGGTCCAATGATATCGAAAGCCCACATGGAGAAAGGCCATGGGGAAGACATAAGATGGAGTGAAGAAGCAGGAGAATGGATCTTATCGGCGTGTAGTTGGCACTTAACACACCTTCGGACATAGATAGAACAATCCTCTTCTAAAGTGGGCCAATAGAATCCTAGCCTAAGGATCTTCTTAGCTAGCATCTGGCTGTTCACATGACCACCACACACTCCTGAATGTGCCTCTTCCATGACCTTCCAAGATTCATCATCGTCAAGGCATCTTAATAAAACACCGGTGAGCCCTCTTCTATAGAGCACACCTCCAACCAAAACGTAACGTTGAGCCACTCTTCTAATTGCTTTCTTCTCTTCCGCAGTGGCTTCCTCGGGATAGGACTGATCATTGCAATATCTGGCAATCTCGTAATACCATGGTTTCTCCTCATCAGCCAATTCCTCTTCCAAATCTAACAACATGACCTCCCTGTTTTTAAGAGCTTCACTCTGCCTGACCTTCTCAAGCACCTTGTCCTTAATGTCGAGGAACGCACGATCCTTAATAGCTGGAGTGTCACGCTGATGAATGAGGGGAACATGGAAATCTCGTTCAGGAGGGAAGACTAAAGCAGAAGCCAATGAAGCAAGGGCGTCAGCTAAGATGTTTTGGCTTCGAGGGACATGGACAAAAATCAACTTGGTAAAGAGTTTGGCATAAGCTGAAGCAAGTTCCTGGTATGGCTTGAGCTTAGGATTGATAGTGCGGCATTTGACAAGCACCTGGCGTAGAATGAGCTGACTATCACCAACAATTCGTAATTGGGTAACACCATATTCGTGAGCGGTTTGCAGGCCGGTCAAAAGAGCTTCATACTCAGCTATATTTGTTGCATCCCCTAGTTGGTGTTTGGTTTCAATGATATCAAAACGATTGTGTTTGTGTGTGTATGTGGTTCATTGAGCAACATGTGTTATATCTTGAGTTGATGAGTTGATGGAGTTAATGTTCACTCTTGACAGTCATGTGAATACTTGGTTATATTTATGTTGGTTTGTAGGAATAAAACTTCATGGCTCATACTTGGAATCTTAAGGAGTCCATCAATGAAGCTCTTCTTCTTAAAGGGAGTTAACTCTGTTCATGTTTGAAAGTTATATGAATGATTTGTATTTAAGGATCTCATGCCTTGAATATTTTGATTTGCAGGATCAAAATCCATGCTTCATGTTTGGAACTCAAAGGAGTGCGTCAATGAAGATCTTATTGAAAAAAGGGGGTTACCTCTCTCATTGCATTGCAATGATTCTTCTACATTTCATTCATTTCATCTAATAGCTTTCAACGTCTTGGTTGGATATTTTCATACATTCTCTTCATAATATTTTTGGGCTTGAAATATTCATACAATACTTCATGAAAGTTGGTTCCATATTGCTCATGCATTGGATGAATGATTGGTCATGTGTACTTTGCTCTAAAAGCTTGAGTTAATGACTTCTGTATGAAAGAATTACATGAAGATGGCTTTTCTGGAGATGACTTCTTTTGGGTCTTAATCTATGAGATTGTGTTCACTGAACACACATTTCTAATTGACTGATAGTGACATATCATTCATAGAGTTATTGTGATTTCAATGTGTGCATGAATTTGTGAAACATGCTTGGAAGAATGCACATGCCCTGTACTCAAGAGAATTCATGAGAAAATATGTTTGCATGATTGGTATATATACTGATGTGTGAGATGCATGTGAAGATAATGTTCCTCGTGAAAATAAGGCTTCATGAATATTAGTTTTTGTCAACAAGAATGCCATTTGAATGAATGTGATTCCACGATAATTATGCATGCTTTGCATTTGGCGTACTTGTTAACACTTGTGTGATGAAGCATTTTATTGTTGAAGATTTGGTCGCCTTGTGTTTGAATGTTGAGCTCCCTTGTAGAGATTGTTAGTGCTTGATTCATGAGTTTGATTCTCAACTAACCTCTTAGTTTTTCATGTTTTTCAGGATGCAAAATCATTGTTGATCTTCATGGGATTATGGTAACATTTAATCAATTGTTTTCCTTTGGTTTGATGGTGGCTTTAGTTATTTTTTAAACTCAAACTATCTTACAGTCTTCATCATTTTCAATCCAACCATTGGATCTCCCCTCTAAAAATTTTATGTTGTAGCTCTGGGAGTCCTCTTTCCAACGCCTCCAGTCTCGCTTCGATCGGAGTTCGGAACTAGGAGAATTAACTCTTGCCGCCGAAGCGCGCAGAGCTATTTTTGTGTACCCTGCCTGAATGGGTCCACCCTTGGGGTCGACCCCCACTAAAAGGGTCGACCTATGGGGTCAACCCCTTTAAACCTGGCTCTTTTTTTGGCCCCGACAGCAACCTAGTTGCCAAGGGTCGACCCCAGGGGTCGACTCCCACTGAAAGGGTCGACCCCAAGGGTCGACCCCTGTAACAGAGGGCCTCTTTTTGTGTATTCCAGCAACCTGGTTGCCGAGGGTCAACCCTAAGGGTCGACCCCTTCCGGACGGGACTTACAAAAGTGTTTTAAACTTATTGTAAACCCTATTAAACGATTCTAAAATATACTCTAATGGTTCCTAATCATGTTAGGGTGTTTTAAACTCATTTTAGAAGGGGTATATGGGTCATTTGGTTTGTCTCCTATATATATCAATGTGTTGCTCCGAATTTCAGAAGTGATTAACCCTAATGCTCATTTGTTCTTTCGTATAGGTGAAGAAAAGGGGGAAAACGTGGTGGAGCTCTTCCAAGGAGGATATCATCTACATCCGTGAAGATCTGGAGCTCGTGGAAGAAGAAGAAAAGGAGCGGATCGAAGAGAGGATCAAGAGGACGTAAGAATCGTCGTCATCCGGCTACCCTCCAACTCGTGGTTCAAGGAACATCATCAACCGACCTTAGAAAACAAAGGGGGATCATTTCTATGTCTTCTATCAGTTCTTTGTGATTATGTTCTATGATCTATATTTTGGGTTTGAGCATGCTTGAGTATTTGTGTTTATTTTCTGAACAATATAGATACTCGTGTGTGTGACCGTTTGTGTATACGGTTGTCTTTGATCGCCTTCGTGTGATTGTGTTTGTGTTATTGTGCTGCGATTGTTGCAGCGTGTGTGTGTGTGTGTGTTGAGATCCGGTCGTCGGATCGTGTGTGTGTGTGTGTTGTGATCCGGTCGTCGGATCGTGTGTGTGTTGTGATCTGATCGTCGGATCGTGTGTGTGTTTGTGATCCGGTCGTCGGATCGTGTGGGAGACTTCGTCTCCGTATCCGTGTGTGTTTGGAGCGTCGTCTCCGTGTTGGGGATTTTTCTCCGAGTGAAGCCTCACCGGGTTTGATGAGGGGTGGATGTAGGGAGCCCGTCGTGGTCCCGAACCACCTTAAAAATATCAGTGTCCTATGGTTTGCATTGTGGTTTGCCTTGTTGTTTAATAGCTTAATGTGTTTATCCTAATCGTGTGTGAACGGTGAGATTGAGAGAATTCAATCATCTTGCTTGAGTGTAATCTTCAATCTCGTCAAGGTTATTAATTCCGATGTGCGCTTGTTTATGTTTTTAATCGGTCATAGTTTTTAGTAGTAGGATCTATTCACCCCCCCTCTAGATCCGTGTTCCTGCACTACGGGACCCAACAATTGGTATCAGAGCGAGGCTCTGCTTCCCTAGATCTCACGATCTACAGAGTGATCCTAGTGCTTGTTCAATCATGAGTTTTTCTGTCGAACAGTTTTCAATGAATTCTGCACATATTTTTAATGGTTCTGATTTTCCCTTGTGGTTGGGCAGATTATGTAGGACTGCAAACTCTGTTAATCCAAATCTTTGGAAGTTGATTCATAATGGTCCTCACATTTTACCTTCAGATGAGACCAAGTGGTCTAAACATGATAAATTGAAGAATCATAAAAATATTATTGTCTTGAGTTTATTGCAAGCTGCCGTAGACACTGACTTGTTTCCATTTGCTTCTTCTTGTAGAACGGCAAAGGAGCTTGTGGATCGGTTAATCAAAGCTCAAGAGATGGAAGGGAAAAAAGGTTTCATGGCCGACGATGCTGATCAATGCCATGATGAAAATGTTGATGAGGTAAATTCTGAAAATGAAGAACTCTCTATTAAGGAATGGCAAATGGCATATGTTGAACTGTATAAAACATGCAAGAAACTCAAATCTGAAAATAAGAACTTGAAAAGGAAGATTATTGAGAATGTGCATGATAATCCTTCCTGTGAAAATTGTAAAACTTTGGACTCAAAGATTGAGAATCTGGAATATGAAAAAGAACTTCTAGAATCCAAAGTTGAATTATTTTCAGATGAGATGTCTTGTATGAATGAAGAGCTTGAGATGTTTAGAAAATCTAATACTGCTCTTGAAATTGATAATGATACCCATGATTTGCATGATCAAAATAAACACTTGTTGTCTAAGATTTCATTGCTTGAAGAAACAGAAAAATATCTTAGAAACAAGTTAGCTTCTTTGTCTGATGATGATAAGTTGTTTGAGAAATTGCTTGATTCTGAAATTGATAACAAGAGCATCATGGATGAAAATGAAGATCTTAAAAAGAAAAATGGTGCTATGTTGATTCAGAATTCCTTGCTTGAGGGAAGATTGAAATGCCTTGATAAGCTTGAAAAAGAAACTTCTTTGTTGAAATCTGAGAATGAACACTTGCTTGTTAAGATTTCAAAGTTTGTTGAAACTGAGAAAGTTCTTGAAAACTTAACTGAAAAACTTTATGCCATGAATGATGAAAACAAGAAAATCTTGAAAGAGAATGAAAATTTGGAATCTGTGAAATGCTTGCTTAATGAGAAAATCCTTGCATGTGAAAAAGAGACAAATAATTTAAAAAATGACTTGTCTAGATTTGTCAAAGGGAAGGAGAACTTAGACACATCGCTAGGTGTTAAAGTGAACTTTCAAAAAGAGGGTATTGGCTATATCTCGATCAACAAAAAATCGTTTGAATAAAAAATGAAAACCTCTTTTGTTCATATCTCTGACATTCCTAGTACCTCCAAAGCTCCTCCTCCCATTTTTGAAAAGAAAACTTCTGAAAATAGTTTTGAGAAAAAGAAAAATCTCAACACAAAACCCACCATGCAAAAAGGGTTTCAAAAAGTTCAGAATGGGCGAAAAATGAAATTGAATGTTGAATGTTTCTATTGTCACAAACTTGGCCATATCATTGATGATTGCTTTGTGAAACAAAATGATGATTATCGTGCCATTAATGCTAAGTATAATTTTCAAAGAAAATTCAGAAATGAACCTGTCTTTCATGCTCAAAGGTTTGCATTCAATAAGAGAAACTTGACAACAAACACTCATGCAAACAATGGAAACTCATTCCGTAGACCCACATCACCTTGCTGCTTTCATTATGGGAAATACGGTCATGTTATGAAAGAGTGTTGGTTTTTGAAAATAGAAAATCTCCATGCTTCTAGAATGCATGCTAGGTCTAATTTTGTTAAATCTAGACCTTTTGAAAATAAAAGATGGAATGGATTTGAAAATTCCTTTACTCCTAAAAGGAAGCCTTTTGGTAAAACTATTTTTCCTCAATGCCTTTATTGTGGAAACCATGGACATGTCATTGAGGATTGCAGGATCATGAAGAATGATGATATTGTGACAATGAAAAAGAAGAAAGTGGTTGGTGGCAATGCTACTAACATCAAGGGACCCAAAAAGGCTTGGGTGCCCAAATCCGTTGAATGAATTGGCTTTGATGCAAGTGTGCCTTGAGGTAAATAAAGAATGAAAGGGGTTCCAATAAAAAGGAACAAGGCACACTCACTTGGTAAAATCCTAACTTTACTCTTTCATTGTCAAATTTAATGGTTTTGATGACTTAGGATGATATTTTAGTGTGTTCTCATGTTATGCTCTAATTTCTTCACAAGCCACATATGTCTTCAATGGATGAATATTTGGTATATCAAATGGTGGTTAGAGAAGGTTGGACTACGTTCAACTGGATACTTTCACTAAGCGTGATGGTGGTCTTCGGACCTATGTTCTCCGCCTAGTACCAAAATTCAGAAGTTGAATTATATGACTTATAAGGAACCTTGTGTTGTGAATGAAATCAATTTACCTTTGATTTGAATAGCTTTCAAATTGAATATGAAAAACTCTCTTGTTTCATAAGACAAAATTCTCTGAACTATGGACTTGCTTGATCAAATGCAACAATTGATATTGAATGTTGACCATGGCTCAGTTTAAAGCTCATTGACCATATGTGATTGATTCGCTAAATTGATAAGTTGTTTGACATGTTCAGAAATCTACTCTTGATAATGGTTGTTCAAACACTTATCTTGCTCATTTGCTAAATTTTGTGTGAAATCTGTTGGAAACTCGATTATTTGCATATTCACACATACGGGGCGTATCATGTTCAAACTGAAGCTTATGTCTCATGAAATATTATCTTTGAATGATCATGGTTGAACATTTGGGTTCTAAGGGATATGGCTTTTCATGATGAAATCTGAAATAAAATGCTCATGATTCAGTGCCAAAATTATTAAAAATCTATCTCATGCATTCACCTGATTCATGCTTTTCTTATATGCTCAAGTCATTACAAAAAACTGAAAACTTGCATAAAAAGAATACATTGGCATCTTTGCATATCATTCATATACTATGCATATAAAATGACAAAAAGATGCATATTGCATCTTCATGCATAGAGAGCATATGCATAAATTTCATGATAATCGCATATCTTGACTCATGAATGCTTGCATGAATACTTCCATAAATCCTTGCATGCGTGTATGTATTTATCTTATAAAACCATTCTTGAAAATTTATAAGACCTCACCTCCTTGTTAAATAAATTTGCAGTGATTTTATTCATATGTGATACATGTCATATATTAAGGGGGAGGATTTGTTTCCGACCGTGCATACATTTAGGGGGAGTCGTAGCCGTGTCTTGTCGAATTCATTTTATACATGCAAAACAAAAATTTACCCCCACACTCTTGCACATAATGAATTCAATGACTTTCATTGATAAGGATTTAAGAAATTCCTTCCAACACTTTAAAGGGAACTTGAATCTCTACGTCGACATTAAAGAGTAATCGTGAGTAAAAAGCTGCCTACCCCACAAAAATCCATATGTGTGACGAATCCAAGTAGCCGGGAATCCCCATTGAGACATATGAGGAAACTCGTGCCGAAAGGTGAAGTCTATTAAAAGAAACAAAATCGGGGTTGTGCGAAGCTACCGAAAGTCGAGAATCTAAAGTGAAAGTGTAGAGAGGAGATTACCTTCTAGTGTTCTTTAGAAAATCTGAAAATCCATATGTTTTGAAGCTCATTAGTCATTGCCTCACATTTCACATGGGTATTTTTGTGATGTATGTATCTTATGAATTTGCCTACATTCATGGTTTATGTAGTACTCCTAGTTGTGTTTGCATAAATCTCTTAGTTATGCTTCATGTCTTACATTCTTGAATTTGAATCACATGCTCTTTTCTTAACCCATGCCTCATTAAGGGGGAGTTACTATATGTAATATTTGTGTGCATGACGATTGTGCTTGTGTGCTTGCATGTTCATGCATTCCCCTTGAGTCTAATTCTGAGCATAAACCTTGCATTTGAAGGATAGAAGTTATCATGTGCATAGCTTCATATCTTGCATGATTAGCATTCACAAAGTGCATATTCAGTGCTAATTTCCATATTTACATATTTAACATTTTTAGCATGCATATAGGTCAATCATGATATCATCTTGATCAAATCCATATTTTTCAACAATTGGCACAGTTCATTCTGAAATGCATATTCTGAACACTTCATGTTGCATAAATGTCAAAATGAGTTCAACCACCAATTGGTATCATGATCAACAACTGCTATCTTTGAGGCTCTCTCTCTTCGAGAATTCAAATTGCCTATGTTTGTGCCTCTATCTTGATCAACGCTTGGTTTCATATATTTGAGCCCCTACTTAAAATCAATTGGCCCTTAAATTGAAAACTCATCTCCTTTGCCCTAACATGTTCATTTCATATCCCATTACCCCCTATCTTTTTGTAGATGACAAAAAGGGGGAGAATGCTTAGTATGTGTGTGCTCAATGCTCAATGCCTTATACTTGTTGTTGTCTTGAGGAGCATGGAAGAATTGGTGTATGCTCAATGTTTGCCCATGTTTGCAAAATCTGTATTATCACACACATCGTTTTATCATCATCAAAAAGGGGGAGATTGTTGCATCCCCTAGTTGGTGTTTGGTTTCAATGATATCAAAACGATTGTGTTTGTGTGTGTATGTGGTTCATTGAGCAACATGTGTTATATCTTGAGTTGATGAGTTGATGGAGTTAATGTTCACTCTTGACAGTCATGTGAATACTTGGTTATATTTATGTTGGTTTGTAGGAATACAACTTCATGGCTCATACTTGGAATCTTAAGGAGTCCATCAATGAAGCTCTTCTTCTTAAAGGGAGTTAACTCTGTTCATGTTTGAAAGTTATATGAATGATTTGTATTTAAGGATCTCATGCCTTGAATATTTTGATTTGCAGGATCAAAATCCATGCTTCATGTTTGGAACTCAAAGGAGTGCGTCAATGAAGATCTTATTGAAAAAAGGGGGTTGCCTCTCTCATTACATTGCAATGATTCTTCTACATTTCATTCATTTCATCTAATAGCTTTCAACGTCTTGGTTGGATATTTTCATGCATTCTCTTCATAATATTTTTGGGCTTGAAATATTCATACAAGACTTCATGAAAGTTTGTTCCATATTGCTCATGCATTGGATGAATGATTGGTCATGTGTACTTTGCTCTAAAAGCTTGAGTTAATGACTTCTGTATGAAAGAATTACATGAAGATGGCTTTTTTGGAGATGACTTCTTTTGGGTCTTAATCTATGAGATTGTGTTCACTGAATAAATATTTCTAAATGACTGATCGTGACATATCATTCATAGAGTTATTGTGATTTCAATGTGTGCATGAATTTGTGAAACAAGTTTGGAAGAATGCACATGCCCTATACTCAAGAGAATTCATGAGAAAATATGTTTGCATGATTGGTATATACTGATGTGTGAGATGCATGTGAAGACAATGTTCCTCGTGAAAATAAGGCTTCATGAATATTAGTTTTTGTCAACAAGAATGCCATTTGAATGAATGTGGTTCTATGATAATTATGCATGCTTTGCATTTGGCATACTTGTTAACACTTGTGTGATGAAGTATTTTATTGTTGAAGATTTGGTCGCCTTGTGTTTGAATGTTGAGCTCCCTTGTAGAGATTGTTAATGCTTGATTCATGAGTTTGATTCTCAACTAACCTCTTGGTTTATCATGTTTTTCAGTATGCAAAATCATTGTTGATCTTCATGGGATTATGGTAACATTTAATCAATTGTTTCCCTTTGGTTTGATGGTGGTTTAGTTATTTTTCAAACTCAAACTATGTTACAGTCTTCACCATTTTCAATCCAACCATTGGATCTCCCCTCTAAAAATTTTATGTTGTAGCTCTGGGAGTCCTCTTTCCAACGCCTCCAGTCTCGCTTCGATCAGAGTTCGGAGCTAGGAGAATTAATTCTTGCCGCCGAAGCGCGCAGAGCTATTTTTGTGTACCCTGCCTAAAAGGGTCGACCCATGGGGTCAACCCCTTTAAACCTGGCTCTTTTTTTGGCCCCGACAGCAACCTAGTTGTCAAGGGTCGACCCCAGGGGTCGACCCCCACTGAAAGGGTCGACCCCAAGGGTCGACCCCTATAACAGAGGGCCTCTTTTTGTGTATTCCAGCAACCTGGTTGCCGAGAGTCGACCCTTGGTCGACCCCTTCCGGACGGGACTTACGAAAGTGTTTTAAACTTATTGTAAACCCTATTAAACCATTCTAAAATATACCCTAATGGTTCCTAATCATGTTAGGGTGTTTTAAACTCATTTTAGAAGGGGTATATGGGTCATTTGGTTTGTCTCCTATATATATCAATGTGTTGCTCCAAATTTCAGAAGTGATTAACCCTAATGCTCATTTGTTCTTTCGTATAGGTGAAGAAAATGGGGAAAACGTGGTGGAGCTCTTCCAAGGAGGATATCATCTACATCCGTGAAGATCTGGAGCTCGTGGAAGAAGAAGAAAAGGAGCGGATGAAAGAGAGGATCAAGAGGACGTAAGAATCGTCGTCATCCGGCTACCCTCCAACTCGTGGTTCAAGGAACATCATTAACCGGCCTTGGAAAATAAAGGGGGATCATTTCTATGTCTTCTATCAGTTCTTTGTGATTATGTTCTATGATCTATATTTTGGGTTTGAGCATGCTTGAGTATTTGTGTTTATTTTCTGAACAATAGAGATACTCGTGTGTGTGACCGTTTGTGTATACGGTCGTGTTTGATCGCCTTCGTGTGATCGTGTTTGTGTTATTGTGCTGCGATTGTTGCAGCGTGTTTGTGTGTGTTGAGATCCGGTCGTCGGATCGTGTGTGTGTGTGTGTGTGTATGTGTGTGTGTGTGTGTGTGTTGTGATCCGGTCGTCGGATCGTGTGTGTGTTTGTGATCCGGTCGTCGGATCGTGTGGGAGACTTCGTCTCCGTATCCGTGTGTGTTTGGAGCGTCGTCTCCGTGTTGGGGATTTTTCTCCGAGTGAAGCCTCACCGAGTTTGGTGAGGGGTGGATGTAGGGAGCCCGTCGTGGTCCTGAACCACCTTAAAAATCTCAGTGTCCTATGGTTTGCATTGTGATTTGCCTTGTTGTTTAATAGCTTAATGTGTTTATCCTAATCATGTGTGAACGGTGAGATTGAGAGAATTCAATCATCTTGCTTGAGTGTAATCTTCAATCTCGTCAAGGTTGTTAATTCCGCTGTGCGCTTGTTTATGTTTTTAATCGGTCATAGTTTTTAATAGTAGGATCTATTCACCCCCCCTCTAGATCCGTGTTCCTGTACTACGGGACCCAACAATATTGTTTGTGGCAGGGAAAGTAAGATGAGCGGCGAATGGGATGGTGACCCCTTCTGGTGTTAATAGAACCATGCCGATCCCTTTTTCCCTGGGAATTTAGAGCTCCATCAAAATGTAATGTCCACATAGGATCATGGGGTTGATTAATGGACATTAGTTCCTCATCTGGAAACTCTGAATTGACTGGATCAAATCGGGGTAGAGGGTGGTGAGCAAGATGTTCAGCAATGGCATAGCCTTTGACAGCTTTCTGTTGAATGTAAGTGATGTCGAATTGGGAAAGGAAACTTTGCCAGCGTGCTAATCGATTGGTAAGGATAGATTTTTCAAGGAGGAATTTAATCAGATTCATGCGAGCAATGAGATGAACTTCGTGAGTTAAGAAATAATGCTTTAACTTCTGAACTACCCAGACTAAAGCAGCACAAGTCTTCTCCATAGCTGAGTACCTCTGCTCACAGGGGTTGAGAAGTTTAGACAAGTAGTATGCTGCCCTCTCTTTCCCTTCTTCATCTACCTGCGTAAGGACAGCACCTATAGAGTCATCCAGGACAGAGACATAGAGAATGAGCGGTTTGCCTGGAATTGGCGGCCTCAGGACAGGAGGATTGGCCAGATGGTCCTTCAGTCCATCAAAAGTTGCCTGACATCTGTCATCCCAATTAAACTTGACTCCCGGCTTAGTAAGCTTGTAAAACAGCCTACATCTTTGTGAATGCTGGGAGACAAAGCGGCGAATGAATTGCAACCTCCCGATTAATCCTCAAACTTCCTTCAAATTCTTGGGAGGAGGCATATCTCTGATGGCCTTCACCTTATTAGGATCAACTTCAATTCCCCTTTTGCTGACAATAAATCTGAGTAATTTCCCAGATGAAACGCCAAATGCGCACTTCTTGGGGTTCATCTTCAACTGATACTCTCGTGATCTTTGCAAAACTTTAGCTAGAACCCTAGGATGCTCAATCCTTGTTCTTGATTTTACTACCATGTCGTCCACATACACCTCAATATAAATGTGGATCATATCATAAAAAATTACCATCATAGCCCTCTGATAGGTGGCTCCAGCGTTCTTAAGTCCAAAAGGCATGACCACATAGCAATATGTACCCCATGGTGTAGTGAACGATGTCTTCTCTTGGTCTTCCTCAGCCAGGCGAATTTGATTATAACCCGAAAAACCATCCATGAAGGAGAGAGTCTCATATCCTGCCGTATTATCACTCAAAACATCAATATGAGGGAGGGGGAAGTCATCTTTAGGACATGCACGGTTGAGGTCCCGAAAGTCTATACAAATCCTGACCTTTCTGTCCTTCTTCATGACTGGGACGATGTTAGCCACCCAATTGGGATAGAGGACAACTCTAACAAATCTAGCCTTATGAAGCTTATCGACCTCTTCTTTCATCTTTAAAGCTATATTAGGGTGGAAACGTCTCAACCGATGTTTGACCGGGACAGACCTTGGCTTGAGTGTAAGCCGATGTTCAACGAGCGCAGGGTCTAATCTAGGCATGTCTTCATAACTCCATGCGAACGTGTCCTTATATTCTTGAAGTACCAAAATAAGCGCCTCCTCTTCGGATGGCGGCAAGTTTTTGCTAATGAGGACAATCCTAGGGTCTTCTTCAATACCCATATTTATCTCTTTGGTAGGCTCTTCTACTGAGGCTGATGGTTCATCAAATCTCCTCATGCCACTGGCAAAAGTATCAGCCTCGTCCTCATATTCTTCATACCCTTCATCCCCCTCTTCAATAGGGTCTTCATCATTCATAATCTCATAAACACCAAAACCCTCATAAGAAGCACAAGTATTCTCATATTCCAACTCCGACAGGATAATCGAGTTCTCCACAAATTTGGGGATGGCTAAGCAAGCCTGACATCTAATGGCTAACTCTCTGAGAAATCTACGGGGAATCTGCTTACCCTTGGGTTTCTAATGTGAAGCTACCCCATGAATCTTATCATAAGAGTAAGAACAACTAGCTTGATCACTAGAACCTGACAAAGAAGATAAAGGAGGAGAAAAAACGGGTACAGAAGGGGATACAGATGAAGACCCCTCGCCAGAGGGGTAGAAAATATCTATCAACGAATCTTGGAAGAGCGGCTCCTAGGTCGGGACACACTCAGAAAGGAGATAGGAGGTCTCCTCAATAAAGATGGAGGATTGAAAAGTTGGATTTTTGGCATTTTTTTTTCGTTGTTTTCATTTTCATTTTCAAGGAGGAAGCAATGCGAGGGGGGAACAGAAGGTGGAGTGGAGATTGACAAGTTGGCAAAATATTGAATGAGTGATGACCCGCGCGGGGGTGTGATGGAGAGTCTGGAAAATTGCTTGAGGAGCAAGGGAGGAATTGGAGGAGAAACTCGAAGTGAATTTGGGGAAAAGTTTATTAAGACCGCGGGTGGTCTAAGAATGTCTGAGAAAAAAAATCGATCAATCAGACGGACAACAGACGTCGGGTGAATGGATTTGGTAAAGAAAAGGCCGGCCCACAGCCTATCTATAGTGAAGCCCTCCTCGAACGGCACATCGGGCTCTCCAGTATCTGTATAATCACTTAGCAACTGCCTCTTGTCCGTGATCACTGCTGGCTTCTCAATTAGCTCATGAATCAGCGGCGGCCATTCCGGATCAGTTGGCATAAATAGACGGCTCAAAGCAATAGTGATGTCATTCATATCAAACCATCTATACCAATCACACTCTGGATCATCCATTTTCCTTCTTTTGTCCGGCCTTGCATGCACATCTAGGCAGTCTAGTATAGAAGTGACTATTGTAGTCTGCTCATTGTTTTGGTTGCCACCTTTAACAAAATGTGTTTGCAGTGTCCAGGTAAGCGGTTGGCGATCTGTCTTCAAAGTGGATGTCATAATTGCCCATGGTTCTTTTTCATTCTTACTCGGCCCTTTATAGCCTAGGCCGCCCCGTACCATTAATTTTTGTGGCATAATGGGCTTAGTTCTGCCTTGGAAATTAACACCCAGGCATTTACCGACCTGGTACCCCATTTTCATCAGAATATTCTAGCCAGGGGTGTTCAGTATGCTTTTCTTCTTCTTCCCCTTGGAAGTCAGGGGTGTCATGGCAACTGTTGTAACCGTCTTGGATGGCCTCGGCCGCGGGTCAGTAATATCTAACACTGATAGCAACGGTTTATTGGAAGGCCAAATAGAAGGAACTGACGTTGCTAAGTGTATGTCTTCATCTGGCAGAATTGGCATACTTGTAACCTTAATAATGCGGCCATTATGTGGAAACTTGAGGCATTGATGATTCGTAGAGGGCACTGCATCCAGCTGTTGAATATAGGGGCGGCCCAGGCTGCCATTGAATGTTGGATCCATGTCCAAGATGTGAAAATCTGCTGTGATTGTAGCTGGGCCCAAACTGACCTTTAATGTTATCATGCCCAAAGGAGGCTTCTTGGTGTTGTCGTAAGCTGTGACTGTTATAGTGGACGGCCGAATCTGACTTCCCGGAATGCCGCACATCTTTAAAGTGCTGGGTGGCAATACATTGATGGATGCCCCAGTGTCCACCAAACATTGTTTTACTGCCACCTTGTTAATGTCCACTGTGATACACAGAGCATATTTTCTAGCTGGTTGAGGTGCTAGTTCATGTTCATGAAAATTAATTGCCGGCTGACCGCTAGCGGGCGTCAGGACTGTGGTTATGTGCTCGGCAGGAATGTCTTCATTAACCATGACCTTCTGCAGATATTCTTTTAAGGCCAATTGATGGGTTGTTGACCTTTTAATCAGCTCTAAAATAGAAATTCTTGCTGGAGTCCTGTCCAGATGTTTCATTAAATCATATTGAGTGCCCGGTACAGACTCCTGCTCCTGTTCTTGCTCATTGTACCCTTGTGCGGGCTCTTGCTCCCTCTGAGGAAAAATGCGGTGGAATATCCGTCCACTGCGGAGTACCATAGTTTGGTTTGGTGACGCCTCTGTCGGGCTAAGTGTGGATGGAGGGTTGGCGGAAGAAGAAGGGGTGTTAGTGTTGGCAGGTGGTGGAGACGTATTCAAAGAAGAAGCTCCCGTAGGGGGTGTCAGAGGAGGGTTCAAAAAAAGAGCCCCGGTAGGAGGCACAGGAGGAGCAAGGGATGCCTGAGTGTGGGAGGGAATAGTTGGTTGAACAAGGAGAGGTCTGGGTACAAATGGGGGGTGGACTGACGGTGAAGGGATCCTTGCCGGTGGAGGAGTAATGGCGGGGGATGTAACGGATGTCAATGATGGGCGGATGAGGAGTGGCCTAGACGGCAAGGGTGAAGGGTTGGTGAGGGGTGGTGGAGTTTGCTGCGTCAAAGGCCGTGATGGCGGAGGACTGATGAGGAGAGGCCGGGATGGCAAGGATGGTGAATTAATTGGAGTAGATGGGGTTTGATTAACAGGGCATAGAAGGGAACGGGCCAACATGGGAGTAGAAGTGGGAAGTGTACGTAAGAGGCGCGGAGGTTGATTTGACTTGTTATTAACTGCCCTGACAGAGGCGTTTTCTTCGTGCCATCCCTGCCCTCTCTCCACCTCGTGGAGGGTTGTGACAGGGTTTACATGCTGGTTTGGGGGGTGCTCCGGTAGTGGATTGTGGACAATCCCCATATCTTGCTGTGATGCTGGAGCTTGCTGTTGTACTTGTGGAGCTGGTTGCTGCGGCTGCTGAGCCTGTTGTTGCTGGGGAGGCCTTCTTGCTTTTAGAGTGGCGATAAACTGTCTCATCTCGTCCCAATTAATACCGCCTTGGTCATTTAAATCATAGATATAGTCTTTGAAATAAAAGCAGTGGTCAATATTGTAACCAGGTGAGCGGTGGAAAACACAGTAGCGGGACGTGTCAACGTTAGCGGGCCACGTCGTCCTTTCTTTCGGCAATATGAGTAGGTCGGCGGCCATGAGGGCATTGAATATGTCTGGGAGACTTTTCGGCAATGGTGGATACTGGGCCCTTTTGGGGCCTTGTGGTCTCCTTTGTTGCGGTGGGCCATAGTTGGCGGGTGGTGGTACTTGGTGGTATTATTGTGGAGCTGGGGGGTCCGGGTGAGGCATTTGGTTTTGTGGAGGAGCAAAGGAATGTTGAGGAGCAAATTTGTGTTGTGGGGGTGCGTTGAAGAAGGGGTTTTGTTGTGGAGGTCGTGGGTTAGATTGGCAGAAAGGGGTGGGGTGGCCAAAAACGCCAACCTGCTCATTCGTGACGGTGCCCTCAGTTGTGGCGCCGCTATTGTTGACATTTGCATTCTTCTTGACCAACCGTGGTCTCTGTTCAAACATGCCCATGATGGGCGAATCTTTCATCTAAGTTTGAATATATCGAGCTCTCTCATAGAGCTCTTCCATGGTAGTCAGCCTGTTCATGGCCAATATGTGTCGGAACTGAGGGGTTGCATTTGAAATAATCATCTTAACATGTTCCGGCTCTGACAGTGTATCTTTCAACTTTTTGGCCATCAATCACCATCTATCAGCAAATATAATGAAGTCCTCCTTGAGCTTCATTTTCTCAGCGACCAGATCAGTAACTGATAGGGAGGGTCCGACCCGGTCCCTATATTTCTGCAAGAATTTCTTTTGAACCACATCAAAGTCACTAGCGTCTGCCGGCTCTAAGGAGTAGAACCACTCGAGGGCTGGCCGCTCTAGAGACCGTCTGAACAGATAAGCCAATGAGGCTTTGTTGCCCTGCCAAAAGGAAGTTTCATACATAAAGTCCTTTCAGTGAATAAATGGATTGCCAGTTCCGTTGTATCGCCAAAAATTCGGCATATCAGAAGATGGTAGATGGAAGACTGGCAATGTAGGGAGAGAAATCTCCGGGGCATTCTTCGCCGTAGTAACTTTCTTGAGTTGTTCTTCCATGCTAGCCAACTTTTGAAGAAGTAGAACATTGGTGTCCGACTCGACTGGGGCCGAATTTGGAATGAAAGAATTTGGCATAGGCGTCCTTAGAATTTGAGGAGGTGGAGGGAATTGGGGCCTAGCCGCAGAATAACTTGCCTGTTGGGCCGGCATGGCCACAACAGGTGTTGGTGGACGTGAAGGGGTTTTGTGTAAGACCGCCGGGTCATTAGCAACATGATGGCCACTCGCGGCTGGAGGGGGGTTGGAAGATGAAGAGGGAACAACTTTCCCTTTCAAAGTGGCCTGAACTGCCTACCGCTGGGAATCATCCACTTGTGATAAAGCTTGAATTAAATCGTTGACATTGAATGATGGGGAGGGGTTCCCCGAGGTGTTTTGATTGGAGGGTAGAGCTTGAGAAGAGGTGTCGACCTCTTGAGTTGTGGTGTCAACCACATGGACTTGAGAGAGGGAGGATAATTTCCCTCATGGTAGATGGAATCTTGGAGGGGGACCTCATCAGATTGATTGAAAGCATTCTCTTCCGTATCATCATAAGAGTACCCGTAGCTTGCCATGTTGATGATTTTACCTGAACGAAGTTGCATTTTTAAGAAGAAAGAAAGCCTCTTTTTTTTTTGAAGGAAATATAAACACAACAATCACCCAATCCAACAAAGCTTATGCAAACAAGTTGTAATGAACGCAAGCTTTTAGATTTGTGTTTGAGGTTAGGGTGAATTGAATTGAAGAGCGATTCACTCCCTTTGCAATGTGAATCCTAGTTGTCAAATTTTGGGTGTAATCTCCGGGTCAACTAGGTTCTTTCTCTCTCCTTACCAACGATGGGTTATCTAAACTTCGGGTACTTCAAGGTACAACTAGCCCGGCGTCCGTGAGGGAATCCACGGGTGCGGGGACTTACGGAGGTCTTAGAAAAGGAATTTCCAATCCAAAGAGACGGAATGCTCAATGGAGGGTCGTTCCAATTCTAAGAGAGGTGTGTGGGACCCTAGTGTAGAGAGAGGAGGTCTCTCAACCAAATGCCACAAAAATGCAAGACGATATAATCAGATCAAACAAGTATAATCAAACGATGAATATAGGAATCAATCCAGCAGAAATGACCACAGCAAACAGGTCTCTGTTAACACACAGGAAACTAGCGACTTGGCAGAAGTCGCTACGAGCAAAAAACACGACAGAGGGGCTGTCACGAATCGCTATAAGTTGAACCGACAGTGCAGAAGTAGCGCCTTGGTGTGAGGCACTAAATGTGAAAAGGACGCCTCCGACAGAGGGCGTCAAAAGATATGGGGGCACAACCTCAAGATAAAAGACGCCTTGGAGTTAGGCGCTGAATGGACAACTGACGCCCGCAGCACAGGGCGTGAAATCACAGGCAGAGATGAAATAAACACGAGATATGCTAAAAAGACGCCTTTGATGAAGGCGTTAAATTGAGAAAAGATGCCTTTGGGGGAGGCGTCAATTACAAAAATGACAGAAAACAGCAATCAGTAACCAAATTTTGGATGATCACAAACTGGCTAATCCCGATGGGGAGTGTGCACGTGGTGCACAGTGGAGGGTGCCACGTGGGGCACAATGGAGGGTGCCGCGTGGGGCACAATGGAGGGGTACCGAGGGTACCAAAGGGAGGGGCACACGTGGGTGCCAAGGGAAAGGGCACACGTGGGTGCCAATAGGAGATGGTAATCAAAAGAAAAATAGTGTAGGTCCCACTGTGATCGCCAATTTGTGAACCGTGTCACACCGACATCAAAAAATTAAGAATAAATTATTAAGTAAAAGAAAAGGAGCAAGAGATTGCTAATGGAGTGTGATCGCTAGAGGGATTACCTCAAAAGGAAAGGAGAATGATCGCGAATACCTGGTAAGAAAAGTGATGTGGGATGGATTGTGGTTTTCCTCCTCCTCCTTCTATCAGCCGGCCGATGAAGGGGGTTTCTCTTTCTTGATTACCCTTAAACAAAACACAAACAACCAAAATAGAAGAGGATGAGCCAAGTGTAGTATCAATCCACAATTAGAATAAGATAATGAAATATGAACATGAAGAACACACCTTTTAGTCTTTTTAAAACCCCTAAGAGAATTAGGGAGAGGAGATATGATGCAAAAACTAAAACCTTAGACGTATAAAGAATCAAACCACTATGTGGTAAAGGAGGATAGAGAATAATGATGGGATGAGCAACAAGCTAAATGCAATAATTCCCTACTGTTCCTGACAATAGTAAAGGGAAAGAACCAAATAGAGGGGCCTTCGGCTGCTGCAATAGGGTGGAGGAAGAAGCAACGAACAGCAGCAGTCCGTGTGTCTCGGTGTGTATCTCTCTGTTTAAAAAAAAGATCTCCCCTCTTCTTCTCTCGCGCGAGCAGAACAGAGGCTCTATTTATAGGGTACAAACCATAGATTTAGTAGGATTAAAACTTGCAACACTCATCTACGGCAAGGCCTCTACTTCCCTAATCCAACAAGGTGATCACATCAGAGCAGGGAACTCTCCAGGAAAGGGTCATTCGAACAGGACACGGAAGGGGAAAAGATGACTCGCATAAGGGCGTCAATTGAAATTGACGACCTGCCTTACGACGTTAATTAAAATAACGACCTGGACAAACGCGTCAATTCATGGATTTAATTTTAGCAACAAAATCCTTTCCTTAATAAAAATCATGAAATGACGCCTGTACAAACGGGCGTTAGTTGATAAACGACCATGTGGGGGACGTCAATTCTTGCTTTTCCAATTTATTTAGGATACGTAAAATTCCAGAAACTGACGCCTCTGACGAAGGTCATCCTTTCATTAAGAGACGCCCAAGGCTAAGCCGTTATTTAAATGATGCCCCACGTCAAGTCGTTAATTCCAAAAAATGCTAAGAAAATCACAGAAAACACATAAAAATAGAAAAAACTTCATATTACAGTAATATTGAAGTTCACTTTGGGGCGTCACATGGTGACATGAGATTTACTTGACATAGCGTCAGTTTTATCGTGTCTACAGCTCTCTTTGGCTCGGATCGCCTGCATCACTTTGAGAAAATTCGGCTATGTGATCACATGTTATTTTCCTTTTTTTGATTCATATCTTATGTACTTTCCTTTATTGAGTCATGTTGTTTTAGTTCATTTCCCTTATTATGCTTAATTGGGCCTTAATACCTTAGTTATGGGCCCATAGGATTGAGTCTAGGATATACTTGGTCTTTTGTCTAATTGTCAAGGGTATTTTGGTCATGTAAAGAGTGGATGCCTATATATAGGCCCCATCTCTCCCCATGTACTTCACTTTGCATGAATATTGAAATAGAAGAATTCCTTACATTCCCTCCTCTTCTCAAATATTTCTCCAAGTCTCTCTCTCTCTCTCAAGGGGGGCTGCGTCCCTTTCTCTCTCCTCCCCTCCCAACCACTTTCTATCTCCCTTCCCCCTCCATTAAAGCCACTCCAACTCCCCACAACCCCTCTCTTAACTCCACCCCAACCCCAAGGTAGCTTCCACCACTCTTCACTCCACCCTCCAACCACCAACCACCCACTCCCATTCCCTAAGCAACCTTCCATCTCCCCAAGGCTGAAGGAGCTTCACCCTAGGCCTAAAATTTGAACCTCCCTCCCATTTGGCTGTACCCTCCCATCTCTCCACCCTCCTAACAAGCCTTGGTCGCCCCTCCCATCCACGTCCCAACCTTTGATAGCCTCCATCTCCCTCCCCCTTCCTCTCCCACTGCTTACCTAGTGCACCCATCTCCCTTCCCTGCCCTCTCCAGCCAGCTCCAGCCCTAGCTTCGCCCTCACCACTACTCCCTTAACCTTCCAAGAGGTCTCCAGCAACTTCCATCCCCTTCCCACAGCCATTAACCCTCCCCTTCTCCCTGCTAAACCTTCACTACCACCATCAATCATCATCCATTCATTGTCAGATTCAGTCCATGGTCGTAGGCAGCAAGGCGTCAGCAGTGTTGAGTAGTGGATGGTGGATCAAGAGGGAAGGGGTGAATAGATCTGCCCCTCTTTTCACAGAACACCCCTCTTTAAAGCTAGATAAAAAGAATTGCTGCGGAATATAACTAGCTTAGCGTAGCACACAACGATTTGCTTAGCAAGATGAATAAGTAATATAAAGATTAACCCTAAGCATGCATCTAGCACATAGCAATCGCACAAGCAAACCACAATGCAAAGGATTTTAAGGTGGTTCAGACTGAATCCCCAGTACTATGTCCACCCCTCACCAAACTAGGTGAGGCTCACTAGTGTAGCGCACCAAATCGCAGATTGGAAAAACCTCCGATTGCCTTCCTACTAACCACCGGTAGGGACGTCAACACCGCATATTGGAGAACTTTCGATTGCCTTCCTACTAACCACCAGTATGGACGAATCTCCATTTCAATAGTTTAAACAAAATGAAAAGATAACAAGATGAAAATGCTCAAACAAGATGTGGAGATATGCTTAAAGAGAAAAAATCTTGTCTGAGATTGCTGGAGCTTGAATCTGATTCTTCAATCGATGTAGATCACCAACAAAAACTTCTTTCTTCTTCACAAAGCTCTCCTCTTGATTCAGCAACAATGGCTTCTTCTTCCTTGTGAAGTGGTCTTCCTTGGATCTCCTCAAGTTGATGAAGAAGACTATGGTTGTAGCTTTGATCACCCTTGAGAACCTTGCTTGCTTGTAGCTTCCTTGGAGATTGATGGCTTCAGATCTGAGCTTGAAACATCTTGGAATGGATGAAGAACTTCTGCACGAAGTACTGTTCATGGCTACAGTACCCCTTCTTCCAAGCCTCCTTTGATCTCCCTTGATCCCTCTTTTTTCATTAGGGTTTCTAACCCTCTTGTGTTGGTTTTATATCTTTTCAATGGTCCATAGACAAGTCCCAGACCAGATCCACAAATCAAGGAGGATTGGGTGACTTTAGGACTAAACAAATCCAAGAAATGGGGCTGCCCACGAGGTGGGAAATGAAGTCAAATATGACTGCCTCGGGGCTGGCGGTCGACCGGAAATTGGTGGCGGTCGACCGTTCTGAGAAAACCCTGTAAAAATTTCATTTATGGTATTTTCGGTCGACTGCCCTGTGTTGGCGGTCGATCGCCATTGAGAATCGATAGACAATGAGCTGTTGGAAATTCCGGTCGACCGCCCATGGGCTAGCGATCGACTGAAATCTGGGCAAGTTCCAGATTTTGATCTTTTAGTCCCTTAACCCGTTTATCTCAGTCACTTAACTCCTTTAGCAGCCCGTTCTCATCTGTGGCATCAACCTTGATAGTCTTGAAGGTGTCAACTGAGTTTTTAACCTTGGGTTCTCTTGGTTATGCTTCTTTGTGCATCGTCCTTGGCTATGTGAAGTGCTGACTCATTTCGTGCTAAGTGTTGACTCTTCTGGAAGCTAGCTTGATCTTCTGTTAGCTGTCCAACCTATTGCTTCTTGAAGGGATTTTCATTCTTGGAGTTTCATTCGTGCTTGGGCGCGATCATTGATCTTTCACTTTTGCCATCTCCACTCAATTCCTTGTCCATTCATTGGCTTATCTATCATGAACAAAACATCACGTATGTCAGTCATATGAGAGTGGAAAACAACAATGACTTATAGTCTTTAGCCATTATAAAAATCAAGCCATTATCAAAACCAAGAATGTCAAATGACTCAAATGACCACAAGGGCACAACATTCTCCCCCTTTTTGATGATGGCAACACTGTGAGTCATTATTTGGCAGAAATGTCCAAGATGGCAAATATGATAATACATGCACATGTAGCTCAAGATACAAGATGATGATGATGCTATGCATGGATGAGCAGAGCATGTGAATGGAATGCTATACACAATGCTATGCAAGTTCCTCCCTGTGCTCCAGTGTATGCATATGCACAAAGGTATTCTCCCCCTTTGACAACTCACAAAGTATTCACCAAGTTTCTTCCATTTGACAACTCATAAAGGTAACTCACAAAATTCTGCCCCTTTGACAACAGCAAAAAGGAGGGATAAGAGAGAGAGACTGTGACAAATGTCGGAGAGATCAGAGTTGAATAGGAGTTTAGAGCAAGCCATTATAGGCAAACCGGAAGCATGTCGTGAGCAATATACATGGTTCAAAGCTAATGAAATCTGAGATTATCAAAAGAGTTTGAAAAGTAGCTACATCCATGCTTTAAGAGAAATGAACTAGAAGTTCATATCATGACAGTGGTGAACCTTCCTTTGTCTTATACATTCATATTCAATAACTTCATCGGGAATAGCACAAACTAGTATTAAGCTTAAACAAGCATGACTAAAGCATGGAATTTTATGATTTCAGCACTGTTTGACATGATCTTTTACAGTTTTATGCACATGACTCATATTTTACGAGCAATCGAGTCTAGTAAATGCCTCCTATCCGTAAGATTACACGTTGTTTAGACACCAGTATTCCTAGGTATTTGATAAGACTGACTGTTATGCTTCAGAATGAACAGAGATAGCAAAGTCATGTCATGACATATCCGATGTCATTTCTTTGATGAGAAGACATATTTCTCAGCAATTATACCAGTGCTCTGCCTAGAGTCTAAATTAATTAAGACAGAGATAACAGGGGCACATCATGACATGTCATTCGCCACTTGTTTTGATGACGTGACATATTTCTCCGTGCAATAATATCATTGCTCTGTCGAATTGATTTTCAAGAATTCTAGCTCATCAAGGTGTTTAACAACAATACTAAGCTTTAGCATCTTCAACCAACGTTGCAATGACGTTTGAATTTTCAGATTTCAGGATAGTCATTCAAGGCACAACATGCACTCTCTAGTTAAAGTCTATTAACACTACGGAGCATAGATGATTTCAAAAAAAATATCAGAACTTCAAGGAAATCATTAAATCTGAACAATTTTCATTAGATAGACAATCATCAGTTCATATAATAGAAAGCTCTTACACCATAGTTCTATCTGTTCCATGATCGCATATTCAAACTGGAGGCCAGTGAAGTTCAGATTGCAAAAGATTAAGAAAGGCAACAAGACTCCCCCTAAGGATATGCAATAGATGAACTCAAGGGGTTAGGTTTGCAATCAAGTGCAATGACAATTTTCAAGGAGAGGTTGACTTGTACTATACAGGGGTTGACCTGGTCAGACATGAAGTTGGCAGAGATGAAATGCATGACCCAACACATGGTTGTACACTAATTAATGGCAACAGAATGAAGATGAAACATATGCATGAATGCTTCAAAGAGACAACTCCCCCTTTCTATATGGCCTATATGCGATAGTGGCACATGGTACTTGGCGGAGGTGAATCCTCACGCATGTTGAGTGCTTCGAGACAAGCATAACCTGCCTTTCCATACATCAACATTTAATATACCATGGCCATACAAGAATGATGCTACATAAACCATACAATGCATCGTGAACATGGATTCAACTTTATTGTGCATCAAGACTACAGGCAATGCTACACCACATGCAAAATGACATAATTACAGATAAACAATGCATGGAACCCAATCTACAAAAACACAACTAAATTGAACAAGATTATCATTTCAATTTTTATTGGCTTGAGGTCGGCAAAGATCAAGCTCCCTTCTGAGTGTTGTAAACCTGTCATCACACAAGGGCTTGGTGAAGATATCAGCAATTTGATTTAGAGTATCAACAAAATGTAGCTCAAAGTTTTTCTTAACAACCTCATCTCTAATGAAGTGATGCCTAATTTCAATATGCTTGGTCCTAGAGTGCTGGACTAGATTTTTTGTAAGGTTGATAGCACTAGTGTTATCACACAGAATCGGGACACAACCAAGATCCACTAAGTAGGCTTGGAGTTGGTGTTTAATTCATAACACTTGGGTGCCACAACTCCCTACAGCAACATATTTTGCTTCTGCAGCTGAGAGGGCAAACAAGTGTTGTTTCTTGGAGGCCCAAGAAACTAAACACCCACCCAGAAACTAGCTGTAGCCACAAGTACTCTTGCGATCCAGCTTGCATCCAGCGTAGTTCACATCAGAATAAGAAATAAGAGACAAATCACATGATGACGGATACCATAATCCCAAATCTTGAGTTCCGACAAGATATCGAAGGATACGTTTGACGGTAGTCAAGTGGGATTCTCTAGGACTAGCTTGAAATCTAGCATAGAGGCAAACACTAAACTAGATATCCAATTAGGATACAGTCAAATAAAGTAAGGAGCCGATCAACCCTCTATAGATTTTTGCATCCACTAATTTACCATTTTCATCTGTATCAAGTGATGTTGTGGTGCTCATAGGAGTTGTAATTGTTTTTCAGCTTGTCATGTTGAATCTTTTCAGCAGCTCCTTGATGTATTTGGCTTGACTTATGAAGCACCCATCTACTCCTTGGTTGACCTGAAAATCGAGAAAAAATTGAAGTTCTCCCATTAGGCTCATCTCAAATTCACTAGTCATGAGGTTAGCAAATTCCTCACACATTTCAGATTTAGTAGAACCAAACACAATATCATCAACATAAATTTGAACAACCAATATGTTCTTACCTTGCTTCTTGGTGAAAAGTGTTTGATCTACCTTACCTCGTATGTATCCTTTCTCAATGAGGAACGAGCTTAGTCTCTCATACCAAGCTCTTGGTGCTTGCTTCAAGCCAAAAAGTGCCTTGTCTAGCTTGTATACAAAATCTGTATGGTTAGAGTTCTCAAAGCCAGGGGGCTCTTCCACATAGACTTCTTCTTTGATCAAACTATTCAAGAAAGCACTTTTTACATCCATTTGATACAACTTTATTCTAAGGGAGCATGCAGCTTGGTTTTAGATGTTGACTCCTACTGAAAGCATGCATGGGTTGGCAATGAACTATGCAGCCTAAGACTTATGTGAATGCACAATGCAATGAAGATGCCGCATGATGATTGCATAATTTTTTTTGTGTTTTCCTAAACATGATTTACATTAGAGTATATGAGATCATAAGATGATGCAAACATAAATCATTCACAATTGATTTTGAACTGAATGCAGCATGATGATGCCAATTCCTAGACTCCCCCTTTGAACAATGCTAACATGAATAACGAGTTGAAAATGCAGCCATGATGCTCATCATCAAAACCAAAATCTAAGAATTTCATGTGGCTGATATCAGGTACCAAACAACTCATCATCACATCAACTTCATCAGCACAACAAGTTTCTCATGAATTAAACAGCTAAAATAATTGATCTCTGATACACGGCAGAGGTTTTGATCTTACACTACTAAAAAAAGTGGGATTTCAGACGGCCAATATCCGTCTCAGATCCGTCTAAAAATCGGTCACAAATCACATTTGTGACAGATTTCTAATAGATTTCAGACGGAACACGACCATCTGAAATTCTTAGTCACAAATTTGTGACAGTTCATTTTTCCGTCTGCAATTCCGTCTGAAAATAAGACAGAATTAATTCAGTCACATATTCCGTCTAAAGATCATACGAGAAATGTTCCGTCTGAAATTTTCCGTCGGTAGTTCAGACGGATTTTACGACGGAGTTCTGTTCCGTCGCAAAAACCATCTGAAATTAAGCTCAACTCTTAGTCCGAAATTTTAGATGCTGTCCGAAAAGTCGTTGGAATTCCATCGATATTTCAAACGGATATTACGACGGATCTGCAAATGCCATCCGAAATTAAGCCCAACTCTTAGTCGGAAATTTAAGATGTCGTCCGAAAAGTCATCGAAATTCCGTTGGTATTTCAAACGGATATTACGACGGATCTGCAAATGCCGTCCGAAATTTAAGATGCTGTCGGAAAACTAGTCAGAATTCCGTCGGTATTTCAAACGGGTATTACGACGGAATTGCAAATACCGTCTGAAAATCCGTCTGAAATCTACGTTTTTTTTTAAATCTTCAATTATTCTAAAAAACTTGTTGGATCAAACATAAACATCAAGAAATTCAACATGTTGAAAAAAAAATATTGGGAACCTGCTGATCAAATAAACACCACCGAAAAAAAAACTCAACATCAACGTACCATGATGTTCAAATAAATAAACACCACCGAAAAAAAAACTCAACACCATGCTGATCAAATAAACACCACCGAAAAAAAAAATTCAACACCATGCTGATCAAATAAATACCACAAAAAAACACATTAACCCTGATGATCCGTCTGAATATCATCAAACATCAAGAAATATCCGGTACAACGTCCATATCCTCCCTGCCCTGCTCATCTCCTCTGTCGCCGCCCGCAGAAGGATCCCCCTACATTAAAAAAATAAGAACATTCATTCATAGATAAAAAAATTAGTGTGAAGAAATTAGCATAAATTGAAATCAAACATATCAAATTGATAACTGCAGATTTTATAGATCAACTACTAGCTTGAAACAGTATTTAAATTAAGTGTATTTTAAAAATGAACTTTGAGCGTCGAGCTCAAATCGGGCATCCGATTTGGATTCCGTCAATTCTGACAAGTCACTTTCATCTCCCCGATCGTGATGGAACGATCGGCACGGCCATCCGACCGGTATTTCAAGTTTTAGACCCCCAGCCCCGACCTGGCAGTTCATTTAAACTAAGTGTATTTTAAAAATGAACTTTGAGCGCCGAGCTCAAACCGGGCATCCGATTTGGATTCCGTCAGTTCTGACAAGTCACTTTCATCTCCCCGGTCGTGTTGGAACGATCGGCATGGCCATCCGACTGATATTTCAAGTTTTAGACCCCTGGACCCGACCTGGCATTTCATTTAAACTAAGTGTATTTGGAGAATGCACTTTTGAGCGCCGAGCTCAAACCGGATATCCGATTTGGATAGCGTCAGTTTTGACAAGTCACTTTCATCTCCCAGGTCGTGTTGGAATGATCGACATGGCCATCCGACAGGTATTTCAAGTTTTAGACCCCCGGCCCCAACCTGGCAGTTCATTTATACTAAGTGTATTTTAAAATTGAACTTTGAGCGCCGAGCCCAAACTGAGCATCCGATTTGGATTCCGTCAGTTCTGACAAGTCACTTTCATCTCCCCGGTCGTGTTGGAACAATCGGCACGGCCATCCGACCGGTATTTCAAGTTTTAGACCCCCGGACCCGACCTAGCAGTTAATTTAAACTAAGTGTATTTGGAGAATGCACTTTTGAGCACCGAGCTCAAACCGGGCATCCGATTTGGATTCCGTCAGTTCTGACAAGTCACTTCCTTCTCCCCGATCGTGTTGGAACGATCGGCACGGCCATCCGACTGGTATTACAATCTTTAGACCCCCGGCCCCGACCTGGCAGTTCATTTAAACTAAGTGTATTTTAAAAATGAACTTTGATTGCCGAGCTCAAACCGGGCATCCGATTTGGATTCCGTCAGTTCTGACAAGTCACTTTCATCTCCCCGGTCGTGTTGGAATGATCGGCACGGCCATCCGACCGGTATTTCAGGTTTTAGACCCCCGGACCCGAATCGGATGCATTTCTTTTAAACTAAGTGTATTTGGAGAATGCACTTTTGAGCGCCGAGCTTAAACCGGGCATCCGATTTGGATTCCGTCAGTTTTGAAAAGTCACTTCCATCTCCCCGGTCGTGTTAGATGTATCGGCATGGCCATCCGATCGGTATTTCAAGTTTTAGACCCCCGGACCCGACCTGGCAGTTCATTTAAACTAAGTGTATTTGGAGAATGCACTTTTGAGCGCCGAGCTCAAACCTGGCATCCGATTTGGATTGCGTTAGTTCTGAAAAGTCACTTTCATCTCCCTGGTCATGTTGAAATGGTCGACACGACCATCCGACTGGTATTTCAAGTTTTAGACCCCCGGACCCGACCTGGCATGCAGTTCCTTTAAACTAAGTGTATTTTAAAAATGAACATTGAGCGCCGAGCTCAAACCGGGCATCCGATTTGGATTCCGTCTGTTCTGACAAGTCACTTCCATCTCCCCGATCGTGTTGGGATGATCGGCACTACAATCTGACCGGTATTTCAAGTTTTAGACCCCCGGACCCGACCTGGCAGTTCATTTAAACTAAGTGTATTTGGAGAATGCACTTTTGAGCGCCGAGCTCAAACCGGGCATCCGATTTGGATTCCGTCAGTTCCGACAAGTCACTGTCATCTCCCTGGTCGTGTTGGAGTGATCGGCACGCCATCCGACTGATATTTCAAGTTTTAGACCCCCGGACCCGAATCGGATGCATTTCATTTAAACTAAGTGTATTTGGAGAATGCACGTTTGAGCGCCGAGCTCAAACCGGACATCCGATTTGGATTCCGTCAGTTCTGACAAGTCACTTCTATCTCCCCAGTCATGTTGGAATGATCAGCACGGCCATCTGACTGGTATTTCAAGTTTTAGACCCCCGGACCCGACGTGGCAGTTCATTTAAACTAAGTGTATTTGGAGATTACACTTTTGAGCGCCGAGCTCAAACCGGGCATCCGATTTGGATTCCGTCAGTTCTGACAAGTCACTTCCATCTCCACGGTAGTGTTGGAATGATCGGAATGGCCATCCGATTGGTATTTCAAGTTTTAGACCCCCGGACCCGACCTGGTAGTTCATTTAAACTAAGTGTATTTGGAGATCGCACTTTTAAGCGTCGAGCTCAAACCGGTCATCCGATTTGGATTGCGTCAGTTCTGACAAGTCACTTTCCTCTCCCCAGTCATGTTGAAATGATCGGCACAGTCATCCAACCGGTATTTCAAGTTTTAGACCCCCGGACCCGACCTGGCATGCAGTTCATTTAAACTAAGTGTATTTTAAAAATGAACTTTGAGCGCCGAGCTCAAACCGGACATCCGATTTAGATTCCGTCAGTTCTGACAAGTCACTTCCATCTCCCCGATTGTGTTGGAATGATCGGCATGGCCATCCGACCGGTATTTCAAGTTTTAGACCCCCGGACCCGACCTGGCAGTTCATTTAAACTAAGTGTATTTGGAGAATGCACTGTTGAGCGCCGAGCTCAAACCGGGTATCCGATTTGGATTCCGTCAGTTCTGACAAGTCACTTCCATCTCCCCGACGATGTTGGAATGATCGGCATGGCCATCCGACCGGTATTTCAAGTTTTAGACCCCCGGACCCGACCTGGCAGTTCAGTTAAACTAAGTGTATTTGGAGAATGCACTTTTGAGCGCCGAGCTCAAACCGGGCATCCGATTTAGATTCCGTCAGTTCTGACAAGTCACTTCCATCTCCCCGATCGTGTTGGAATGATCGGCATGGCCATCCGACCTGTATTTCAAATTTTAGACCCCCGGCCCCGACCTGGAAGTTCATTTTAACTAAGTGTGTTTTAAAAATGAACTTTGAGCGCCGACCTCAATCCGGGCATCCGATTTAGATTCCGTCAGTTTTGACAAGTCACTTTCATCTCCCCGGTCGTGTTGGAATGATCAGCATGGCCATGCGACCAGTATTTCAAGTTTTAGACCCCCGAACCCGAATCGGATGCATTTGATTTAAACTAAGTGTATTTGGAGAATGCACTTTTGAGCGCCGAGCTCAAATCGGTCATCCGATTTGGATTCCATTAGTTCTGACAAGTCACTTCCATCTCCCCGGTCATGTTGGAAGGATCGGCACAGCCATCCGACTGGTATTTCAAGTTTTAGACCCCCGGACCCTACCTGACAGTTCATTTAAACTAAGTGTATTTGGAGAATGCACTTTTGAGCGCCGAGCTCAAACCGGGCATCCGTTTTGGATTGCGTCAGTTCTGACAAGTCACTTTCATCTCTCCGGTCGTGTTGAAATGATCGGCACGGCCATTCGACTGGTATTTCAAGTTTTAGACCCCCGGACCCGACATGGCATGCAGTTCACTTAAACTAAGTGTATTTTAAAAATGAACTTTGAGCGCCGAGCTCAAACCGGGCATCCGATTTGGATTCCGTCAGTTCTGACAAGTCACTTCTATCTCCCCGATCGTGTTGGAATGATCGGCACGTCCATCCGACCGGTATTTCAAGTTTTAGAACCCCGGACCCGACCTGGCAGTTCATTTAAACTAAGTGTATTTGGAGTATGCACTTTTGAGCGCCGAGCTCAAACCGGACATCCGATTTGGATTCCGTCAGTTCTGACAAGTCACTTTCATCTCACCGGTCGTGTTGGAATGATCAGAATGGCTATCCGACTGGTATTTCAAGTTTTAGACCCCCAGACCCGAATCGGATGCATTTCATTTAAACTAAGTGTATTTGGAGAATGCACTTTTGAGTTCCGAGCTCAAACCGGGCATCCGATTTAGATTCCGTCAGTTCTGACAAGTCACTTACATCTCCTCGATCGTGTTGGAATGATCGGCACGGCCATCCGACCGGTATTTCATGTTTTAGACCCCCGGACCCGACCTGGCAGTTCATTTAAACTAAGTGTATTTGGAGAATGCACTTTTGAGCGCCGAGCTCAAACCGGCCATCCGATTTGGATTCCGTCAGTTCTGACAAGTCACTTCCATCTCCCCAATTGTGTTGGAATGATCGGCATGGCCATCTGACCAGTGTTTCAAGTTTTAGACCCCCGGACCCGACCTGGCAGATCATTTAAACTAAGTGTATTTGGAGAATGCACTTTTGAGCGCCGATGATGGGGCATCAAAGGCGATTTCCATACACGGGTGAAGTGTATTTGTGTGTTGTGGCTTGTATGAAGTTATAATTGTGTAATTTCTTTCTTTTGGGCTCCTTGTAAGGCTTATATCAAGCCAATGGGCCATTTGTTATGTCAAGTCCAAGGTTAGATTGCCATTAGTAGAGTCCATTAGAAAGCCTAGTTCATATTGGACCAAGTGCCACCCTTATGGACCATATTAGTCATTTAAGGCCCAATTGGGCCACTCCCTCTCATGGGCCACCAAGACTTGGAAGGCCCAAGTCTAGACTTGAGTTAATGGGTTGGGTTGGCTGCCCTTGGACCAGCCTAGGCCCAAGAGAGGCCCATGAAGGGGGCGCCCCCTTTTTTGGCCTTATTAGGCTTGTTAGGTGGTGTTTGAATAGATTTAGTCCAAGGTTGAATAAGAATGGTCAAATTAGATTAAACTAATGTATTAAATGTGTGATTCACATTGTATCCCAGCCCTTCAATCCAAACCCTAGATCCAAGGGCTGAGGTTGAGTTTGGTTGGCATCCTATATAAGGTTGTATTTTTCATATTGAATGAATTAATGAAGAGAAAATAGGCATTTGCCCCCAAGTGAAACTTGCGCCCCTCCCCTCTCTCTCCCTGGTTCCTCCACCCCATCTCCCCTTTCTAGAGTGTAATCCCTTCCCCCTTGATCCCCTCCAGCATCTGAAGCAACTCCGGTGATCGCTGCCGCCATCGTCTCGCCGCCGACGCGTCGTTGCCAACGGTTTCGGTGGTTCTGTCCACTCAGGATAGGTTCATCTTCTCCGAATTTCTACTATCACTCCCTTCATCTTCTGAAGTTCAAAATTTCAGGGTTGGTTCCACTCTAGAACCCTTATCCCCACAAAAAAACTCACGTCACAATTCATCCTTTAGCTATTTTTTTGATTTTCGTCCAAGTCCAAGTTCCAGATCTGTCCTGATTCTGTTTACTGTTCATCAGCTCTGAGTTTACCCCATTCGAATCATCTTTTGATTTTTGTTGGGACGCCCAAATTTATTGGGAGTTCTGTCCACATATATCTACCACCAGGAATTTTCTTAATTTTTGGTTCACCCTCCAAGTATTTTACAAAAACCGTCCAAGTTCCCAAGAATAGTCTGCCCACAGTTTCCCAGATCCGACCCAGGTCTAGTAAAAACATCCCACAAAATCCATTTCTTATCCAATCAAAAAACCAAAAATAGTCCCGGATTCCTCTCTCAGAGACCTTCAATTTTGCTGAAGAAATCATTTCCATATTCGGAGGTCTTCTCCCCGGTCAACGTCGATCTTCAGAGAAGTCAGAACCTGCCCCTATAGTTCTGGCCAGATTCCAGCAAGCTTGTAAAATACATGATCAGAAATACAGATCTCATTATTTTTTTTGAAGACTCCTACGTCGAAGTATTCTAAGTCAGCTTTCCAACGGCGCTAATCTCGTCACATTCCGATGACGGGGCTGATCGCAGCAGCAGTTTTCTCCGAGTCGCGCGCCTGCAAATAGAACTTTCAGGTTCGTGGCCGAGTTCCCAGCGAGCGTCGTCCGAGGGCCGCCCGGCGTCCGGCGGTCGTTCCAGCAGCTCGCCATCCCAGGGGAACGCTTTCCAGGTGTCTCCACAACAGAGGAGTCATCAGGCCCCACACGACCCCTCCGGTCAATACGTGGGCCCCCACTAGCACGAGTACGCGTGAAGCCGAAGCATTGCCCGAAACCGCCCGTCAACCCGAACTTGGTCCTCCCGGGCCCACTTGTGTCGCCCTTTACCTCCCTGCGTGGAGTGGGCTTATTTGTACTGCTGTAAACATAATGTACTAAGTTTCCGAGAGTACGAGCTTTGGCCGGGTGCCGTCTTCGCCACGCCGAGAGCGTGGAGGTATCGCCTTCACCCTTACACTTGGCATTAGCTTAATTCTTTATATACTTTATATGCCGCTGCTAGAGAGCATGTGTAGGGATACCTAGCTCGCCTTCAATTTATAATATCACTGCTGCGAGAGAGAGCGAAGCCGTCCCGTGACCCGATCCGGGCGCAAAAGAAAGCCGACCACCCTAGCTCATTGCCGGTTTCTCAACCGCGCACATCCGACGCTTCCCTCGTTAAGGGACGATCGCGAGCTTGCCGTGTCCGTGGTCCCGTCCCGCATCAGCCGAGCTCAAACCGGGCATCAGATTTGGATTGCGTCAGTTATGACAAGTCACTTTCATCTCTCCGGTCGTGTTGAAGTGATCGGCACGGCCATCTGACCGGTATTTCAAGTTTTAGACCCCCGGACCCGAATCGAATGCATTTCGTTTAAACTAAGTGTATTTGGAGAATGCACTTTTAAGCGCCGAGCTCAAACCGGGCATCCGATTTGAATTGCGTCAGTTCTGACAAGTCACTTTCATCTCCCCGGTCGTGTTGAAACAATTGGCATGGACATCCAATCGGTATTTTAAGTTTTAGACCCCCGGACCCGACCTGGCTAGCAGTTCATTTAAACTAAGTGTATTTTAAAAATGAACTTTGAGCGCCGAGCTCAAACCGGGCATCCGATTTGGATTCCGTCAGTTTTGACAAGTCACTTCCATCTCCCCGATCATGCTGGAATGATCGGCATGGCCATCCGACCGGTATTTCAAGTTTTAGACCCCCCGACCTTGTTGAGTACGGACTGAATAGATCTAGAGGGGGGGTGAATAGATCTTTCCCCCTTTTTCGATTTAATATCTATTGACTAAATGAGTTGCAGGTGATTGACGAATTACAGAACTAATGTTGATATCAATGAAGAAAACAAACACATAGAGAAGCACGCACACACATAAGCAAACCACAAGATAGGATTTTTAAGGTGGTTCAGTCTCTTCCCGAGACTTACATCCACCCCTTGCTTAACTCAAGCAAGGCTTCACTTATGAGAACCTCTGATCTCAATCCAAAACACAAGACACCGCTGTCACACAGCTTGTTCCTGCTGACACACAGCTTGTACCAGCTGACACACAGCTTGAATCCGCTGCCTCACAGCTTGACACTTGGTGTAAGGATGAATAGAAATGATGAGAAGGTGGGATGATGCAACAGGACTGAATATAGACTTTTGTAACAAAGTAAAGAATTCAGCATGGGACTTAATCACATAAATAACAAGAGTAGACTCCCTGTAGAACTTCCAATCGGATGCCTTCAGCTGCTTTGCTGCTGGAGGTCGCACAGCTTCAAGCCCAGTCTTCCTTCTGCAGCAATGAGAATGCTTTTAGTCTTCTGCAGATTTCTGGTTGATGGAGAGCCACTTCGTCCTGTGATGTAGGTGTGTTTCTTAGCTTCTGTTCTATGCTCTCTCTGTGTGCTTGCCTCCGTGATCAGTTGCCTTCTACTTTTTATGCAGATACTTTTTCAAGCCTGAAGCTCTTCCCGCTCAAATTCCAGATCGAGCGTCAATCTGCTAGAAAGCAGGGAGAAGGTTAAATCCGATCACTACAATAAGTTTGACCGCTTCTAAGCAAGATTCTCTCCTTGATTCCCGTGCGGAATCTCATCATTTGAACTACCCAACAACCTGCAACAACAATCTGCAGGTTTTAAGGAACCAAAACAGAATTCGGTTAGAGTTCGGTTCTGGACGCTATAACACCCGTGGTCGACCATGACACTGTCCCTGGTCGACAACGAGCAGTGTCCTGATGGCGGTTTCATTCTGGCTGACACTCGCGTCCCGTGGTCGACCACAGCCTTGTCGCTGGTCGACAAGGGGCAAATTCCAGATGGCCGTCAGTTCTGTCTGATGCTTTGTCTGTTCTGTGGTCGACCAGAAGTGGGGCTTTGGTCGACAGCCAAGGCACATGCAGAAGACGGATGACTTGAAGTGTTTCTGGCTGGGTTCGTTGGTCGACCATAACCACTTCCCTGGTCGACAAGCGGCCTTTGACATTTCTTCTGATTTGTTGATTCCACTTGGATTTCAGTGGACCTGAAATTACTTAACATATCAGAAGTAACTTGAACTATCAGATTTATATTGAGTTAATCAAAAACATTGTTTGTCATCATCAAATAGTCATGAGTCCATTACTTTGAAGGAACAATCAAACCACTTGAATTTGTTATGAAACAAGATAGAACTTGATTAATCAAACATATCCTATTGTCATCATCAAAACCAAGGGATGCACAACATTCTCCCCCTTTTTGATGATGACAACCATGAGTCATTGTGACAAACAACAGATTATAAAATTCATTTGATATTGCATTCAAGGCTATCATAGCACAGATTTCATTCAGACAATTCGTTTGATGTGCCTTTCAAAAACTATAGCACTAATTACATGAGTGACTCAAAAAGGATAAAGACACTAAGGACACGTAGACAAAGTAAACTTGACATCTAGACACACATCTAGACACACAACTAGACACACAATGACACATAAAGTCCTATCTCCCCCTTTGTCAACAGCAAAAAGAAGATCATTTAAACAATCCCTCTGAGGAGGATGAGGAAGTCTCTGGCTTCACGTTCTCTTCCATGCGATCCAGCTTGTCAACAATGTGGGCATAAGAGAGCCTGAGCTTCTGGATCTCGGAGATAGTAGCATTGTGATACTGTTCATTCTGCTTGGTTGTGAACTCTATGCGGTTTCCCATTTCTTCTGACACTTGACCTAAGGTGCCAACTAGTCTGTTGAACCGAGAACTAGCATGGTCAGTGTGTTCCTTTTGCTTGATGAACCTGGCCTCCATCTGTTGTTCCAGCCTTTGGACTTTCTGCTCCAGGCGCCCGGTGGCAGCATTCATATTCTCTTGAAAGGAATGGAATTGGGTGGTGAGAGAGGACAACTGAGATGCTATCTGGAGAAGCACTCCGTGAGACTCAGTGTTGGAGGTGAAGGATGGTGGTGGAGCAGAAGTAGATGGAGTGGAGGTAGGTGGAACAGAATGAGATGGAGCTTGGGTAGGTGGAACAGAATGAGATGGAGCTTGGGTAGGTGGAACAGAAGTGGATTGAGCATGAGTGGCAGCAGTGCCTGGATGCCAGGGCACTATAGAAAGGGAAGATGGAGGATGGGCAGTAGTGGTGGTAGTAGGGGTAGCTTGAGGCACCACAGGTGGAGGTGTGACAGTAGGGCTAACCTGTATAGGTGTATGTGGTGGAGAAGAGGGTGGCAATGGAGCCTTGGATTTGCCCTTAGATGGTAGAGTGCGCTGAATTTGGTCTCCTACCTTCTTAAACCCCAAAAATGTGGTCACGAAGTGAAAGTTGTAGACGTGCCATTTGGGAATTACAATGCGCAGAGCGTGAGGAAATGGTATTTTTGCTGCTTCCAGAATGGCAGATATGTGGGCAGCAAATGGAAGAGAATTCTGGGGATAATGTAGGATGTTTTGGAAGGTGTTTAGGATGAGCGTTATGAGGCGAATGGGTTGACAAGTGATGAGGCCATGGATCAAAAATAGATGGAGGCGACTTACTTGATCTCTGGCGCCTCCTCTTGGTTGGATAATGGTGGTAAGAATGTGATGAAGCAATCTATGAAGAGGAGGGAAGGTGTTGGCATTCAGATACTTAGGGAGAACCTCAGGAGCTGGCTGGCCAGTGACGACGGTGTATGCAGCTCGAAAGTCAAAATCCTCAGGATTGAAGACGGCGCCATGTCTGGGAATCTGCAACGCTTTGTGGAGCAGTTTGACGTCGAGGCGGACGACGATGCCTTGAACTACGGTGTAGACCTGACCATCCACTATTTGCAAGTTGTGGTAGAATTCTTGCACAAGCTGAGGCGAATACTGAGTATGTGCCGAGACAAACGCTGTCCACTCTTGGGCTTCAAAAATTGGCAGTAGTTCTGGGAACATCTCCATCAGCTTCTCATCAGAGAAATCAACAATCCTTGGTGGCAGAACGGTCCGTGGCTTGATAACTCCTGAAACTGGATGGACGATGGGTTCTTCTGAAGCTGGTACCTTCCTGCCTGAGTCAGCCGCCTCGGCCGTGGTCGACTTTTGAGGGGCCGATGGCGGACCTTGCGCGGCCCTCGGCTTGGAACGCTTGGACGGCTTCGAGGATTCGGCAGGGGCCTTCTCTCTTGTTCTCTTGGTAGACCGCGGAGCGTGCTTTGGAGACATGGTGGAGGGATGCGAGAGAGAGGCGAGAGAGAACTGGAGAGGAAGAATTCGAAAGAGGTACAAGTCGGCGGATGAGAGAAAATTAGGGACCCAGCCGTGGCAATTTATAGGGTAGGGCAGTAGGGCTGGGTCTTAAAAAAACTAGGATAGTGAACCATCACGATGCAGAAAACGAGCGGTCAGGATTTAATCAGCATAACTCAAATTTTTGGAAGATATTAAAGTGTACTCCCTTTCTTTAATAGAACACTTATGGAACCTTTCCACCCTTATGCAAAGACCACCTTGTGACCAAATAGAGTGGGTATTGTGGTTCAATGAATTTGAAAGTATTGCACCAATAAATTGACTCCCCATATCCAATTTCTTTCACATGGCTCCTTGAACTTATAATATATTTCAAGAGATAATTTGACTAACTATGCTAGCTGAACAGTGTTTTGTACTTTTATTTGCATGCTATGCTTTAGGTCAACCATTTTCTCTGCCTTTGTGATAACTTTTTGAATCATTTGAGAGCTGTGGTCAGGTTTATCACATGCTTTTCTACACGAGGAG
Source organism: Amorphophallus konjac (assembly GCA_022559845.1). Lineage (NCBI taxonomy): Eukaryota > Viridiplantae > Streptophyta > Magnoliopsida > Alismatales > Araceae > Amorphophallus > Amorphophallus konjac. The sequence goes on along the minus strand of CM040125.1, from coordinate 108,944,053 downwards.
ACACGCTTTTTACACGCCAGAAACCCCGGCTACGTAGCATGCCTAACCATTCCACTAATGACTGGGACACACCTTTTATCCGTGAGGATATACGTTTATCAGACGCCAATATCCCCAGTTACTCAGTATGCCCCATCAATATTTTTGAAAGCAGCAGAGTTAGATTGGATCTTCATGACACACTTGTCTCCCATCTATTGTTCAGCCAATTTTTTTGCTTTGAGATGGAGAACAGTAGTTTCTCAAAACTCAATCCATTGCTCTACCAAGAAGGCAGAATTATGGCGTATTCCATGTACATACATGTTATATTTGAGTTTATTTTTACTGTCCAACACAGACACAGGTAGAGAAACAGTCTCATTACTAAAAATCATAAGTCCTCAAAATCTTGTGACAGAGTCATAGTTATGGTTTGAATTTATTGCAGTAGTACAGTTCAAATTCTCATTACTACACTCAACCACTACTCTTAATGATTACCTTGGTGATTTTATTGAAAGATATGGTTAGGTTTTTCAATGTTTTATCAAGGAATGAGTTTACACTTTTTCTCCCCCTCAATTTGTGAGTCCTTGCTGAAGATAAAAAAAATGTTGGCCATGAGGAGATATAGAGACACAAGGGATGGGAAGTATGGATAAGGATGAATGAGTGAAGAATCTGAGCACAAAAGTTCACTTAGTTCAGAGGATTTCCTAGCAGAGCCAGCAGCCTTTTTAGATCCATTTTCCCTTGTTCAGATCCTCTGTCGACCATAGAGTTGCCTTTGGTCGACCTCTGTGCTGTCACAGAAGCTGCCTGATGAGTAGTCACCTGTGGTCTGCTTTCTGACAATTTTGTTGTCGACCATGGGACCTCCTGTGGTCGACAGCTGCGAAGTCACAGAACCAACTATTTCCTGTCCTGATGCCTTGGTCGACCAGCGCCTTGTCTGTGGTCGACCACAAGAGATAATCCGTAGTAGAACCAGGATTCTGCAGAACTTGCTGAAGTAGCAACCGACACTAGACCTCCAAACTCAAAACTTGACCAGTACTAGAGACCTAGTTGACATAACTTAGTACAGAAATGACAGAATCTATACAGTGAACACATGAATATGATTATTTCAAGAATTTTCAGGAGAAATTCTACAAATTCCTAACTCCCTTCTTAGAGTCGAAAATCTGTCATTGTTAAGGGGTTTTGTGAAAATGTCTGCCAGTTGTTTTTCAGTTTCTACAAAATGAAGCATGAAATTTCCTTTGGAGACCTCATCTGTAGCAACCCTGATAAATGAATATTTGAAATAAATTAAAACATATATATATTACAGTAGTAATACAGATAATAAGAATAGGGTTAATTAGATGAAGTAAAACAAAATTAAAATAACGCCTCTTATTAGGGCGTTAATTCAAAAAGAAACGCCTCTATCAAAGGCGTGACTAAAGAAAGGACGCCCACACGTGCGGTCGTCAACTCTCACGACCAAATAGGCAAGTAAGAGAAACGCCCATATATGGGGCGTGTTTCAAAAACAAGGAACGCCCTTATCCAAGACGTTTCTTAAGAAACGACCTGAACTAGGTCGTTAATTAAAGAATCGACGCCCTTACCTAAGGCGTTAATTCAGTTCGTGAACCGTTCGAACCCAGAACTTATCCAGGGTAAGTGATAAGCATTAGAAAGAGTTCAAACGTGGTAATGACTCTATCATAGAAGTATTGCTTCCACACAATCACTAACCCTAATAGGACACCCAAAATCCTATAAAAACTCTCGTTCGGCCAACCCTAAAACTATTTGGACGAACTACTGCTGCAGGTACGTGAAGAACATATGTTCTTCTATTTTTTTTTCTTCTTCTGTTTACAGTCGCATGAAGAATATTGATTATTCTTCTTCTCTTATTAACAGGTTAAGAGGCTCGGGCGTTTGAGGAACAAGAGTTCTTCATCCGTGTGTAAGTACCCCTTCCTCTACCTACAGTCCATGGATTTCAAGGAAACTAATATCTTCAATCTATCCTCTGTAGGATTCATCCAACGTCTGCAGCATCATTGATTCTTACAAATCCCTCACGGTCATCTCCAAATCAACTCTTAAGGTAGGATTTTCTCAAGTTACTGTAGCCCAAATAAATTAAGACAAGACTTATATACGTATTGACATGACATGCATACGGTTTAATATGGTTTTATTATGTTTCTGCAATATTTTGAAAGAGACGCCCCTGTCCAGGGCGCTAATTTACAAGACACGACCCTGCCAAGGTCGTCAATTTCATATTTGACGCCCTGTACACAGGCGTTAATTTCATGTAAATCTTAAGAACTGATTATCCATGCAATTACATGACATCAAATCAATAATTGTTAACGGTTAAAAGTCAATAAACATGAAACATCAAATCTGATATACTGCATCTGAATTCCTGCCAATTTTCCTGTCATGACTATATGATTGTTATCCTTGATTATCGTGCAAATCTTGCTAATCATGTAAATTCCTGATATTTCTTGAATTCACGACCTAGACTAGGTCGTTTTCCATGTGGTAACGCCCCATCACAGGGCGTGAATTAAAAAGAAACGCCCCTTACTAGGGCGCGTATCTGTTAAAATCCTGGAATATATATTCTGTGAAAATAAGAATTTAATGATTAACGCCCCTGCCAAGGGCGCGTTTTTGATAATTTCTGAAAATAAATATGTTCTGAAAATATTGTAAATAAAAAGACGCTTGCTACTGTAGTCGTCAACTCTTGAAGAAACGCCCCTGTCGAAGGCGCGTCTTAGATAAATTATTGCATTATTGAAAATTCTGCAAAACGGACCATATGTAAACGCCCTTCTGTTAGGCGTTAATTACTTGAGAAACGACTTGACCTAAGTCGTTATTTTACTATAAACTGATTTGCTAACCGATGGTTTTATATATCATAATATATATATATCGGCACTATTCTCCACTCCGTGAGTATAGTCCCACGTTTCATGTTGATTTATCGATCACACTCAACTCTCATTGACATACAAGCTCTCCATTGGACATTCCGTTCCTTTGGACTAGCGAGTTAGTCATAGAGACCTCCGTAAGACTCCTCGTAGCTTTGGATTCCCTCAAGGCCGACTGAGCTGGTTGTACCCTAAAAACCCATTACACGATCCTTGCCATGTCAATCTAAAGAAACATGGGATACGGCCCTTATGGTTATACAAAGAGTATATCATAAGAAATTCTTAATGGGATGATGATATCATGCCATATCATGTCGTTCTAGTAAACCTCAATTCTATGATAAGAATGAGGGTATCTTACCTTTGATATACTGTTCATGTGGACCTCAATTCTATATAAAGAATGTCCATACTGATTTGTCATGGTACCCAAGTTAAGGGAATCATATTCTACCTAGTTTTATCGATATCGTGATTATACCGTTATTATCGCCATTCTATGTCCTTTGTCATATTTTGGACTCTATTCTATCAAGTTGTCATACGTGTCTACAAGCTTGATTATTGAAATTCTATGTTGGCTATAAATAAGAGTGGATGTCAAAACACATGACAAATGCCTGCGCATATAGGGCCCGATCTGGTCCGGGGAGGAGCACCCGAAAGTACTTGTGCCCATGGGAGTTAAAATGATAAGGTATCTGGCATTATACCGAGTACTTGACTTGCTTGATTGGACATTCCACACACATCTTGTACTTGAATCGTACTTGACTTTACGTGAAATGCGTGGCCCGAAAAAGGGTAATTTACTTGCTTGATACATGATAGCCAAAGTTCTTGACATGACTTGTTAAACGTGCTTGCTTGAATACCTTGAATACACTTGTCATCTTGTTGGAAGTTCATGATTAAGTTCATCTTATTTCTTGATATTACATTCTCTCTATTTTGTCGTTTCATGCGAGCATGCATAGCTTTATTGCATTCATGAAAATGTAATTACTTAAACCCCTTGCTAGTACTTGAGATATAATTTCCTACTGAGCGTTCGCTCATTCCGTTTGTCCCTTTTTACTTTTCAGGTAAGTCCGACGACGATGGAAGTCAATCGGATGGGAATGATCAAGAGTGAAAGAGATAGAGATTCTCCAAGTGTCATCTAGTCTTTTCTATAGTTCCTTGAGTCAACTATGTATTCATTACCTTTTTATTAAACAGAGTATTGGATTTGTAATAGTCTATCCGTTATGAAATAAAGGATTGGGTTATCTTGCTATTTTACGCATCTCTGTCTTTGTGTCGAATACACGACCACTCTGATTGACATGATTGATATAGACACGTCGCGCATCTCCGGGTATCTTCCGCGCTCGGGGCGTGACAGTCTTTGTGGTATCAGAGCCTAAGGTATTCAATTCCTAGGAAACCCAAGTCCAAGGATAGGTTTCAAAACCTTTAACCAAGTGAGAGTGGGTAGAACCAAGGGTTAAATGATCAATGAGTCCTTTATAAGATCATAGTGATATAATACTAACATAGCTATTGTAATTGTAGGATAATGGCTGCCGAACGTGCTCAATGGCGCAACATGCAGCGTACCCTTCAAGGGATGACCCAAGTGCTACAACAGGTAGCACAAGGTGGTGCTCCACGAGCTGGAAGCTTACACCAAGCATTCAAGAATATGAATCCCCCGAAGTTCATGGGATCGACCGATCCAGACGATGCCGAGCATTGGGTTCGGGAGATTGAACGTATATTCCGTGTTATGCAATGCACGGATCAGGACAAAGTCTTATTAGCTACTTTCCAGTTAGAAAAGGATGCTAGATGCTGGTGGGAGTCGATTGAAGCTACTATTGACCCAACTCAAGTTACATGGGGTGAATTCGTTGAATATTTCAACGCCAAATATTTCTCTGATAGGGTCCAGGAAAAGAAGGCCGCCGAATTTGCCGCATTAAAGCAAAGATCTTTATCGGTGGCTGATTATGAAGCACAGTTCTCTAGACTGTCTAGATATGCTAAGCATTTAATTAGCACGGAAAAGATAAAAGCCCGTAGATTTCTTAATGGGCTTAGGCCCCACTACATTACTCAACTGGCGCCTATGGATATTCAAGTTTATACTGAAATAGTGCGCCGAGCTCAGTTGCTTGAAGATGCCACGGAACTATCTGATAGGATCCGTGGGAAAGACAAAAAGGAGCAAGTCACAAGTTCAGGTTCTTTTAAACCCAACTTTAAGAAGAGGCCTAATAATGGAGGTTCTTCCTCTCAAGATCAGAAGTACAAGAAATCCAAGCCTTTCTCTATCACCACTACACCTTCAAACGTAGTATGCAAGCATTGTGACAAGGCTGGTCACAAAACAGAAGAATGCTGGAGGAAATTAGGAGCATGTCTCCGTTGTGGGAGTCGTGAACATTGGATTCCCGATTGTCCATTAATGAATGACCAAGACGGTGAGGGTAAACGCCCGGTGACAAAGAATGCTCGTCTTCATGCAATACAGGAGACCGAACCGAAAGAAGAAGGCGGATTGGTGGAAGGTACATTGAAAATTTGTTCCAAATATGCACATGTCTTATTTGATACGGGTGCATCGCATTCTATTGTTTCTAAGAAGTTTGCTGACCCATTACCTCTAGAACCAGAATGGATGAAGTTAATATTGTCTACTCCTCTCGGAAACGAGACGGATATCACACATCATTACCAAAACTGTGAGGTATTGGTTCGAGGAAAGAATTTTCCTATTGATCTTATCTGCTTAGATCTAAAAGAGTATGATGTTATACTAGGAGCAGATTGGTTATCCAAATACTAGGCAACGGTTGATTGCCGTGATAGCAAGATTGTTTTCAAGGAATTTCCGGAACTGACTTATACTAGTCCTAAGAGTCGAAGCAAATCCCCTCTTATCTCGGCTCTTCGAGCAAGCAAGCTCGTCAAGAAAGGATGTGTATCCTTCCTTGCTTTTGTCACTATTAAAGAAGCTAAGGAAACCAAGATAGAAGACGTTCAAGTAGTACGAGAATTCCCAGACGTATTTCCGGAAGAATTGCCGGGATTACCCCCGCAAAGAGATGTGGCCTTTACCATCGACTTAGTCCCTGGCGCTGGTCCCGTTTCAAAGGCACCATATAGAATGTCCCCTGCTGAACTCAAGGAGTTGAAGGAGCAGTTGATGAAACTAATCCGAAAAGGGTTTATTAGACCAAGTACTTCCCCGTGGGGAGCACCAGTCTTATTTGTAAAGAAGAAGGATGGATCCATGAGATTGTGTATCGACTATCGACAATTGAATCATCTTACTATCAAGAACAAGTATCCACTGCCGAGAATCGATGAATTATTTGATCAGATTCCAGGATCCAAATATTTTTCCAAGATTGATCTCAGGTCGGGATACCATCAATTAAGAATCAAGGACGATGACATTCACAAGACTGCATTCAGAAGCAGGTATGGCCATTACGAATTTGTTGTTATGCCTTTTGGACTAACAAATGCCCCTGCTGCCTTTATGCAGTTAATGAATAGCATATTCAGGCCTTACTTGGATCAATTCGTAGTAGTCTTCATTGATGATATATTGATATATTCCAAGACTAAGGAAGAACATGAAGAACATTTGAGGATTGCATTGCAAGTCTTGAGGACAAATCAATTATATGCTAAACTCAGCAAATGCGAGTTCTGGCTTGAAGAAGTGGCTTTTCTCGGGCATGTCATATCAAAGGACGGATTATCTGTAGATCCGTCAAAAGTTGAAGTTGTGAGAAACTGGGAAAGACCCACTAATGCAAGCGAGATCAGAAGTTTCTTAGGTCTTGCAGGCTATTATCGGCGATTCATCAAAGATTTCTCTAAGATCGCCGTGCCCCTTACAAGGTTAACTCGCAAGGAGATCCGATACGAATGGAGTGAGGAATGTGAAAGAAGTTTTCAAATTCTCAAGGATCATCTCACCACAGTTCCGGTCTTAGCTCTACCGATAGAAGGAGAGAAATTCGAGGTCTGCACTGATGCTTCTGGCATTGGCCTCGGATGTGTTCTAATGCAACAAGGGAAGGTCATAGCATACTCTTCTCGTCAACTGAAGAAGCATGAGGAGAATTACCCCGTCCATGACTTAGAACTGGCCGCGGTAGTATTTGCCCTAAAGATATGGAGACACTACTTATATGGAGCACAGTTTACTGTATACTCCGATCACAAAAGTCTCAAATATCTATTTTCACAAAAGGAGCTAAACATGAGACAAAGACGCTGGCTAGAATATCTCAAGGACTTCGACTTCAATATACAATACCATCCCGGAAAGGGTAATTATGTTGCTGACGCCCTTAGTCGAAAGCCAAGAGCAATGATAGCAAATTGTATGATGCAAGAATGGAGGTTACTTGAAAAATTCTCCGAGCTCAATATAAGCTTGGACATGGAATCCAAATTTGTCACACTATCTCATGTAAGCATACAGTCAGATTTGTTATCTGAGATACAAACACTTCAGGATGATGATCCTATGTTAGTAGAAATCAAGGGCAGATTAGAAGGACAATCTGATTTTCAACTAACTTCTGATGGAAGATTATCGTTCAAAGATAGAACTTGTATACCTGATTGTCCGGAATTAAAGAAGAAGATCTTAGATGAAGCTCACCGATCAAGGTACACTATTCATCCAGGATCAACCAAAATGTACCAAGATGTAAAGAGGAACTTTTGGTGGCCTAATATGAAAAGAGAAATAGCAGACTATGTATCACGCTGTCTCACATGCCAACAGGTCAAGGCGGAACACCAAAAGCCTGCGGGAAAACTACATCCTCTAGATATTCCTAAGTGGAAATGGGAGGATGTTGGTATGGACTTCATCATGGGTTTGTCTAAATCTAAAGGAGGACATGATGGAATCTGGGTTATCATTGACCGATTGACTAAATCGGCACATTTCTTGCCAATCAAAAGCCGATGGTCAATTGATGTGCTAGCTGCACTATACATCAAAGAAATAGTCAGGATACATGGAATTCCTGTCTCAATCGTGTCTGATAGAGATCCCCGTTTTACTTCTCATTTTTGGAAGGGATTACAACATTCGTTGGGGACAAGGCTCAACTTTAGTACTGCTTTTCACCCACAAACGGATGGTCAGACCGAGCGAACTAATCAAGTTGTTGAAGATATGCTGAGAGCATGCATTATTGACTTTGGAGGAAGCTGGCATGACCACTTACCTTTAGTTGAATTTGCATATAATAATAGCTACCAAGCTAGTATCCAAATGGCACCTTTCGAAGCCTTATACGGAAGGAGTTGCCGATCTCCCATATGTTGGAACGAAGTTGGAGAAAAACAACTATTAGGTCCAGACATGGTAAGGGATACAACCGAGAAGATACAAGTAATCAGGGAAAGATTACAAGTTGCTCAGACCAGACAAAAGACTTATGCAGATACAAGAAGAAGAGATCTTGAATTCCAAATCGGAGATCATGTATTTCTCAAGATATCGCCTGGACGTGGCATACGAAGATTTGGTGTTAAGGGCAAGCTTACGCCAAGATTCATAGGACCATTTGAGGTACTCGAAAGAGTTGGCGAGGTTGCTTATCGCATCGCATTACCTCCTCAATTGTCCGAGGTACATAATGTATTTCACATATCCATGTTGAAGAAGTACGTGCACGATCCATCTCATATTATTGAACATGGAGATCTGGTGATCCAGAAAGATCTCACATATGAACAGAAGCCTATGAAGATCTTGGATCGAGAAATACGAGCTCTAAGGAATAAGGTTATTCCCATGCTCAAGGTGCAATGGAATAAGAATCCCGAACGCGAAGCGACATGGGAGACCGAAGAATCTATGAAGAAACGATTTCCCGAGTTATTCTAAGAGGTATATGTTCTACGCTCTCCACATGTATAATTATATATATATTGAATTTGGGGACCAAATTCTTTTTAAGTGGGGGAGGGTGTAGCAACCCTGATAAATGAATATTTGAAATAAATTAAAACATATATATATTACAGTAGTAATACAGATAATAAGAATAGGGTTAATTAGATGAAGTAAAACAAAATTAAAATAACGCCTCTTATTAGGGCGTTAATTCAGAAAGAAACGCCTCTATCAAAGGCGTGACTAAAGAAAGGACGCCCACACGTGCGGTCGTCAACTCTCACGACCAAATAGGCAAGTAAGAGAAACACCCATATATGGGGCGTGTTTCAAAAACAAGGAACGCCCTTATCCAAGACGTTTCTTAAGAAACGACCTGAACTAGGTCGTTAATTAAAGAATCGACGCCCTTACCTAAGGCGTTAATTCAGTTCGTGAACCGTTCGAACCCAGAACTTATCCAGGGTAAGTGATAAGCATTAGAAAGAGTTCAAACGTGGTAATGACTCTATCATAGAAGTATTGCTTCCACACAATCACTAACCCTAATAGGACACCCAAAATCCTATAAAAACTCTCGTTCGGCCAACCCTAAAACTATTTGGACGAACTACTGCTGCAGGTACGTGAAGAACATATGTTCTTCTATTTTTTTTCTTCTTCTGTTTACAGTCGCATGAAGAATATTGATTATTCTTCTTCTCTTATTAACAGGTTAAGAGGCTCGGGCGTTTGAGGAACAAGAGTTCTTCATCCGTGTGTAAGTACCCCTTCCTTTACCTACAGTCCATGGATTTCAAGGAAACTAATATCTTCAATCTATCCTCTGTAGGATTCATCCAACGTCTGCAGCATCATTGATTCTTACAAATCCCTCACGGTCATCTCCAAATCAACTCTTAAGGTAGGATTTTCTCAAGTTACTGTAGCCCAAATAAATTAAGACAAGACTTATATACGTATTGACATGACATGCATACGGTTTAATATGGTTTTATTATGTTTCTGCAATATTTTGAAAGAGACGCCCCTGTCCAGGGCGCTAATTTACAAGACACGACCCTGCCAAGGTCGTCAATTTCATATTTGACGCCCTGTACACAGGCGTTAATTTCATGTAAATCTTAAGAACTGATTATCCATGCAATTACATGACATCAAATCAATAATTGTTAACGGTTAAAAGTCAATAAACATGAAACATCAAATCTGATATACTGCATCTGAATTCCTGCCAATTTTCCTGTCATGACTATATGATTGTTATCCTTGATTATCGTGCAAATCTTGCTAATCATGTAAATTCCTGATATTTCTTGAATTCACGACCTAGACTAGGTCGTTTTCCATGTGGTAACGCCCCATCACAGGGCGTGAATTAAAAAGAAACGCCCCTTACTAGGGCGCGTATCTGTTAAAATCCTGGAATATATATTCTGTGAAAATAAGAATTTAATGATTAACGCCCCTGCCAAGGGCGCGTTTTTGATAATTTCTGAAAATAAATATGATCTGAAAATATTGTAAATAAAAAGACGCCTGCTACTGTAGTCGTCAACTCTTGAAGAAACGCCCCTGCCGAAGGCGCGTCTTAGATAAATTATTGAATTATTGAAAATTCTACAAAACGGACCATATGTAAACGCCCTTCTGTTAGGCATTAATTACTTGAGAAACGACTTGACCTAAGTCGTTATTTTACTATAAACTGATTTGCTAACCGATGGTTTTATATATCATAATATATATATATCGGCACTATTCTCCACTCCGTGAGTATAGTCCCACGTTTCATGTTGATTTATCGATCACACTCAACTCTCATTGACATACAAGCTCTCCATTGGACATTCCGTTCCTTTGGACTAGAGAGTTAGTCATAGAGACCTCCGTAAGACTCCTCGTAGCCTTGGATTCCCTCAAGGCTGACTGAGCTGGTTGTACCCTAAAAACCCATTACACGATCCTTGCTATGTCAATCTAAAGAAACATGGGATACGGCCCTTATGATTATACAAAGAGTATATCATAAGAAATTCTTAATGGGATGATGATATCATGCCATATCATGTCGTTCTAGTAAACCTCAATTCTATGATAAGAATGAGGGTATCTTACCTTTGATATACTGTTCATGTGGACCTCAATTCTATATAAAGAATGTCCATACTGATTTGTCATGGTACCCAAGTTAAGGGAATCATATTCTACCTAGTTTTATCGATATCGTGATTATACCGTTATTATCGCCATTCTATGTCCTTTGTCATATTTTGGACTCTATTCTATCAAGTTGTCATACGTGTCTACAAGCTTGATTATTGAAATTCTATGTTGGCTATAAACAAGAGTGGATGTCAAAACACATGACAAATGCCTGCGCATATAGGGCCCGATCTGGTCCTGGGAGGAGCACCCGAAAGTACTTGTGCCCATGGGAGTTAAAATGATAAGGTATCTGGCATTATACCGAGTACTTGACTTGCTTGATTGGACATTCCACACACATCTTGTACTTGAATCGTACTTGACTTTACGTGAAATGCGTGGCCCGAAAAAGGGTAATTTACTTGCTTGATACATGATAGCCAAAGTTCTTGACATGACTTGTTAAACGTGCTTGCTTGAATACCTTGAATACACTTGTCATCTTGTTGGAAGTTCATGATTAAGTTCATCTTATTTCTTGATATTACATTCTCTCTATTTTGTCGTTTCATGCGAGCATGCATAGCTTTATTGCATTCATGAAAATGTAATTACTTAAACCCCTTGCTAGTACTTGAGATATAATTTCCTACTGAGCGTTCGCTCATTCCGTTTGTCCCTTTTTACTTTTCAGGTAAGTCCGACGACGATGGAAGTCAATCGGATGGGAATGATCAAGAGTGAAAGAGATAGAGATTCTCCAAGTGTCATCTAGTCTTTTCTATAGTTCCTTGAGTCAACTATGTATTCATTCCCTTTTTATTAAACAGAGTATTGGATTTGTAATAGTCTATCCGTTATGAAATAAAGGATTGGGTTATCTTGCTATTTTGCGCATCTCTGTCTTTGTGTCGAATACACGACCACTCTGATTGACATGATTGATATAGACACGTCGCGCATCTCCGGGTATCTTCCGCGCTCGGGGCGTGACATCATCTCTTAGAAAGTGATGACGGATCTCAATGTGTTTTGTCCTAGAGTGTTGAATGGGGTTTTTAGACAAATTAATAGCACTAGTGTTGTCACAGAAAATAGGTGCACATCCAAGATCTACATTGTAGTCTTGGAGTTGATGTTTTATCCACATAACCTGTGTACCACAGCTCCCTACTGCGACATACTCAGCCTCAGCAGTGGAGAGTGCCACAGAATGCTGCTTTTTAGAAGCCCATGATATTAAACATCCACCTAATATTTGACAATAACCACTAGTACTCTTCCTATCAATTTTGCAACCAGCATAATCAGCATCTGAATATGAAATCAAATCTAGTTTGCAGTATGTAGGATACCATAAACCCAATTCTTGGGTGCCGACAAGGTATCGAAGGATACGCTTGACAGCCCCTAAATGTGATTCTCTAGGGCTAGACTGATATCTAGCACACATGCATACACTAAACTGAATATCTGGCCTTGAAGCAGTTAAATATAGCAGGGACCCGATCATACCTCTGTATTTCTTGGCATCTACCATGTTACCTTTTACATCAGCTTCCAATGTTGCATTTGTACCCATGGGTGACTCGATTGGTTTGCAGCTTTCCATGCCAAACTTCTTCAACATCTCCTTTATGTACTTGGATTGATTTATGAAGTATCCTTCTCTACATTGTACGATCTGCAATCCAAGAAAAAACTGTAAATCACCCATTAAACTCATTTCAAACTCATTGGTCATTAAGTTTGCAAATTCAGTACATAAAGAAGCTTCGGTAGACCCAAACACAATATCATCCACATAGATTTGTACAACTAGTATATGCTTACCTTGGGTCTTGGAAAACAATGTTTGATCAATTTTACCTCTTATGTATCCCTTCTTGGTGAGGAAGGAGCTCAACCTTTCATACCAGGCCCGAGGAGCCTGCTTTAATCCATACAAAGCTTTATGCAATTTGAAAACATGATTAGCAAGTTCATCATTTTCAAATCCAGGGGGTTGTTCCACATAGACTTCTTCTTTTATTATTCCATTTAGAAATGCACTTTTTACATCCATTTGTTGTAGTTTGATTCCATGAGATGCTGCAAAGGCTAACAATATCCTGATGGCTTCTAATCTAGCAACTGGAGCATATGATTCTTCAAAATCAACCCCAAATTCCTGGTTGTACCCTTTAGCCACCAGCCGAGCCTTGTTTCTCATTACAACCCCTTCTTCACTTAGCTTGTTTTTATAGACCCACTTGGTTCCAATAACGGGGTGAGATGAAGGTCTAGGGACAAGACTCCACACCTGATTTCTTTCAAATTGATTTAGTTCTTCATGCATAGCATTTATCCATGAGTCATCTTTTAATGCTTCCTCTACTGATTTGGGCTCTATTTGGGACACAAGTGCAAGCTGATCTAGTTCATTGATTTCTTTTAACTGAGATCTAGTCTTCCTAGGATCATGAATTCCACCAATGATGTTTTCTATGGGATGATCTCTAAGAAGTCTTAAGTTCTCAAGATTGTTACCTGAGATGCCTTCTCCTTCGGGTGGAGCATTAGTAATACCTTGATCTCTTTCCTGAGATTGTTCTTCTTCATTTGGTTCTTCGTTGTCTTCTAGAAATTCCCTATCTTCTTCTTCCTTGCTGACCTGCTCATTTTTGCCAAGATCATTAATTTCATCAAATGTAATATGAGGGGATTCTTCAACAATTTGATCTTTGGTGTTAAAAACTCTATAGGCTCTTGATCGGTCGGAATAGCCCAAGAATATTCCTGGATCACTCTTCGGTTCAAATTTGTCCAAGACCCTTTTATCATTGTTATGAATAAAGCATTTTGACCCGAAAATTCTAAAATGAGCTAGGGATGGTTTCTTACCTTTGAACATTTCATATGGTGTATTTTCACTAGCCGGTCTTACCATTACTCGGTTTACAATGTAGCATGCTGTGTTGACTGCCTCTGCCCAAAATCTCCTTGGAAGTTTAGCTTCAACCAGCATGGTTCTAGCCATCTCGACAAGAGTGCGGTTCCTTCTCTCCACAACACCATTTTGTTCTGGAGTCCTTGGTGAGGAAAATCTGTGGGTTATGCCCTTGTTTCTGCAGAATAAGTCAAAGTCAGAATTTTCAAACTCCCCCCATGGTCAGATATGATTGTACACACTTTGGACTTGCCATCCTGCTTCATTCTTTTGTAGAATTCCTGAAACTCAGAAAAAGCATCACTTTTATGAGATAGAAATATTACCCATGTGAATCTAGAGAAATCATCAACTAGTACATAACCGTATCTCTTACCACTAAGACTAGCAGTTCTTGTTGGGCCAAAAAGGTCCATGTGCACAAGTTCTAGTGGTCTAGAAGATTGACTTTCAGTTCTACCTTTGAATGATTTTCTTGTTTGCTTACCTTGGGTACATGATTCACATACTTTGACATTTTGAGCAAACGAAATTTCAGGCATACCAAGAACCATTTTATTCTTCACAAGTTTATGCAACACCCTATAGCTAACATGCCCTAGCCTTCGGTGCCACAGCCAGGTCAGGTCCTCTTTCTTGGCGGTTAGGCACAGGTTGGAGTGGGCTGGATCATCCAAGTCTATTATGTAGACATTGTTTACTCTCTGGCCCATAAACTTGACTGTATCTGAATTTGGTTCAATAATCTTGCAGATCTTGGAGTCAAATATTACTTTATGGCCTTTGTCGCAAAGCTGACTGATGCTCAGCAAGTTATATTCCAGTCCATCTACCAGCAGTACATTTTCAATACTGTTTGAGGAGTTCTTACCTATTTTACCTGTCCCGATGATCTTACCTTTGTTATTTCCTCCAAAGGTCACATAACCTCCATCTTTTGAGCTTAGTTGGGAGAACTTGGTCTTGTCTCCCGTCATGTGTCTTGAGCAACCACTATCTAAGTACCACTTATTGTGCATGGCTACTAGACATTCCTGCATCATAAATTACACAGAAATTTTTGGACCCCAATGGTACCCGGGTCCAAGATAACTTGTAAAATTGTGAAATTGCTGTAACAATCCTTTGGGAACCCAGATTTTCTTAGAGCAGTTTAATTTTTCGTCTCTGAACTTGTTCAGATTGGGTGGCTTTTGTTCTAATGTTTCTTTAATCTGAATCCACTTTTTTGATTTCTAATTTTCATTTTGTTTCACCTGAGAAAATCTGTGGTTTCTGTTTGCGTGTCTGGTCATGGTCGACATCTGGTGTGTCTGTAGTCGACCATTGCTTTTCCAGAAGCCAGCGCTTGTTCTGGCAGTTCCTCTGGTCGACATCTGGTATGTCTGTGGTCGACCACTGCTTCTCCAGACGCCAGCGCCTGTTCTGGCAGATCCTCTGGTCGACATAGGAGGGGTCGGTTGTCGACCAGCCTGTCTCCAGACACCTTGTTTTCCAGATTTATGTCCTTTAACTTGATTTAGTACTTGGTTTGTTTGGTTATTTCTGTGAATTTGAGTTTCTTGTCTATTATTTTTAAGCTTATGTTGATTGACTGTTTTCTCTTTAATGTTTCTCTCTTCCTTGGTGACGTTATTCCTTTTGGAGGAGCATTCAGCTACATCCTCTTGTTTGTCTTGGTATAGATTGATTAGGGGCCCTTTTCCTTTTGAGTCAGCAATCCCAGTTACGGTTTTTATTTGGAATTCCTTTTTAGCCGTAGGATTGTATCCTAACCCTTCTTTTTGAAAGTTTACTTTTATTCCCAAGACAGCATTTATGTTTTCTTGACCTTTAGTCATTTTTTCCAAGGTTTCCTGTTTGTTTTTCAGTTCACTCTGGATTCTTTCTATTTCTTCCAGAAGTTGACAGTTTTCCTCCTTGAGTGAGTTGTTTCTTTCTTGAGTTACCTTAGTTTGCTGTTCACTTTCTTGAGTCTTTAATTTTACCTCATCAATTGTGTTTTTCAGTGACTCATTTTCTTCTAACAGCCATTTGACATTTTCTTCATCTGTCTCGTATTGTTTCAGCTTATTTTTCAAGGTGGTGATTTCTAATTCTAGTTCAGTTCTGTTGGCAAATGGGTTGCTGTCATTATTGACCTGATTAAGCTTTTTCTTCAAACTCTTATTTTCCTTTCTAATTCTTTCATATGCATCAAGTAAGTCTGAGTAGACTTCTTCCCAATCTGAGCTAGAAAAATCTTGAAACGGAGGGATTACCTCAAGATCATCGCTATCTCCTTTGGCCATCAAACAGATGTTTCCTTCTTCTTCCTCGGAAGTTGTTTCCTCCTTACTGCTTTCCTCCTCCTCGCTCCATGTGCTTATCATTGCTTTTAGTTGCTTGCCTTTCCACTTGAAGCTTGATTTCTTAGGAGTCTCTGGACATTCAGCCTTTATGTGTCCTAGTTTTCTGCAGTTGTAGCAGACAAGTTTGTTAGATGAAGTTTTATTTTTATCAAACTTAAACTGAGATGACTTTCTTACCATGCCCTTAGGATTCCTGAATCCCTTACCTTCCTTCCGCAGAAACCTTTTGAATTTTCTTGTTAACATGGCTAGCTCACCAGTTTCCTCACCTGTGCTAGATGAGTTATCAGTGTCAGATAGTTCAGAGGTGCCTATTTTAGTTTTTAGGGCGAGCTGGTTCTTTTTCTTGCCCTCATCTTCTTTTCTTTTCAGATTGACCTCATAGGCCATTAGGGATCCCACTAGTTCATCCACAGTCATAGTGGTGAGGTTCTTTGAGTCCTCAATTACTGTGGCCTTGGTATGCCACATAGGAGTGAGGGATCTTAGGATCTTCCTCACTAATTCCTGTTCCTTGTAGGTTTTCCCTAGACTCTTTAAACTATTCGTTAATTGCACTAGTCTAGCATACATTTCAGAAATATTTTCGTCAGTTTTCATTCTAAACATTTCATATTCTGAAACTAGCATATTTGCTTTTGACTCCCTTACCTCTGAAGTACCTTCATAGATTACTACTAGTCGATCCCACATTTCCTTGGCCGTTGCACATTGTGAAACTCGTGAGAACTCGTGGGGTGTAGTGCGCATTGCATTACGTTCATGGCTCCCCAGTTGATGGTTGATTTTCTGACCTGTTCTCTGGTCCAGGTATCCTCATCTTCGGGCAGCTCGTAGGGTCCTCGGCTTACTACTCTCCACATCTCATGATCTTGTGCTCTCAAGAACACCTGCATACGATTTTTCCAATATGAGAAATCATTTCCATCGAAATATGGTGGTCTAGTTACTGAGTGTCCCTCAGCCATTAGACTTCTAGAGTTCAGTCCGACAGGCCTCTCCTGGTTGTTAGACCACATTTTTGGAGAGTCTGGCTCTGATACCACGTGTTGAGTACGGACTGAATAGATCTAGAGGGGGGGTGAATAGATCTTTCCCCCTTTTTCGATTTAATATCTATTGACTAAATGAGTTGCAGGTGATTGACGAATTACAGAACTAATGTTGATATCAATGAAGAAAACAAACACATAGAGAAGCACGCACACACATAAGCAAACCACAAGATAGGATTTTTAAGGTGGTTCAGTCTCTTCCCGAGACTTACATCCACCCCTTGCTTAACTCAAGCAAGGCTTCACTTATGAGAACCTCTGATCTCAATCCAAAACACAAGACACCGCTGTCACACAGCTTGTTCCTGCTGACACACAGCTTGTACCAGCTGACACACAGCTTGAATCCGCTGCCTCACAGCTTGACACTTGGTGTAAGGATGAATAGAAATGATGAGAAGGTGGGATGATGCAACAGGACTGAATATAGACTTTTGTAACAAAGTAAAGAATTCAGCCTGGGACTTAATCACATAAATAACAAGAGTAGACTCCCTGTAGAACTTCCAATCGGATGCCTTCAGCTGCTTTGCTGCTGGAGGTCGTACAGCTTCAAGCCCAGTCTTCCTTCTGCAGCAATGAGAATGCTTTTAGTCTTCTGCAGATTTCTGGTTGATGGAGAGCCACTTCGTCCTGTGATGTAGGTGTGTTTCTTAGCTTCTGTTCTATGCTCTCTCTGTGTGCTTGCCTCTGCGATCAGTTGCCTTCTACTTTTTATGCAGATACTTTTTCAAGCCTGAAGCTCTTCCCGCTCAAATTCCAGATCGAGCGTCAATCTGCTAGAAAGCAGGGAGAAGGTTAAATCCGATCACTACAATAAGTTTGACCGCTTCTAAGCAAGATTCTCTCCTTGATTCCCGTGCGGAATCTCATCATTTGAACTACCCAACAACCTGCAACAACAATCTGCAGGTTTTAAGGAACCAAAACAGAATTCGGTTAGAGTTCGGTTCTGGACGCTATAACACCCGTGGTCGACCATGACACTGTCCCTGGTCGACAACGAGCAGTGCCCTGATGGCGGTTTCATTCTGGCTGACACTCGCGTCCCGTGGTCGACCACAGCCTTGTCGCTGGTCGACAAGGGGCAAATTCTAGATGGCCGTCAGTTCTGTCTGATGCTCTGTCTGTTCTGTGGTCGACCAAAAGTGGGGCTTTGGTCGACAGCCAAGGCACATGCAGAAGACGGATGACTTGAAGTGTTTCTGGCTGGGTTCGTTGGTCGACCATAACCACTTCCCTGGTCGACAAGCGGCCTTTGACATTTCTTCTGATTTGTTGATTCCACTTGGATTTCAGTGGACCTGAAATTACTTAACATATCAGAAGTAACTTGAACTATCAGATTTATATTGAGTTAATCAAAAACATTGTTTGTCATCATCAAATAGTCATGAGTCCATTACTTTGAAGGAACAATCAAACCACTTGAATTTGTTATGAAACAAGATAGAACTTGATTAATCAAACATATCCTATTGTCATCATCAAAACCAAGGGATGCACAACAGACCTGACCGGGCAGTTCATTTAAACTAAGTGTATTTAGAGAATGCACTTTTGAGCGCTGAGCTCAAACCGGGCATCCAATTTAGATTCCATCAGTTCTAAAAAGTCACTTCCATCTCCCCGATCGTGTTGGAATGATCGGCACGGTCATCCGACCGGTATTTCAAGTTTTAGACCCCCGGACCTGACCTGGCCATTCATTTAAACTAAGTGTATTTGGAGAATGCACTTTTGAGCGTCGAGCTCAAACCGGTCATCCGATTTGGATTGCGTAAGTTCTGACAAGTCACTTTCATCTCCCCGGTCATGTTGAAATGATCGGCACGGTCATCCAACCGGTATTTCAAGTTTTAGACCCCCGCACCCGACCTGGCATGCAGTTCATTTAAACTAAGTGTATGTTAAAAATGAACTTTGAGCGCCGAGCTTAAACCGGGCATCCGATTTAGATTCCGTCAGTTCTGACAAGTCACTTCCATCTCCCCGATCGTGTTGGAATGATCGGCATGGCCATCCGACCGGTATTTCAAGTTTTAGACCCCCGGACCCGACCTGTCAGTTCATTTAAACTAAGTGTATTTGGAGAATGCACTGTTGAGCGCCGAGCTCAAACCGGGTATCCGATTTGGATTCCGTCAGTTCTGAAAAGTCACTTCCATCTCCCCGACCATGTTGGAATGATCGGCATGGCCATCCGACCGGTATCTCAAGTTTTAGACCCCCGGACCCGACCTGGCAGTTCAGTTAAACTAAGTGTATTTGGAGAATGCACTTTTGAGCACCGAGCTCAAACTGGGCATCCGATTTAGATTCCGTCAGTTCTGACAAGTCACTTCCATCTCCCCGATCGTGTTGGAACGATCGGCATGGCCATCTGACCGGTATTTCAAATTTTAGACCCCCGGCCCCGACCTGGAAGTTCATTTAAACTAAGTGTGTTTTAAAAATGAACTTTGAGCGCCGACCTCAAACCGGGCATCCGATTTATATTCCGTCAGTTCTGACAAGTCACTTTCATCTCCCCGGTCATGTTGGAATGATCAGCACGGCCATCCGACCAGTATTTCAAGTTTTAGACCCCCGAACCCGAATCGGATGCATTTCATTTAAACTAAGTGTATTTGGAGAATTCACTTTTGAGCGCCGAGCTCAAACCGGGCATCCGATTTGGATTCCATCAGTTCTGACAGGTCACTTCCTTCTCCCCGGTCATGTTGGAAGGATCGGCACAGCCATCCGACTAGTATTTCAAGTTTTAGAGCCCCGGACCCGACCTGACAGTTCATTTAAACTAAGTGTATTTGGAGAATGCACTTTTGAGCGCCGAGCTCAAATCGGGCATCCGATTTGGATTGCGTCAGTTCTGACAAGTCACTTTCATCTCCCCGGTCGTGTTGAAATGATCGGCACGGCCATCCGACTGGTATTTCAAGTTTTAGACCCCCGGACCCGACCTGGCATGCAGTTCATTTAAACTAAGTGTATTTTAAAAATGAACTTTGAGCGCCGAGCTCAAACCGGGCATCCGATTTGGATTCCGTCAGTTCTGACAAGTCACTTCTATCTCCCCGATCGCGTTGGAATGATCGGCACGGGCATCCAACCGGTATTTCAAGTTTTAGAACCCCGGACCTGACCTGGCAGTTCATTTAAACTAAGTGTATTTGGAGTGTGCACTTTTGAGCGTCGAGCTCAAACTGGACATCCGATTTGGATTCCGTCAGTTCTGACAAGTCACTTTCATCTCACCGGTCATGTTGGAATGATCGGAATGGCCATCCGACTGGTATTTCAAGTTTTATACCCCCGGACCCGAATCGGATGCATTTCATTTAAACTAAGTGTATTTGGAGAATGCACTTTTGAGGGCCGAGCTCAAACCAGGCATCCGATTTAGATTCCGTCAGTTCTGACAAGTCACTTCCATCTCCTCGATCGTGTTGGAATGATCAGCACGGCCATCCGACTGGTATTTCAAGTTTTAGACCCCCGGACCCGACCTGGCAGTTCATTTAAACTAAGTGTATTTGGAGAATGCACTTTTGAGCGCCGAGCTCAAACCGGCCATCCGATTTGGATTCCGTCAGTTCTGACAAGTCACTTCCATCTCCCCAATTGTGTTGGAATGATCGGCATGGCCATCTGACCAGTGTTTCAAGTTTTAGACCCCCGGACCCGACCTGGCAGTTCATTTAAACTAAGTGTATTTGGAGAATGCACTTTTGAGCGCCGAGCTCAAACCGGGCATCAGATTTGGATTGCGTCAGTTATGACAAGTCACTTTCATCTCTCCTCTCGTGTTGAAGTGATCGGCACGGCTATCCGATCGGTATTTCAAGTTTTAGACCCCCGGACCCGAATCGAATGCATTTCATTTAAACTAAGTGTATTTGGAGAATGCACTTTTAAGCGCCGAGCTCAAATCGGGCATCCGATTTGGATTGCGTCAGTTCTGACAAGTCACTTTCATCTCCCCGGTCGTGTTGAAATAATTGGCATGGACATCCGATCGGTATTTCAAGTTTTAGACCCCCGGACCCGACCTGGCAAGCAGTTCATTTAAACTAAGTGTATTTTAAAAATGAACTTTGAGCGCCGAGCTCAAACCGGGCATCCGATTTGGATTCCGTCAGTTCTGACAAGTCACTTCCATCTCCCCGATCGTGTTGGAATGATCGGCATGGCCATCCGACCGGTATTTCAAGTTTTAGACCCCCAGACCTGACCTGGCAGTTCATTTAAACTAAGTGTATTTAGAGAATGCACTTTTAAGCGCTGAGCTCAAACCGGGCATCCGATTTGGATTCCGTCAGTTCTAAAAAGTCACTTCTATCTCCCCGATCGTGTTGGAATGATCGGCACGGTTATCCGACCGGTATTTCAAGTTTTAGACCCCCGGACCCGACCTGGCCGTTCATTTAAACTAAGTGTATTTGGAGAATGCACTTTTGAGCGCCGAGCTCAAACCGGGCATCCGATTTGGATTCCGTCAGTTCTGACAAGTCACTTCCATCTCCCCGATCGTGTTGGAATGATCGGCACAACCATCCGATCGGAATTTCATGTTTTAGACCCCCGGCCCCGACTTGGCAGTTCATTTAAACTAAGTGTGTTTTAAAAATGAACTTTGAGCGCCGAGCTCAAACCGGGCATCCGATTTAGATTCCATCAGTTCTGACAAGTCACTTTCATCTCCCCGCTCGTGTTGGAATGATCGGCATAGCCATCCGACCGGTATTTCAAGTTTTAGACCCCCGGACCCGAATCGGATGCATTTCATTTAAACTAAGTGTATTTGGAGAATGCACTTTTGAGCGCCGAGCTCAAACCGGGCATCCGATTTGGATTCCGTCAGTTCTGAAAAGTCACTTCCATCTCCCCGGTCGTGTTGGATGTATCGGCATGGCCATCCGATCGGTATTTCAAGTTTTAGATCCCCGGACCCGACCTGGCAGTTCATTTAAACTAAGTGTATTTGGAGAATACACTTTTGAGCACCGAGCTCAAACCGGGTATCCGATTTGGATTGCGTCAGTTCTGACAAGTCACTTTCATCTCCCCGGT
Source organism: Amorphophallus konjac (assembly GCA_022559845.1). Classification (NCBI taxonomy): domain Eukaryota; kingdom Viridiplantae; phylum Streptophyta; class Magnoliopsida; order Alismatales; family Araceae; genus Amorphophallus; species Amorphophallus konjac. Next base: position 108,921,629 of record CM040125.1, on the reverse strand, counting down.
CGTGTTGAAATGATCGGCACTGCCATCCGGCCAGTATTTCAAGTTTTAGACCCCCGGACCCGACCTGGCATGCAGTTCATTTAAAGTAACTGTTTTTTAAAAATGAACTTTGAGCGCCGAGCTCAAACCGGGCATCCGATTTGGATTCTGTCAGTTCTGACAAGTCACTTCTATCTCCCCGATCGTGTTGGAATGATTGGCATGGCCATCCAACTGGTATTTCAAGTTTTAGACCCCCAGACCTGACCTGACAGTTCATTTAAACTAAGTGTATTTGGAGAATGCACTTTTGAGTGCCGAGCTCAAACCGGGCATTCGATTTAGATTCCGTCAGTTCTGACAAGTCACTTTCATCTCCCCGATCGTGTTGGAACGATCGGAACGGCCATCCGACTAGTATTTCAAGTTTTAGACCCCCGGACCCGAATCGGATGCATTTCATTTAAACTAAGTGTATTTGGAGAATGCACTTTTGAGCGCCGAGCTCAAACCGGGCATCCGATTTGGATTCCATCAGATCTGACAAGTCACTTCCATCTCCCCGATCGTGTTGGAATGATCGGCACAGCCATCTGACTGGTATTTCATGTTTTAGACCCCCGGGCCCGACCTGGCAGTTCATTTAAACTAAGTGTATTTGGAGAATGCACTTTTGAGCGCTGAGCTCAAACCGGGCATCCGATTTGGATTCCGTCAGTTCTGACAAGTCACTTCCATCTCCCCGGTCGTGTTGGAATGATCGACACGGCCATCCGACCGGTATTTCATGTTTTAGGCCCCCGGACCCGACCTGGCAGTTCATTTAAACTAAGTGTATTTCAAGAATGCACTTTTGAGCGCCGAGCTCAAACCGGGCATCCGATTTGGATTGCGTCAGTTCTGACAAGTCACTTTCATCTCCCCGGTCGTTTTGAAAAGATCAGCACCGCAATCCGACCGGTATTTCAAGTTTTAGACCCCCGGACCCGACCTGGCATGCAGTTCATTTAAACTAAGTGTATTTTAAAAATGAACTTTGAGCGTCGAGCTCAAACCGGGCATCCGATTTGGATTCTGTCAGTTCTGACAAGTCACTTCTATCTCCCCGATCGTGTTGGAATGATCGGCATGGCCATCCGACTGGTATTTCAAGTTTTAGACCCCCGGACCTGACCTGGCAGTTCATTTAAACTAAGTGTATTTGGAGAATGCACTTTTGAGCGTTGAGCTCAAACCGGGCATCCGATTTGGATTCCGTTAGTTCTGACAAGTCACTTCCATCTCCTCGATCGTGTCGGAATGATCGGCACAACCATCCGACCGATATTTCAAGTTTTAGACCCCCGGCCCCGACTTGGCAGTTCATTTAAACTAAGTGTGTTTTAAAAATGAACTTTGAGCGCCGAACTCAAACCGGGCATCCGATTTAGATTCCGTCAGTTCTGACAAGTCACTTTCATCTCCCCGGTCTTGTTGGAATGATCGGCATGGCCATCCGACTGGTATTTCAAGGTTTAGACCCCCAGACCCGAATCGGATGCATTTCATTTAAACTAAGTGTATTTGGAGAATGCACTTTTGAGCGCTGAGCTCAAACCGGGCATCCAATTTGGATTCTGTTAGTTCTGACAAGTCACTTCCATCTCCCCGATCGTGTTGGAATGATCGGCACAGACATCCGATCGATATTTCAAGTTTTAGACCCCCGGCCCCGACTTGGCAGTTCATTTAAACTAAGTGTGTTTTAAAAATGAACTTTGAGCGCCGAGCTCAAACCGGGCATCCGATTTAGATTCCGTCAGTTCTGACAAGTCACTTTCATCTCCCCGGTCTTGTTGGAATGATCGGCATGGCCATCCGATCGGTATTTCAAGTTTTAGACCCCCGGACCCGAATCGGATGCATTTCATTTAAACTAAGTGTATTTGGACAATGCACTTTTGAGCGCCGAGCTCAAACCGGGCATCCGATTTGGATTCCGTCAGTTCTGACAAGTCACTTCTATCTCCCCGATCATGTAGGAATGATCGGCATGGTCATCCGACCGGTATTTCAAGTTTTAGACCCCCGGACCCGAATCGGATGCATTTCATTTAAACTAAGTGTATTTGGAGAATGCACTTTTGAGCGCCGAGCTCAAACCGGGCATCCGATTTGGATTCCGTCAGTTCTGAAAAGTCACTTCCATCTCCCCGGTCGTGTTGGATGTATCGGCATGGCCATCCGATCGGTATTTCAAGTTTTAGATCCCCGGACCCGACCTGGCAGTTCATTTAAACTAAGTGTATTTGGAGAATACACTTTTGAGCACCGAGCTCAAACCGGGTATCTGATTTGGATTGCGTCAGTTCTGACAAGTCACTTTCATCTCCCCGGTCGTGTTGAAATGATCGGCACCGCCATCCGGCCAGTATTTCAAGTTTTAGACCCCCGGACCCGACCTGGCATGCAGTTCATTTAAAGTAACTGTATTTTAAAAATGAACTTTGAGCGCCGAGCTCAAACCGGGCATCCGATTTGGATTCTGTCAGTTCTGACAAGTCACTTCTATCTCCCCGATCGTGTTGGAATGATTGGCATGGCCATCCAACTGGTATTTCAAGTTTTAGACCCCCGGACCTGACCTGACAGTTCATTTAAACTAAGTGTATTTGGAGAATGCACTTTTGAGTGCCGAGCTCAAACCGGGCATTCGATTTAGATTCCGTCAGTTCTGACAAGTCACTTTCATCTCCCCGATCGTGTTGGAACGATCGGAACGGCCATCCGACTAGTATTTCAAGTTTTAGACCCCCGGACCCGAATCGGATGCATTTCATTTAAACTAAGTGTATTTGGAGAATGCACTTTTGAGCGCCGAGCTCAAACCGGGCATCCGATTTGGATTCCATCAGATCTGACAAGTCACTTCCATCTCCCCGATAGTGTTGGAATGATCGGCACAGCCATCTGACTGGTATTTCATGTTTTAGACCCCCGGGCCCGACCTGGCAGTTCATTTAAACTAAGTGTATTTGGAGAATGCACTTTTGAGCGCTGAGCTCAAACCGGGCATCCGATTTGGATTCCGTCAGTTCTGACAAGTCACTTCCATCTCCCCGGTCGTGTTGGAATGATCGACATGGCCATCCGACCAGTATTTCATGTTTTAGGCCCCCGGACCCGACCTGGCAGTTCATTTAAACTAAGTGTATTTCAAGAATGCACTTTTGAGCGCCGAGCTCAAACCGGGCATCCGATTTGGATTGCGTCAGTTCTGACAAGTCACTTTCATCTCCCCGGTCGTTTTGAAAAGATCAGCACCGCAATCCGACCAGTATTTCAAGTTTTAGACCCCCGGACCCGACCTGGCATGCAGTTCATTTAAACTAAGTGTATTTTAAAAATGAACGTTGAGCGTCGAGCTCAAACCGGGCATCCGATTTGGATTCTGTCAGTTCTGACAAGTCACTTCTATCTCCCCGATCGTGTTGGAATGATCGGCATGGCCATCCGACTGGTATTTCAAGTTTTAGACCCCCGGACCTGACCTGGCAGTTCATTTAAACTAAGTGTATTTGGAGAATGCACTTTTGAGCGTTGAGCTCAAACCGGGCATCCGATTTGGATTCCGTTAGTTCTGACAAGTCACTTCCATCTCCCCGATCGTGTCGGAATGATCGGCACAACCATCTGACCGATATTTCAAGTTTTAGACCCCCGGCCCCGACTTGGCAGTTCATTTAAACTAAGTGTGTTTTAAAAATGAACTTTGAGCGCCGAACTCAAACCGGGCATCCGATTTAGATTCCGTCAGTTCTGACAAGTCACTTTCATCTCCCCGGTCTTGTTGGAATGATCGGCATGGCCATCCGACTGGTATTTCAAGGTTTAGACCCCCGGACCCGAATCGGATGCATTTCATTTAAACTAAGTGTATTTGGAGAATGCACTTTTGAGCGCTGAGCTCAAACCGGGCATCCAATTTGGATTCTGTTAGTTCTGACAAGTCACTTCCATCTCCCCGATCGTGTTGGAATGATCGGCACAGACATCCGATCGATATTTCAAGTTTTAGACCCCCGGCCCCGACTTGGCAGTTCATTTAAACTAAGTGTGTTTTAAAAATGAACTTTGAGCGCCGAGCTCAAACCGGGCATCCGATTTAGATTCCGTCAGTTCTGACAAGTCACTTTCATCTCCCCGGTCTTGTTGGAATGATCGGCATGGCCATCCGATCGGTATTTCAAGTTTTAGACCCCCGGACCCGAATCGGATGCATTTCATTTAAACTAAGTGTATTTGGACAATGCACTTTTGAGCGCCGAGCTCAAACCGGGCATCCGATTTGGATTCCGTCAGTTCTGACAAGTCACTTCTATCTCCCCGATCATGTAGGAATGATCGGCATGGTCATCCGACCGGTATTTCAAGTTTTAGACCCCCGGACCCGACCTGGCAGTTCATTTAAACTAAGTGTATTTGGAGAATGCACTTTTGAGCGCCGAGCTCAAACCGGGCATCCGATTTGGATTGCGTCAGTTCTGACAAGTAACTTTCATCTCCCCGGTCATGTTGAAATGATCGGCATGGCCATCCGACCGGTATTTCATGTTTTAGACCCCCAGACCCGACCTGGCATGTAGTTCATTAAAACTAAGTGTATTTTAAAAATGAACTATGAGCGCCGAGCTCAAAACGGGCATCCGATTTGGATTCCGTCAGTTCTGACAAGTCACTTTCATCTCCCCGGTCTTTTTGGAATGATCGGCATGGCCATCCGACTGGTATTTCAAGGTTTAGACCCCCGGACCCGAATCGGATGCATTTCATTTAAACTAAGTGTATTTGGAGAATGCACTTTTGAGCGCTGAGCTCAAACCGGGCATCCAATTTGGATTCTGTTAGTTCTGACAAGTCACTTCCATCTCCCCGATCGTGTTGGAATGATCGGCACAGCCATCCGATCGATATTTCAAGTTTTAGACCCCCGGCCCCGACTTGGCAGTTCATTTAAACTAAGTGTGTTTTAAAAATGAACTTTGAGCGCCGAGCTCAAACCGGGCATCCGATTTAGATTCCGTCAGTTCTGACAAGTCACTTTCATCTCCCCGGTCTTGTTGGAATGATCGGCATGGCCATCCGATCGGTATTTCAAGTTTTAGACCCCCGGACCCGAATCGGATGCATTTCATTTAAACTAAGTGTATTTGGACAATGCACTTTTGAGCGCCGAGCTCAAACCGGGCATCCGATTTGGATTCCGTCAGTTCTGACAAGTCACTTCTATCTCCCCGATCATGTAGGAATGATCGGCATGGCCATCCGACCGGTATTTCAAGTTTTAGACCCCCGGACCCGACCTGGCAGTTCATTTAAACTAAGTGTATTTGGAGAATGCACTTTTGAGCGCCGAGCTCAAACCGGGCATCCGATTTGGATTGCGTCAGTTCTGACAAGTAACTTTCATCTCCCCGGTCGTGTTGAAATGATCGGCATGGCCATCCGACCGGTATTTCATATTTTAGACCCCCAGACCCGACCTGGCATGTAGTTCATTAAAACTAAGTGTATTTTAAAAATGAACTTTGAGCGCCGAGCTCAAAACGGGCATCCGATTTGGATTCCGTCAGTTCTGACAAGTCACTTCTATCTCCCCGATCGTGTAGGAATGATCGACATGGCCATCCGATTAGTATTTCAAGTTTTAGACGCCCGGACCCGACCTGGCAGTTCATTTAAACTAAGTGTATTTGGAGAATGCACTTTTGTGCGCCGAGCTCAAACTGGGCATCCGATTTAGATTCCGTCAGTTCTTACAAGTCACTTTCATCTCCCCGGTCATGTTGAAATTATCGGCATGGCCATCCGACCAGTATTTCAAGTTTTAGACCCCCGGACCCGACCTGGCATGCAGTTCATTTAAACTAAGTGTATTTTAAAAATGAACATTGAGCGCCGGGCTCAAACCGGGCATCCGATTTGGATTCCGTCAGTTCTGACTAGTCACTTCTATCTCTGCGATCGTGTTGGAATGATCGGCATGGCCATCCGACCGATATTTCAAGTTTTAGACCCCCGGACCCGACCTGACAGTTCATTTAAACTAAGTGTATTTGGAGAATGCACTTTTGAGTGCCGAGCTCAAACCAGGCATCCGATTTAAATTCCGTCAGTTCTGACAAGTCACTTTCATCTCCCCGGTCGTGTTGGAACAATCGCAACGGCCATCCAACCTGTATTTCAAGTTTTAGACCCCCGGACCAGAATCAGATGCATTTCATTTAAACTAAGTGTATTTGGAGAATGCACTTTTGAGCGCCGAGCTCAAACCGGGCATCCGATTTGGATTCCGTCAGTTTTGACAAGTCACTTCCATCTGCCCGATCGTGTTGGAATGATCGCCACGGCCAACCGACCGGTATTTAAAGTTTTCGACCCCCGGACCCGACCTGGCAGTTCATTTAAACTAAGTGTATTTGGAGAATGCACTTTTAAGCGCCGAGCTCAAACCGGGCATCCGATTTGGATTCCGTCAGTTCTGACAAGTCACTTCCATCTCCCCGATCGTGTTGGAATGATCGGCATAGCCATCCAACCAATATTTCAAGTTTTATACCCCCGGCCCCGACTTGGCGGTTCATTTAAACTAAGTGTGTTTTAAAAATGAACTTTGAGCGCCGAGCTCAAACTGGGCATCCGATTTGGATTCCGTCAGTTCTGACAAGTCAATTTCATCTCCCCGGTCGTGTTGGAATGATCGGCATGGCCATCCGATCGGTATTTCAAGTTTTAGACCCCCGGACCCGAATCGGATGCATTTCATTTAAACTAAGTGTATTTGGAGAATGCACTTTTGAGCGCCGAGCTCAAACCGGGCATCCGATTTGGATTCCGTCAGTTCTGACAAGTCACTTCCATCTCCCCGGTCATGTTGGAGGTATCGGCATGGCCATCCGACTGGTATTTCAAGTTTTACACCCCCAGACCCGACTTGGCAGTTCATTTAAACTAAGTGTATTTGGAGAATGCACTTTTAAGTGCCGAGCTCAAACCGGGCATACGATTTGGATTGCGTCAGTTCTGATAAGTCACTTTCATCTCCCCGGTCGTGTTGAAATGATCGGCATGGCCATCCTACCGGTATTTCAAGTTTTAGACCCCCAGACCCGACCTGGCATGTAGTTCATTAAAACTAAGTGTATTTTAAAAATGAACTTTGAGCGCCGAGCTCAAACCGGGCATCCGATTTGGATTCCGTAGTTCTGACAAGTCACTTCTATCTCCCCGATCGTGTAGGAATGATCGACATGGCCATCCGATCGGTATTTCAAGTTTTAGACCCCCGGACCTGACCTGGCAGTTCATTTAAACTAAGTGTATTTGGAGAATGCACTTTTGAGCGCCGAGCTCAAACCGAGCATCCGATTTAGATTCCGTCAGTTCTGACAAGTCACTTTCATCTCCCCGGTCGTGTCAAAATTATTGGCACGGTCATCTGACCAGTATTTCAAGTTTTAGACCCCCGGACCCGACCTGCCATGCAGTTCATTTAAACTAAGTGTATTTTGAAAATGAACTCTGAGCGCCGAGCTCAAACCGGGCATCCGATTTGGATTCCGTCAGTTCTGACAAGTCACTTCTATCTCTCCGATCGTGTTAGAATGATCGGCATGGCTATCCGACCGGTATTTCAAGTTTTAGACCCCCGGACCCGACCTGACAGTTCATTTAAACTAAGTGTATTTAGATAATGCACTTTTGAGTGCCGAGCTCAAACCAGGCATCCGATTTAGATTCCGTCAGTTCTGACACGTCACTTTCATCTCCCCGATCGTGTTGGAACAATCGGAACCGCCATCCGACCTGTATTTCAAGTTTTAGACCCCCGGACCCGAATCGGATGCATTTCATTTAAACTAAGTGTATTTGGAGAATGCACTTTTGAGCGCCGAGTTCAAACCGGGCATACGATTTGGATTGCGTCAGTTCTGACAAGTCACTTTCATCTCCCCGGTCTTGTTGAAATGATCGGCATGGCCATCCGACCGGTATTTCAAGTTTTAGACCCCTAGACCCGACCTAGCATGCAGTTCATTAAAACTAAGTGTATTTTAAAAATGAACTTTGAGCGCCGAGCTCAAACCGGGCATCCGATTTGGATTCCGTCAGTTCTGACAAGTCACTTCTATCTCCCCGATCGTGTAGGAATGATCGGCATGGCCATCCGATCAGTATTTCAAGTTTTAGACCCCCGGACCCGACCTCGCAGTTCATTTAAACTAAGTGTATTTGGAGAATGCACTTTTGAGCGCCGAGCTCAAACCGGGCATCCGATGTGGATTGCGTCAATTCTGACAAGTCACTTTCATCTCCCCGGTCGTGTTGAAATGATCGGCACGGCCATCCGATCGGTATTTCAAGTTTTAGACCCCCGGACCCGACCTGGCAGTTCATTTAAACTAAGTGTATTTTAAAAATGAACTTTGAGCGCCGAGCTCAAACCCGGCATCCGATTTAGATTAAGTCAATTCTGACAAGTCACTTTCATCTCACCGGTCGTGTTGAAACGATCGGCACGGCCATCCGATCGGTATTTAAAGTTTTAGAGCCCCGGACCCGACCTGGCATGCAGTTCATTTAAACTAAGTGTATTTTAAAAATGAACTTTGAGCGTCGAGCTCAAACCGGGCATCCGATTGGGGTTCCGTCAGTTCTGACAAGTCACTTCCATCTCCCCGATCGTGTTGGAATGATCGGCACGGCCATCCGACTGGTATATCAAGTTTTGGAACCCCGGACCCGACCTGGCAGTTCATTTAAACTAAGTGTATTTGGAGAATGCACTTTTGAGCGCTGAGCTCAAACCGGGCATCCGATTTGGATTCCGTTAGTTCTGACAAGTCACTTCCATCTCCCCGATCGTGTTGTAATGATTGGCACGGTCATCCGACCGGTATTTCAAGTTTTAGACCCCCGGACCCGACCTGGCAGTTCATTTAAACTAAGTGTATTTGGAGAATGCACTTTTGAGCGCCGAGCTCAAACCGGGCATCCGATTTGGATTCCATCAGTTCTGACAAGTCACTTCCATCTCCTCGATCATGTTGGAATGATCGGCACAGCCATCCGACCGGTATTTCAATTTTTAGACCCCCGGCCCCGACTTGGCAGTTCATTTAAACTAAGTGTGTTTTAAAAATGAACTTTGAGCGCCGAGCTCAAACCGGGCATCCGATTTGGATTCCGTCAGTTCTGACAAGTCACTTTCATCTCCCCGGTCGTGTTGGAATGATCGGCACTACCATCCGACTGGTATTTCAAGTTTTAGATCCCCGGACCCGAATTGGATGCATTTCATTTAAACTAAGTGTATTTGGAGAATGCACTTTTGAGCGCCGAGCTCAAACCGGGCATCCGATTTGGATTCCGTCAGTTCCGATAAGTCACTTCCATCTCCCCGGTCGTGTTGGAATGATCGAATGGCCATCTGACCGGTATTTCAAATTTTAGACCCCCGGACCCGACCTGGCAGTTCATTTAAACTAAATGTATTTGGAGAATGCACTTTTGAGCGCCGAGCTCAAACCGGGCATCCGATTTGGATTGCGTCAGTTCTGACAAGTCACTTTTATCTCCCCGGTCGTGTTGAAATGATCGGCATGGACATCAGACCGGTATTTCAAGTTTTAGACCCCCGGACCCGACCTGGCATGTAGTTCATTTAAACTAAGTGTATTTTAAAAATGAACTTTGAGCGTCGAGCTCAAACCGGGCATCCGATTTGGATTCCGTCTGTTCTGACAAGTCACTTCTATCTCCCCGATTATGTTGGAATGATCGGCATGGCCATCCGACCGGTATTTCAAGTTCTAGACCCCCGGACCCGACCTGGCAGTTCATTTAAACTAAGTGTATTTGGAGAATGAACTTTTGAGCGCTGAGCTCAAACCGGGCATCCGATTTAGATTCCGTCAGTTCTGACAAGTCACTTTCATCTCCTCGGTCGTGTTGGAACGATCGGAATGGCCATCCGACCGGTATTTCAAGTTTTAGACCCCTGGACCCGAATCGGATGCATTTCATTTAAACTAAGTGTATTTGGAGAATGCACTTTTCAGCGCCGAGCTCAAATCGGGCATCCGATTTAGATTCCGTCAGTTCTGAAAAGTCACTTCCATCTCCCCGATCGTGTTAGAACGATCGGCACGGCCATCCGACCGGTATTTCAAGTTTTAGACTCCTGGACCCGACCTGGCAGTTCATTTAAACTAAGTGTATTTGGAGAATGCACTTTTGAGCGCCGAGCTCAAACCGGGCATCCGATTTGGATTCTGTCAGTTCTGACAAGTCACTTCCATCTCCCCGGTCATGTTGGTATGATTGGCACGGCCATCTGACCGGTATTTTAAGTTTTAGACCCCCGGACCCGACCTGGCAGTTCATTTAAACTAAGTGTATTTGGAGAATGCATTTTTGAGCGCCGAGCTCAAACCGGGCATCCGATGTGGATTGCGTCAGTTCTGACAAGTCACTTTCATCTCCCCGGGCATGTTGAAATGATCGGCACAGCCATCCGATCGGTATTTCAAGTTTTAGCCCCCCGGACTCGACCTGGCAGTTCATTTAAACTAAGTGTAATTTAAAAATGAACTTTGAGCGCCGAGCTCAAACCGGGCATCCGATTTGGATTACGTCAGTTCTGAAAAGTCACTTCCATCTCTCCGATCGTGTTGGAATGATCGGCACGGCCATCCGACCGGTATTTCATGTTTAAGACCCCCGGACCCGACCTGGCAGTTCAATTAAACTAAGTGTATTTAGAGAATGCACTTTTGAGCGCCGAGCTCAAACCGGGCATCCGATTTGGATTCCGTCAGTTCTGACAAGTCACTTCCATCTCCCCGATCGTGTTGGAATAATCGGCATGGCCATCTGACCGTTATTTCATGTTTTAGACCCCCGGCCCCGACCTGGCAGTTCATTTAAACTAAGTGTATTTTAAAAATGAACTTTGAGCGCCGAGCTTAAATCGGGCATCCGATTTGGATTCCGTCAGTTCTGACAAGTCACTTTCATCTCCCCGGTCGTGTTGGAATGATCGGCACGGCCATCCGACCGGTATTTCAAGTTTTAGACCCCCGAACCCCGGATTTTCTCAATTCTTCTAAATTAAATGAGTTTTAAAATTTCAAATGAACATAATTGAGTAATTCCATCAAAATAAAAATATAGTAAACACTCACCTGTGTGGCCTGTGCTGTGGTGGTGGTGGATTGCTGAGGGACCATTCCCCCCTGGGAGAGGAGGCCACTGATTGCCTACAAAACCACTTACACCTGGCTAGAGATCTCATGTTGGAAATGCTACTGCTGCCGCTGCATATCAGAAATCTGCGATCGGACCATGTCCATCATGTCGCTGGCAGAAGCGCTGGGGGCAACGGAAAGTATAGTGAAGGCACTACTACTGGTTTGGGCATAGCTAGAACTCGCACACGATGATATCACCGCGCTAGCGTCTAGGCTCTCCCCAAAACCATATAGTCGGCCTTTCTTCGGTACGCCAGCTACTGCCACCCACTCCACCGGATCGAACTCCGGCTGCTGCGTGTCTCCCTCCCCGTACTTCTCTATCACTGCTTTGCTATATGTTTCCTACAAATTGAATAAAATAACTAGTCAATTTCATATGAATTACATGCCGATTTAAATGAACGGTACAAGTTACATATGTAGATAAACTTACCACTGCTGACTTAGCTGTCTCACTCACAAAATCATTAGTCCCCTTCTTTTTGTGTGTTCTGTCGAACACCTCGAGGAACGACGGAGGTCGATTAAGCTCCACAGCCTGTTATACAATTCATAGTAAAAAAAGTCAAATATTAGGATAAATTGTAAGAAGATAAATTGTTATATTACTTACCAATTTTTGTTTATGAGCCGCATAAGAGATGGACCCACTCGTATGCAAATTTGAACCTAGTTTTGACGCCCTATTTGCTTTGGCTTTTTTGGACTTTTCTATCCACTTGGGGTCGGCAAAATGGTCACAAGATATGTCCCAATCCTCCTGCCTCATCCATAGAGGGCGGTGCGCCTTCCACAATTGTCGGTCTTCACTCCCCCCACTCAATTTTTTAGCGTGTGCTCGGGCCTCATGTATTTTCTTCTTGTAACTTGACTGCATAGTAGACTCCCAGGCACGACGACATCTCGTCGCGTCATGTCCACATGTGAATTGAAAAGACCGCTGTAAATCAATTACTTTTCACACTTAGTATACTGTTGTAAATTGAGTTTGGGAAATACTTGAATTAAATGACGTAATTACTTACTAAGAACATGTTGTACAATGAATCACGGACGTCCATCGGAAATTCTCTGAAAGTGGATGCTGCCCCGGGCACATGTGCCAACATGAGTTCGGTGGAATGATGGACAGCGTTGTGGGGTTCAAATTTCATACTGCAATTGCAAATGTCAAAATCTTCATATACGACAGTTGAAGGCTAATTAATGTAATATAACCTTATAGATTTACCCGGAGATCTAATAGGGGCGACGTCTATCATTGGCCGTGCCTCCCTCGTGACGACTGCCGGCATCGTCAAGTGGCTGACTGGTGGGGGTGTGCCCTGTACAAGTGGGAGGTGGTCGGAAGGCACTGGGATCTGTAAGAATTAATTTTCATAAGTAGAACAAATATTGAAGAATTTAAATTCAAGTATACGTACCTGATCCTCGAGGTGGTGGGGGTGGCGTCTGCACAACAGGTGGGAGGCCACTGAGACCTGCAAGAATTAATTTTCGTAAGTAGAACAAATATTGAAGAATTTAAATTAAAATATACATACCTGCAGCGGGAGGTGGTGGGGTGGTGTCTGCACAACAGGTGGGAGGCCACTGAGACCTGCAAGAATTAATTTTCATAAGTAAAACAAATATTGAAGAATTTAAATTAAAATATATACCTGCAGCGGGAGGTGGTGGGGGTGGCGTCTGCACAACAGGTGGGAGGCCACTGAGACCTGCAAGAATTAATTTTCATGTGGAGTGATACAAATATTGCGAACTTATAATTAAAATATACATACCTGCAGTGGGAGGTGGTCGGGGTGACATCTGCACAATAGGTGGGAGGCCACTGAGACCTGCAAGAATTAATTTTCATGTGGAGTGATACAAATATTGCGAACTTATAATTAAAATATACATACCTGCAGCGGGAGGTGGTCGGGGTGACATCTGCACAATAGGTGGGAGGCCACTGAGACCTGCAAGAATTAATTTTCATGTGGAGTAATACAAATATTGCAAACTTATAATTAAAATGTACATACCTGCAGCGGGAGGTGGTCGGGGTGACATCTGCACAATAGGTGGGAGGCCACTGACACTTGCAAGATTTAATTTTCATAAGTAAATGCAACATGTTACTGAAAAATAAAATAGATATACCTGTAGCTGGAGGTGGAGGTGGTGGGAGGGCACTAGGACCTGTAAGTAGTAATTCACATTAGATAAATGAATATTTTACTAGAAATTCAAAGATACGCCGAGGTGGGACCTGCATTAATTTTCATAAGTAAATGTAACATGTTACTAAAAATTAAAATAGATATACCTGTAGCAGGAGGTGGTGGGAGGGCACTAGGACCTGTAAGTAGTGGTGGTGGCGTCTATACAAGTGGTGGTGAGCCGACACTTGCACCTATAAATAAATTCTTTTAAGTTTGTAAATAATTAAAATATTTATATAGCTAACTTATTGATCAAATATACCTGTGTCTGAAGAAGATGCTAGCGAGGAGGGAGTAGCGCCCCTCCCACTGCCTTGTCTCCTCCCACTCCTAGTACGACCTCCTCGCACCATTTCCTTATTAATAACAAAACAATTAATACATATTAATCCACAATTATATAAAGCTAGACAAATGTTATTTAAAAATATGCTTAAAAGTAAGAATCATCTTACTAAATTATCAAAACATGCCTCCCTCATGTTGATATATCTAGCTCATCATCATCGTCTTTGTCATCCATAGTAGCCTCATCAGATTCAAACTCTTCGTTTTCATCTGATTCTTCCTCCCCTCTAACATCAACATTTAGCTCCATCGGATCGACTTCTTCCACTTCATCTCACGTACGTAATGACAGTGGCTCATCAGATTCGTCCAGATTAAACCTAGAGGAACCGACAACGCCAACTTCGTCTGATTGATAATATTCAGCACTAGCAACCTCTGAGACATCTCCAGTTAACTCATAAGTGGGAAAGAGTTTTGAATTAACCCTGCAAACTACCCACCAATCTCTATTCTTGGATGATGGATAGCTTGAATTGTACACTTGCTGGGCTTGTGCGGCTAAAATGAACGGTTCATAGGTCTTAAGTTTAGACCAATGCTTGACATTGACAATCCCATAATTTGTGTCATGTAGAACAGAATTAGGATCAAACCATTGACACTTAAATATGTATACATGATTGTCTTGTCCCAAATACTGAAGTTCTAAGACTTCTTCAAGAATACCATAGTTGTCCAATTCCACTTCATTGTTTAAACTTCCCTTCACAGATACGCCGCTGTTCATCGTAGACTTATTTCGCCCATAATCCCTTGTATGAAATTTATATCCATTCACAATATATCCCTGATAGGCACGTGTCTGGATCGAGGGGCCATAACTTATCTGTTGTACTCTTTGATCAGTAATGAGACCTTGTTCAACCTATATTCAAATTAGAGTAGTTAAAATAATAACAATTACCTCAACATACATAAATACAAACATATATATTCATAGTTGACACTAACTCGGTTTCTCAGCCATTTGGAAAAAAACTTCTCGCATTCTTTTTCAATCTCCACGTCCTGGATATTTGGAAATTTTTCAGCTAATTCTGAATCAAATTGCCTGCAATATAAATGCACTACTACTTTAAATGAACTGTAGAAGAAGGATGAACAACTTATGGAGTTGCTGGAAATGTGAATTAAGTACTTACTCAACATAAGGTTCAATCTCAAGGCAATTCAAAAGAATATATATCTCAGCGGCGTGCAACTCTCTATCTTCGAGCGTGCGAGTCAAGCAACGTCCGAACGCACATCTAGGATTTTTAAATATGGAGAGCCGATCGGAACATTCATCCACTCCCCCATCATCATTACGTGGAGGTCGAGTATGATGAGTTTGAATCTCTAGCTCAAAGTACATAGAACAGAAGTTTGAAATTTCTTCAAGAATGTATGCCTCAGTAATCGAACCCTCCACTTGTGCCTTGTTGCGAACTTTCATTTTTAATTCATGCATGCACCTACAACAACAAGTCAGATGGCAACGATATGTACCGGCTATGGATGACTTGTAAGTTAACAAAAATTGTCACATACCTCTCAAATGGATACATCCATCGAAATTGTACTGGCCCTCTGACGATAGCCTCATATGGCAAATGAACGACCAGGTGCTCCATCAAATCAAAGAATACCGGAGGAAATATCTTCTCTAGCTTACAAATGGTTGTGACAACTTTTTTTTCGATAGTTTGTACATCCCGAAGTCTGAGTTCAGATGCACATAAAATCTTGAAAAATTGACTCATCTCAGCTAGTGCTCCCCATATCTGCTTTGGTAACAAATCACGAAATACAATGGGCAGTAGCCTCTCCATGAACACATGACAGTCGTGACTTTTCATACCATATATTTTCCCCTCATTAACATTCATACAACAGGCTATGTTGGATGCATATCCATCTGGTAATCTCAACTGTTTCAACCACTAGCATACTTCCTTGATCTGTGTATCATGAAGCACATAAGTTGCTTTAGGCTGCACAGTTTTGCCATTTACGTTCTGTAGTTCCAGTTCTGGACGTTTACAAAGCATGTTTAAATCTATACGTGCTTTGACGTTGTCCTTTGTTTTCCCTTTAACATTCATGATCGTATTGAACACATTATCAAAAAAATTCTTCTCGGTATGCATGACATCCAGATTGTGTCGTACAAGAAGAGTTGACCAATAAGGTAATTCCCAAAAAATACTTTTCTTGTTCCAATTGTGATCCTTTCCAAAACTAGGGAGTTGCCGTGTGCTACCAGACAATTGAACTACATCTGGTAAATTGTGCACCTGTGACGCCATATGCAGACCCGACACCCGTTGCAAGTCAGCTTCATCCATTTCAACAGTATTTTTTTAAAACGAGTCTGTTTGCCTTCGAAAAGGATGGTCACTTGGTAGCAACCACCGATGGTAATCAAACCAGCATGCTTTCCCACCATGTTTCAATACAAATGATTTGGTATCTTCCATACAGTAAGGACATGGTAACCTCCCATGTGTGCTCCAACCAGATAGCATTCCATATGCAGGGAAGTCACTTATTGTCCAGATCAGTGCAGCCTTCATAATAAAATTTTGCTTCCTATATGCATCATAAGTAACAACTCCATCAGTCCATAAAAATTTTAGCTCATCAATCAACGGCCTGAGATATATGTCCAAATTTTTTCTGGGACTTTTTGGACCAGGAATTACGAAGGATAAAAACAGATTTTCTCGCTTCATGCACATGTGCGGCGGAAGGTTGTACGGTGTCATGAACACTGGCCAACAAGAATAAGATGCCACTGAACCACCGAATGGATTAAAACTGATGCGGGACGGGACCACGGACACGACAAGCTCGCGATCGTCCCTTAACGAGGGAAGCGTCGGATGTGCGCGGTTGAGAAACCGGCAATGAGCTAGGGTGGTCGGCTCTCTTTTGCGCCCGGATCGGGTCACGGGATGACTTCACTCTCTCTCGCAGCAGTGATATTATAAATTGAAGGCGAGCTAGGTATCCCTACACATGCTCTCTAGCAGCGGCATATAAAGCATATAAAGAATTAAGCTAATGCCAAGTGTAAGGGTGAAGGCGATACCTCCACGCTCTCGGCGTGGCGAAGACGGCACCCGGCCAAAGCTCGTACTCCCGGGAACTTAGTACATTATGTTTACAGCAGTACAAATAAGCCCACTCCACGCAGGGAGGTAAAGGGTGACACAAGTGGGCCCGGGAGGACCAAGTTCGGGTTGACGGGCGGTTTCGGGCAATGCTTCGGCTTCACGTGTACTCGTGCTAGTGGGGGCCCACGTGTTGACCGGAGGGGTCGTGTGGGGCCTGATGACTCCTCTATTGTGGAGACACCTGGAAAGCGCTCCCCTGGGATGGCGAGCTGCTGGAACGACCGCCGGACGCCGGGCGGCCCTCGGACGACGCTCGCGGGAACTCGGCCACGAATCTGAAAATTCTGTTTGCAGGCGCGCGACTTGGAGAAAACTGCTGCTGCGATCAGCCCTGTCGTCGGAATGCGACGAGGTTAGCGCCGTTGGAAAGCTGACTCAGAATACCTCGACGTAGAGGTCTTCAAAAAAAATAATCAGATCTGTATTTCTGATCATGCATTTTACAAGCTTGCTGGAATCTGGCCAGAACTGCAGGGGCAGGTTCTGACTTCTCTGAAGATCGACGTTGACCGTGAGAAGACCTCCGAATCTGGCAATAATTTCTTCAGCAAATTTGAAGGTCTCTGAGAGAGGAATCCGGGACTATTTTTTGTTTTTTTGATTGGATAAGAAATGGATTTTCTGGGATGTTTTTACTAGACCTGGGTCGGATCTGGGAAACTGTGGGCAGACTGTTCTTGGGAACTTGGACGGTTTTTGTAAAATACTTGGAGGGTGAACCAAAAATTAAGAAAATTCCTGGTTGTAGATATATGTGGACAGAACTCCCAATAAATTTGGGCGTCCCAACCAAAATCAAAAGATTGTTTGAATGGGGTAAACTCAGAGCTGATGAATAGTAAACAGAACCAGGACAGATCTGGAACTTGGACTTGGACGAAAATCAAAAAATAGCTAAAGGATGAATTTTGACGTGATGTTTTTTGTGGGGATAAGGGTTCTAGAGGGGAACCAACCCTGAAATTTTGAGCTTCAGAAGATGAAGGAGGTGATAGCAGGAATTCGGAGAAGAAGGGTCTGTCCTGAGTGGACAGAACACCGAAACCGTTGGCGACGACGCGTCGGCGGCGAGACGATGGCGGCGGCGATCACCGGAGTTGCTTCAGATGCTGGAGGGGATCAAGGGGGAAGGGATTACACTCTAGAAAGGGGGCTGGAGGTGGAGGAACCAGGGAGAGAGAGGGGAGGGGCGCAAGATCCAATTGGGGGCAAATGCCTTTTTTCTCTTCATTAATTCATTCAATATGAAAAATACAACCTTATATAGGATGCCAACCTAATTCAACCTCAACCCTTGGATCTAGGGGTGTGGATTGAAGGGCTGGGATGAGGTATGACCAACCTCCAAAATACAATATTTAAAGGAAGCCAATTCCTAATTTTTACAACATGTGGTCAAAGAAAGGAAGGAAATAAAAAAAACTAAACAACCTAGCCTAATGGAGCCAAAAGAGGGGGCGCCCCCCTTCATGGGCCAAGGGCCTCCTCATGGGCCATGAAACATCCACAAGCCCATGCTAGACTTGGACCTTTCCCACTTAGTTGGCCCATGAGGGAGTGTAACCCAATTTGAGCCTTAAGTGCATTAGTGACCCATTAGACACCTAATGACCCAATATGAAGTAACACTCTTAATGGACTCTACTAATGACAACCTAGCCTTGGACTTGACATAACAAATGGCCCATTGGCTTGATATAAGCCTTACAAGGAGCCCAAAAGAAAGAAATTACACAATTACAATCTTATACAAGCCATAACACACAAATACACTTCACCCGTGTATGGAAATCGTCTTTGATGCCCCATCAATTCTCCCCGGGTGGGAGGAACTCGACCCCGTCGAGTAGGGGTATGGCTGCTCCGGTCCTCCGGCGGATCCATCACCGTGCTAAGTAGCGCGGGTATGCTCCACTCCAAGTGATCGGCACCTGGTCATTCCATATATACTCGATATGCGCACTGCTATGGCTAAAGGTGGTCACTCCGAAGGGGCACTCTCAAAGGAAGGAAACAGCTCGAAGACTCACTAGGAATCACCGCTGAGTCCCTATAGGTGACTGATCCGCATATAGAAGTAAAACCGATCCCATACTCATCAAGTGAGTCCACTCGCCTCTTACTCGTAAGAGACCGACAACGAGCTTGCACAAGACACATGCAGACTCACCATGCACAGACACACGAATGCAAACCACGCAAACAAATCACTCAAAACAAAACCACACAAAGAAAAAGCACACTGTTAGTCCGACCCGTACATGGGTGACGGCGGACCAGGACACCCGAATATGTGCCATGCATACACTAGATGTACTCGATGCTTGACGGAATGGATGACTCCTAGACACCCTAAGATGTACCAATCATGCATTTGCGACCTATGGGATTTGGGTGGGGAAGGACTAGGAGATCCAAAACTACCCTCGTCATCATCCCTAGATGTAGAGATGGCGTGCCGACTAGGCCGAGGGGTATGGGTGGAATAGTGAACTCTTTGGAAGAGGTGGAGAGAATGTGATAGCTCGGGAGCTTCACTAGTGGAGGGGTCAAAAGGGTCAAAGAAGGTATGACCCCGGGAGATGGGTTCCTCCATGACACGGTCCCAATCGTGAAATTCTTGAAGGTGTGAATGGTCACCTTCATCCTCCATAGTGAACGGGACGATGGTCATGTGAAGAAAATAAACTTCCTCCCTTGGACAAAAGGGTATGAATTCAGGCTCGTCCGGTAAGGGAAGGAGTAAGAGGACCTCCGTGGTGATACAACCCACGGTGCACTCGGAGGTAATAGACCCTAAGGCCGGATGAGTGAGGCTAAGACTAGTGGGTTGGTCAAAGCCTCGGGCCAAAAGGTGCGTCAACTCCCATTGTGAATCCAATCCCATGACAAGATCGTCTAATGTGTCAACATGGTGACGAGATCGAAAGGTGGTACGGAATGAGTTGACTGGCACTAAAGGTAAGGTGGGGTCCATGGACGGGAAGGGATGTGGGACCAAGCCATCCTTGAGCCATCTAAGAAGTGGCTCGGCTATGTAAAGTGTTCCCGTAAGAAACACGGGTGGCTCGGGCTTTGGTAGTTCCCACTTTGATGGTTTCGAATGAAGACCGGAGGTAGATAACAATGGAGCATCCATGGGTGGTGGAGTAGCTTGTGTCCTTTCCCACCAATCCGAAATCATTTTCTTTATTTCCTCTAAGGAGCGGGTTGGAGGAGGGACCTTGGGGTGGACTAGCTCCTTAACTCTCGGCTCGGGTGTGGGCCTCGGCTCGGTTATAAGCGGGACTTCCACTCGGTTGGAGGTGCTTGAGTGGGTTGGGATGGGAGTGCCAAGGGGAGGTTGGTTGGTGGTGCATGGGCGGGCCACTAGATTGGGGTCACTTTGGTGGGCTTGGACGGCGGTGAAGGGGTGGGATTGGGTAGAGGTGTGGCCCACTTGATTGTGGGTGAGTTGGTGGGGTTGGTGAGTGGAATGACCTCCGTGGTTGGAGGTAGGTGGGCGGCAAACGTAGGCCCTCCTGAGCACTCTCTTCATTTCCCACCATGACTCGATGGGCCTTAGATTCCTATCCTCCCTCCAATATTTGATGTCCCTCCAAGTTGCAGCGGCTTCACCAAAAAGTCACCTTTTGGCAACATCGACTTGCATGGGCCCGTACATGATGTACACCTCGAAGTAATTATCCATAATGGCTTCCCATTCTAGATAGACACTCGGGTCATCGGACCCGTAGAAATCCTGGGTTTCGGGTCTCGTGGGGTGGTTCGGGTGGTCCTTCCATTTGAGATAGTATCGCCACCATCTGGGAGTTTGGGACTCCATGGGACACGGGGAAACTAGTGGATGGCCATGCCGACACTCGGACCAAAATGCTAGACACGATACTAAGTAATGCAAAGTTGGAATGCACTAACTAATGCGCACTAAGGACCCTAGACGTAAACCAAGACTCGGTACGGGGCGGAGACAATCGACCCGAAGGTCACTCGCACAAGTGTGCGGCCTTCCCGATAGGCGTAACCTAACGGTCGGACAACACCTTTTTATATACCGAGTAAAGGGATGTATGCGACCCAAAAATGACTCTTTTTGTTGTTTTAAAAATGTGATGATCCTAAACACGACTTAGACCGACTAATGACTACATGACACTCTTTTTTTTTTTGAATGCAAACACCCTAGACTCAACTCGCTCTGATACCAAATTGATGCGGGACGGGACCACGGACACGACAAGCTCGCGATCGTCCCTTAACGAGGGAAGCGTCAGATGTGCGCGGTTGAGAAACCGGCAATGAGCTAGGGTGGTCGGCTCTCTTTTGCGCCCGGATCGGGTCACGGGATGACTTCACTCTCTCTCGCAGCAGTGATATTATAAATTGAAGGCGAGCTAGGTATCCCTACACATGCTCTCTAGCAGCGGCATATAAAGCATATAAAGAATTAAGCTAATGCCAAGTGTAAGGGTGAAGGCGATACCTCCACGCTCTCGGCGTGGCGAAGACGGCACCCGGCCAAAGCTCGTACTCCCGGGAACTTAGTACATTATGTATACAGCAGTACAAATAAGCCCACTCCACGTAGGGAGGTAAAGGGCGACACAAGTGGGCCCGGGAGGACCAAGTTCGGGTTGACGGGCGGTTTCGGGCAATGCTTCGGCTTCACGCGTACTCGTGCTAGTGGGGGCCCACGTGTTGACCGGAGGGGTCGTGTGGGGCCTGATGACTCCTCTATTGTGGAGACACCTGGAAAGCGCTCCCCTGGGATGGCGAGCTTCTGGAACGACCGCCGGACGCCGGGCGGCCCTCGGACGACGCTCGCGGGAACTCGGCCACGAATCTGAAAATTCTGTTTGCAGGCGCGCGACTTGGAGAAAACTGCTGCTGCGATCAGCCCCGTCGTCGGAATGCGACGAGGTTAGCGCCGTTGGAAAGCTGACTCAGAATACCTCGACGAAGGGGTCTTCAAAAAAAATAATCAGATCTGTATTTATGATCATGCATTTTACAAGCTTGCTGGAATCTGGCCAGAACTGCAGGGGCAGGTTCTGACTTCTCTGAAGATCGATGTTGACCGGGGAGAAGACCTCCGAATCTGGCAATGATTTCTTCAGCAAAGTTGAAGGTCTCTGAGAGAGGAATCCGGGACTATTTTTGTTTTCTGATTGGAGATGAAATGGATTTTCTGGGATTTCTTTACTAGACCTGGGTCGGATCTGGGAAACTATGGGCAGTCTGTTCTTGAGAACTTGGACGAAATTTGAAAAATACTTGGAGGGTGAACCAAAAATTAAGAAAATTCCTGGTGGTAGAGGGATGCGGACAGAACTCCCAATAAAGTGGGGTGACCCCAAAAAAATCAAAAGATGGTTCGAATGGGGTAAACGCAGAGCTGATGAATAGTAAACAGAACCAGGACAGATCTGGAACTTGGACTTGGACGAAAAGCAAAAAATAGCTAAAGGATGAATTTTGACGTGATTTTTTTTGTGGGAATAAGGGTTCTAGAGGGGAATCAACTCTGAAATTTTGAGCTTCAGAAGATGAAGGGAGTGATAGCAGGAATTCGGAGAAGAAGTGTTTGTCCTGAGTGGACATAACACCAAAACCGTTGGCGACGACGAGTCGGCGGCGAGACGATGGCGGCGGCGATCACCGGAGTTGCTTCAGATGCTGGAGGGGATCAAGGGGGAAGGGATTACACTCTAGAAAGGGGGCTGGAGGTGGAGGAACCAGGGAGAGAGAGGGGAGGGGCGCAAGATCCAATTGGGGGCAAATGCCTTTTTTCTCTTCATTAATTCATTCAATATGAAAAATACAACCTTATATAGGATGCCAACCTAATTCAACCTCAACCCTTGGATCTAGGGGTGTGGATTGAAGGGCTGGGATGAGGTATGACCAACCTCCAAAATACAATATTTAAAGGAAGCCAATTCCTAATTTTTACAACATGTGGTCAAAGAAAGGAAGGAAATAAAAAAAACTAAACAACCTAGCCTAATGGAGCCAAAAGAGGGGGCGCCCCCCTTCATGGGCCAAGGGCCTCCTCATGGGCCATGAAACATCCACAAGCCCATGCTAGACTTGGACCCTTCCCACTTAGTTGGCCCATGAGGGAGTGTAACCCAATTTGGGCCTTAAGTGCATTAGTGACCCATTAGACACCTAATGACCCAATATGAAGTAACACTCTTAATGGACTCTACTAATGGCAACCTAGCCTTGGACTTGACATAACAAATGGCCCATTGGCTTGATATAAGCCTTACAAGGAGCCCAAAAGAAAGAAATTACACAATTACAATCTTATACAAGCCATAACACACAAATACACTTCACCCGTGTATGGAAATCGCCTTTGATGCCCCATCAAAAACCATCTATGCATAAACCCAATCGAACATTACGTGACTCCATTGAAAAGGCAAGATGAGTACGACTAAAGTGAGTCCAAGCTTCACCATCGGCAGGATGACTGATTATATCATCGGCACGACGTACTCTTTCGGTGTGCCATGTCATATGTGGAGCCATCTTTGAGGACATATACAGCCGCTGCAGCCTAGGCACAAGAGGGAAGTATCGCAATGCCTTGTAAGGTACATCTTTTGCCTTTGAATTGACCCCCCCCCTTAGGTTTGAATCTATCACGGCCACAAATGGAACATGATATCTTATCTGCATCATCTTTGTAATATAACATACAATGATTCAGACATGCATCTATTTTCACATATCCAAGTCCTAAGTCATTGACCATCTTTTTTGCACGATAAAAAGTTTCTGGCAACTTCTCGTCTCGAGGCAACATACTCTTGATCAAGAGGAGGAGACGGTCAAAACAAGTCTCACTGATGTGAAATTCAGATTTCAAGTTCAACAACTGTGACACTGTAGACAATCGAGTGTGCTTTTCACAACCATCCCACAGCGGCTCATCAGCATCCCTAAGTAGTTCATAAAATCTTTCGGCTGTCTTATTCGGCGCTTCCTCATGAACATTAAAAGTAGGACCAACAGAATCTACAACCATATCCACGTACCCACTTGTGCCTGCAATATTGTCAGGCTCATTCCTCAAGAATTGCTCACCATGACACGTCGAATTCGTATAACCATCCACGAACCCTTTCATGTACAAATGATGTTGCACATCCTATGTTGAACACCACCTCAAGTTTCTACAACTTGAACAAGGGCATCGAATGTGACCGTCGCGATCTATTGCTGCATTTGGATTCCCCAATGCAAATTGAATGAAACTCTCAACCCCAAGCTTAAAGTCATCTGACACCACCCGGTCAACTATTCTACGATACATCCATAAACGATATGTCGACATTTTGCCTGCACCTAATAAATGACAATACACCTCCTAACTTTCAAATCATTACTCATGATATTACACCCGACCCTTTCCTCACATCATTCATCATAGACCATTTGCAGTTGGAAGAGGAATATTGATTAGATTATCACTTTTTAACCCATCCATGAAGGTTTGATCGCACAATCACTTACTATATGTGCTGCACGATTTGCTGAAAATTTCGGCATCATCTCCCACACTTCTCCGATATACCAAAAATATTTATTGATTTTGAAATTTTCTTAAACACTTACAAGTAAGTGGTTAAGAAAACACTCAAAATCAATAATGGTATATCAGAGAAGAGTGAGGAGGCGCAACCGAAATTCCCAACAAACCATACAAACACATATAGTAAATGACTGCCTAAGTGCGATCAAACATTCACAGACTGTCCAAACGGGACAATTCAAGACTTTGAGGTAGATATATACATTCTCATTAACAAATGAGAACATACACATCAATCCCAAAGTCTTGAACGGGAAGGCACATTCACACGATTTTAACGCGCTCTCCTGAGGTGCGTGTAATGTTAGGTTGCACCCACGCACCTCAGCTCACAGGGAATACCCCATGCATTTATATAACATAAAATTAAATAACAACGCAATTATCATTATGCACTATCAAATTAAATAATACCCAAATTATAAATTTTTTCAAACGAAGAACATCGAAGCTAAATAATCTACATTTTTAGTCAAATTAACATCAAATTTCTATTAAAATCAGATTTAAAAATATATTTACATGCAATTAAAATCCACAAAGTTTTAAATCACAAAATAAATTTTTTGGGTATTTACCTATTGCTATAGAGAATTCTGATTTCTTTGTATTTATCCACATCTTTATATATATGTACTACTTAAGATATCTAGTCATTCCATTTCTCTATATCTTCTTATCATCATAAGACAAGGTTCAAATGGGGTGGGTGGGTTCTCTTATAAAGAACAAGCCCCAGGGGAGGGGGGCTGTTTAGAACTAGACCAATGTGTTGTGTTCAGTATTTGGATGATGCCTAATTATGACTAATAAAATAACAATCTAATCTTGTGTGTGCAACTTAGACAAATATGTCAAAGTCAGGATGTATAAAGTCTCCTAAGTAATTTACAAAGTGTTTGATTCCTAGGATATCTAGTTGACCAGAAGAAGGGGGGGTGACTTTAATGTTGTTTTATCTCCCGAGGAGAAGAATGGGGGCACTATGGGCTATATCAATTCCATGACTGATTTCCAGGTCTTCGTTGCTCTCCTAGGTCTTATGGATGCTGATTATGTGGGCAACTCTTTCACTTGGTCTAATAATCAGATTGGGGTTAGGAACATTAAGGCCAGGCTGGACAGAGTATTGTTTAATGATTGTTGGGCTGAAAAAGCCCATGTCCTTACTGTTAAGCACTTGATGAGAGAACCCTCTGATCATTCCCCGCTTCTTATCCAGCAACCTCATCCAAAGTCCAAGCCTAGCAGATTTGTTTTCCAGCACATGTGGCTGGAGGATGATAAAATTAAAACAACAGTGAGGAAGGCCTGGGATGCTGCTTCTCTCGACCACTACAATCCTTTTTTAGTCCTCCAGTACAAACTGAAGGCTATCAAATATGTGATAAAGTAGTGGAATAAGGAACATTTTGGTAACATTTTTGATAAGAAAGCTACTGCAGAGGATGAGGTAAAGCAGGTTGAAAAAGATTTTGATGAAGATCCTAATGAAGGAAACAGGGTATCTCTCCAAATTGCACAAGCTGCACTTAGAAGATGCCTTCACCTTGAAGAAATTTTCTGGGGGCAAAAAGCCAAAGCTAACTGGCTACAGTTAGGGGACCGAAACACAAAGTTCTATCATCTTCAAGTGAAACAAAGGAGAGCTAGAATGACCATTGACAAAATCAAAACTGACAATGGAGATTGGTGTGATGAGGAGTCTCTGCTGAAGGACAACTAGTTATTTTAAATCCACAAGGGGTGTCCGATAGGGTGACCCCTTGGCCCCAGCTTTGTTCATCATTGCAGAAGAAGCTTTAGGCAGAGGCA
Organism: Amorphophallus konjac; assembly: GCA_022559845.1. Lineage (NCBI taxonomy): Eukaryota > Viridiplantae > Streptophyta > Magnoliopsida > Alismatales > Araceae > Amorphophallus > Amorphophallus konjac. Next base: position 108,895,216 of record CM040125.1, on the reverse strand, counting down.
TTGCCAGCCTTTTTAGCAGTGGGAAGGTTCAACACTTTCATGTGTCTCGTGGTAGTATGCAAATATCTCACTTACTGTATGCCGATGACACATTGGTGTTTTCTAATGGTTCATCCAAGAACGTTAGATGTCTGTTGGCTTTCATAAAAGACTGAGGATTCTCCTGATCAGAAAGTTAACAGCAATAAAAGTAGCTTTATAGTTTCCCATAAAGCTTCTCCTGCTGTTATTAGAAGAATTGTAGACTTAACAAGTTTCGTTTACAAATGTGTTCAACATATTAATTAATGACTCACCGGATCAGAGATTTTGGTGCCCCAATAGCAGCGGTTTATTTTCTGTTGCCTCCTTTCATAGGACTCATGGTTCATCATCCTTGTGTTCTTTTTCCTTGAAGATATGGGATTCCTTTATTCCATCAAATACTTCTCTCTTCTTATGGAGGGTCTACCATTCGGCGGTGCCAACAAATAATCAGATCACCAGGTGCGGCATTTGCATATGCTCTATGTGTCTCTACTATCGAATGCCCCATGCTGAAACAAAGGACCATTTGTTCCTTTCTAGTGACCTTGCTAGATCATCTTGGTCTTTGATCGCCGCTATCTCTAATCTAAATCCCGCTGATTACACTTTTGTGTTCTACTTCCTGTCTGGCTTTTTTAGCACTGTTAGTGACACTTCGTTTACCCGGGATGGTGAGTAAGCATATAGCTCACAAGGGTTAGATCGGTTCATGATATTGTTGTAGTGTTCTAGTCGTCGCGAGTCATGTAGGAGGAGAGAGCTACCTGTAGAAAGGGTTAGCTAGACAAGAAGTACTGGAGTAGAGTGGCTATAGAGTGAAGCTACCATTATGGATAGGGGTTGAGACAAGAATGAATAGCTACATATGCAGGATTTGAATCCATAACTTGGAAGGTGTCTTTTGGGGATAAAATTATGTAGGCTCAACTCAAAGCGGACAATATCTTACAAGGGTTGAATTGAGTCATAACATTATGGTATCAGAGTAGAGTATGCACAGTATGGTATGAGCTAGTACGGGGACGAACTAGGGAGAAGCTAGTGGGATTGATTTTTTGCTTTAAAAAAGGTATTCATCCAAAAAAAATAAGACATCCTAACAATAAATCTAAATAAGATTACATAAATTTAAAAAATGAAACAACATATATCTGTCTAAAATTAAATTTTTACATACTGTTTATTTGTAAAAGAATCTTCGAATCTCTCGTTCCCTTCATCTCGACCGATTATCCTATAATGAATACAAAAATATATTAAATAAAATAAAAAATACTTAATTAATCCAACCATCGGAAACCCCCTCTCAGACCTCCTACTGGCCCCTCCCCCCCACCGGAGCCCCCCTCCTGCTGGCACCTCCCCCTCTCCCCTCCCACCACCCACCGCACCCCCCTCCCCCCAGCGACCACCTCTTGCTGCTCCTCCCCCTCCCCCCACCCACCGAAACCCCCCTATTACTGGCCCCTCCCCCCCACTCAGTGCACCTCCCTCCCCCTAGCGACCCCCTCCCTGCTGGCCCCTCCCCCCTCCCCCCAGTGACCCCCCTCTTGCTGGCCCGACATCCCCCTCGACCTCCCCCCACCCACCGGAACCCCCCTCCTCCCCATCCACCGCAACCCCCTCCCCCCAGTGACCCCCCTCCAGCTGGCCCGACATCCCCTTGCCCTCCCCCCAACCACCGGAACCCCCCTCCTCCCCATCCACCGCAACCCCCTCCCCCCAGTGACCCCCTCCACTGGCAGCCCCTCCCCTCCTGCTGACCCCCCACCAAACCCTCCAGATGGATACCAAACCAAAAAAAAAAACACCATTGTTCGCGCCTATGCGTGTGTGCATATCTGCGTGTGTGCGTGTGTGATAGTGAGAGTGAGAGAGGGCGGGAGAGGGAGAGAAGGCGAGCCCTGGTGACGACGACGATGACCGCCGCAGGGAGAGGGAGAGGGCCGGAGAGGGAGAAGAGGGTTGTAGAGGGAGAGTGGGAGAGGGAGAGCGCCGGTCAGAGGGAGAGGACCGGTGAGAGAGGGAGAGTGCCAGAGAGAAGGCCACTGGAGAGAGATCGACGATGAGAGAGGGAGAGTGGGAGAGGGAAACGGTGAGAGAGGGAGAGGGCCGTCGGAGGGATACCTGGGCGCCGAAGGGAGAGGTTCCGCCGTCGCCGATCGCCGATCGTCGGAGGGGAGCGGCCGCCGTCGCTGATCTTCGATCGCCGAGGGAGACCCGGAGGGAGACAACCGGAGGCGGGAGCTAGCTCGGGTGGGTGACGGTCTCCCGGACGCAGAGGCACGGTGAGAGGGTCGTGCGTGTACTGGGGAAAAGAAATTTTTTCCCACGGATTTTAGACGAAAATTCTTCCGTTACAAATTTCAGACGGTAATTCTGACCATCTATGATATTTTGTCTGTATTTTAGACTAAATGCAGATGATATATTATTTGTTGTAAATAACGTTGGAATTTCAGACGGATATTCTGATCGACAGAATCCATCTGAAATTCAGACGGATATTCCGACGGAAAATTTTCCGTCTGAAATCCCGCTTTTTTGGTAGTGTTAGATCCTTCTAACGCATAGTAAGAGTTCTGGGCAAGCATGACTTGCCTTTCAACTCTAGACTATTTAAAATACCAGAGGTCAAGCAGGGTGTAAGCAATTAATCTAGCTCATGTGTTCATCTTCACACCATGGGGAATAAATCATCATTTCAAACAAGCAATTCATTTTGTAAAATTTTATTGAACAAAATGGGCAAACTTATGATGCACTATCTACATGTCAAGACTAAACATGCAAAATGACATGAAATAAAAAAAAAATATTTACATACCTGTGCCTTGAGCTTTTATTTACGTGACCATTCATTTCTCAGCTCCAAGACATCCTGCACCCAAAATTCTCATTTGAAAATTTTAGGTACCTGAGCTTGCTTGGGTCCTTGTGGGTTAGCAATATGTTTAGCATCTTGGCTCATCTTTTGCAGGGCAATCACATCATCCTCCCTCATTGTGTGGCAATCATATATCTCATGCCCATTTTTCCCACAATAGAAACAACACAAAAAGATTGATTATTCTTTTTATGTTCATGTGCGCATGCATGTAGACTATGCTTTTGTGGGTGAGCATGATTTTTACCTTTTATGGTATGAGGGTGGTGTCTTTCTTTCAGATGCCAGCATTCCTGGTCAGTGTGACCAGTCTTACCATAATGTAAGCAACGAAGAGAAGCATTTTTGTTGAAGGCCATGGGGAGTGTCGACCTGTCTGGATAGGAATGTCGACACTTCTGATTTTCCATGTGATTCTATGCAGAGTTCTGCTGAGCAGGCCCTCTGCCAGTGTTGACTTGTTTCTTTCCTTGCCCTTTCACTTGCTGTCCTACTCTACGCTCATCATTTCTCAGGATGAAACAATCATGCACAGTGTGACCATGTCTACCACAATAATAACAATGGACATTCATTTTGTGGAAAGCATGGTATTTAGCATTGGACATGTTGTGGTGCATGTTTGGATGAGCATGCTGAATTTTGCTTTTCTTTCGAGCAGAATGCCTTTTTTGGTGGCCACAGGAAGTGGTGGCTTCTGATGAGCCAGAATCTTGGTCTTGGATAAACATTGACAGGAAATCATTCAAACCTTGAATTTTCTTTTCAAGTGAGTAAATATGCTATTTAGATTCATCAAGAACCTCTTCGCATGCTGCTAATTACTCATTGAGCATGGCATTTACCACTTTAAGATTTTGATTTTCTTGTTCTAAAGCATGCAATGTTTTAGAGCAATCATCAATGACAATCTTGCCTATTCCATGTGCAATCAGTTTTTCATTCTGTTCTTCTTCATCTTGTTCAAGTTTAATTTTCTTTTTTAACAATTCTCTATTCTCTTCTTTCAGAGAATCAATCAGATTTTGTTGCCAATCAAGATCATCATGGAGACCCATATTTATCCTTTTCAAGAACAAGTATTCTTCGCATGCAAAATTAGCAGAGCATGAAACTTCAGTTTCTTTTAGGACCTTTTCACATTGAGTTTCAGAATTTTTACTTTCTTTAATCAACCTCTCATCATGAATTAGGCCATTGGCCATAGTTTGATCGTTAGAGATTGACTTAGGTTGATTTTGAAGTTTTATTACAATTTCTTCCAACCTAGTGATTTCATCATGAAGATTTTCATTTTCATCGCTTAGACATGCAATGCTTTGTTTATGCGTATCTAGATCAGAAGAAAGAGTGTCGTTAAGCACTTCAAAAACAGAACAGTTTTTACAAAAAGAGCTTTCATTTTGGTTACTTTTTTTGAGATCCTTTTTTAAATTTTTATTTTCTGATTTTACCTTTTTGTATTGTGTAATCAACTCATCATAGGCTTCCATAAGCTCTTCAAAAGTGAATTCCTCAGAGTCAGAGTTTACCTGTGATGAGGATGTATTACTGGACTGTTCTGCACGGTCGACCATGAAGCATTCTTGTTCTTGTTCCTTCCCTTCATGGATTTTCACCAACTTGTCCAGTACTTGCTTGGCTATGCTGCAGGAGGACACAAGATGAGTTAGTCTGAGATCAACTGCAGCTGTAATTAAGTTATATGCAGCAAGATTATCATTGTGTTTGGTCTCATGTTTGGCTGACCAATCAATTGAATTTGATGGCAGCTCATGAGGACTATTATATATAAGAGTCCACAATTGTGGATCTATGGAGCTAACATAGATGAACATTCTCCCTACCCATGTAGAAAAATCTGAACCATCATAAATGGGCGGAGAAACCATCGAAGCATGTGTAGCATATGAAGCCATTTAAATAAAACCCGCCGGGATCTTTCCCTGCATATCGCAGAATCTGGGAATGGCAGAGCTAGGCTCTGATACCACTTGTTGAGTAGTGGATGACGGATCTAGAGGGGAGGGGTGAATAGATCTGCCCCTCTTTTCACAGAACACCCCTCTTTAAAGCTAGATAAAAAGAATTGTAGCGGAATATAACTAGCTTAGCGTGGCACACAACGATTTGCTTAGCATGCATCTAGCACATAGCAATCGCACAAGCAAACCACAACACAATGGATTTTAAGGTGGTTCGGACTGAATCCCCAGTCCTACGTCTGCCCCTCACCAAACCAGGTGAGGCTCCACTAGTGCAGCGCACCAAACCGCAGATCGAAAAAACCTCCGATTACCTTCCTACTAACCACCGGTAGGGACGTTAACACCACAGATCGGAGAACTTTCGATTGCCTTCCTACTAACCACCAGTAGGGACGTCAACACCGCATATTGGAGAACTTCCGATTGCCTTCCTACTAACCACCGATAGGGACAAATCTCTGTTTCAATAGTTTAAACAAAATGAAAAGAGAACAAGATGAAAATACTCAAACAAGATGTGGAGATATGCTCAAAGAGAAAAGATCTTGTCTGAGATTGCTGGAGCTTGAATCTGATTCTTCAATCGATGTAGATCACCAACAGAGACTTATTTCTTCTTCACAAATCTCTCCTCTTGATTCAGCAACAATGACTTCTTCTTCCTTGTGAAATGGTCTTTCTTGGATCTCCTCTAGTTGATGAAGAAGACTATGGATGTAGCTTTGATCACCGTTGAGAACCTTGCTTGCTTCTAGCTTCCTTGGAGATTGATGGCTTCAGATCAGAGCTTGAAACACCTTGGAATGGATGAAGAACTTTTGCACGAAGTATTGTTCACGGCTACAGTACCCCTTCTTCCAAGTCTCCTTTGATCTCCCTTGATCCCTTTTTTTTCATTAGGGTTTCTAACCCTCTTGTGTTGGTTTTATATTTTTTGAATGGTCCATAGACATGCCCCAGACTAGATCCACAAATCATGGGGGATTGGGTGACTTTAGGACTAAACAAATCCAAGAAATGGGGCTGCCCATGAGGTGGAAAATGAAGTCAAATATGGCTGCCTCGAAAATTGGTGGCGGTCGACCGTTCTGAGAAAACCCTATAGAAATATTATTTCTGGTATTTTTGGTCGACCACCCTAGGCTGGCGGTCGACCGCCACTGAGAATCCTGCTGACAATGAGCTGCTGGAAATTCCGGTCGATCGCCCCTGTGCTGGAGGTCGATCAAAATCTGGGCAAGTTCTAGATTTTGATCTTTTAGTCCCTTAACCCGTTTATCTCAGTCACTTAACTCCTTTAGCAGCCCGTTCTCATCTGTGACATCAACCTTGACAGCCTTGAAGGTGTTAACTGAGTCTTTAACCTTGGGTTCTCTTGGTTATGCTTCTTTATGCATCATCCTTGGCTATGTGAAGTGCCGACTCATTTCGTGCTAAGTGTTGACTCTTCTTGAAGCTAGCTTGATCTTCTGCTAGCTGTCCAGCCTATTACTTCTTGAAGGGATTTTCATTCTTGGAGTTTCATTCATGCTTGGGCGCGATCATTGATCTTTCAATCTTACCATCTCCACTAAATTCCTTGTCCATTTATTGGCTTATCTATCATGAACAAAACATCACATATGTCAGTCATATGAGAGTGGAAAACAACAATGACTTATAGTGTTTAGCCATTATCAAAACCAAGAATGTCAAATGACTCAAATGACCATAGGGGCACAACAAGCAGTTGCAGACGCGGCCACGACCTTCCCTCCAAGATTCAGGTAACGTATCCTATACCGGCGGAAACCTCGTCGAGTCAGCTTCGCAAAGGAGGTGGTCCCGCCGACATCCAAGCTCGGAACTGATCGGTGGAACGAATCTCGCCAGACTGCACAGCAAGACCCAGACCGGTGACCTGAAGCTGAGTTTAAAGGCTCCCTCGACCAGCTCGGCTGAGCTCTTAGCACGATCTTTAGAGGGCAAGAACTACATCCAGTCCTCTTTCAGTACTAGAAAGAAGGGGGTGATTCGCCCGCCCGAGCACCCGATTCTGACCATTCTCGTCAAAGGTTGTAGACTGCTCCTGTCTGTCTAGTTTGGACCGACTCCCACTCTTCAGCTTAGAGCTTTCTTGTCCGACCTCTGATTGCCGTCCTGTCAATTGTCATTCGAAGCTACTTCGTCCTCGATCTCGTTGCCACCAACTTCGCCTCCATCGGAGTTCGGTAGCACCCTGGGCCATTTTGGGATCAGTACCCTTTGGTTCTGCATCAGTCAGAACTCAGTCAGACCAGCTGAGTACTCCGAACTACAGCGATCGCCGGTGTTCACCAAATGGCACTGAACTCGTACGGTCCGTTCCTTGGTCAGTCCCGGTCGTCTCAACGCTGATCCCGCCTCCGGCAACCTTAGGACGGGCTCGTGGTTGTCCCAACACCGACACCCTGTCTTGCAGTCCCAGATCGAGCAGAATAGAGCAACTTGTGAAGACGACGGCGCAGCACCTCGGCTCGACCTATGGACGACTACCCACTCTTGCGGCCAGCTTCTACATCTCCCCTAGTCGACTCAACATCAGTCCCGCCCTCCTAAAGCATCGGGAGACGCCCACAGCAGCTCAACATCCACTCTCTACCCCGACTAGTCATATCGGGCAGATTCGGGTGCATCAGCTTTTGCCCTCCCCTCGCTTGGCCGGCTGAAGGCCCCTCCCTGCGTGGAGGTCATTTTGGTTGTAAACAACTTAACCCCCACCCCAAGAACCCCCTCATGCGTGAGGTGTAGTGCTGTAACTATTTTATTTTCAGGTCAAGCGCCACCGACGCGGCGTGCGGGTGCGTACCCATGCTTCCCCGCTCGCCCTCGTCTTTGATCGGGATCAGTGTCTTCACACCGATCAGGTGAGCGACTGGTCCCTCCCTTGCTGGTCTATATTTTTCTAATTTAGTATTGTCTTTCATGCCCGTCGGGCGGTGAGGGAGTGCCCAGACCCATATTTCTCTTTTGTGTGCCCACCGCGGAGAGTGAGTGAGAGCCACCCAACCCCACGCCCCGGCGTGCCGGCCTCCCACGATGTTGGGACTCCCAACCCCTTAGGGGGTCCGCCCAAGCTAAGCCACGTCCTGGAACGATTGGGTCCCACCCCGGATCCTCACCACCATCCCCCGGTTGCCATCAGGAGATAGTGTGCACCATGCGAGTGAGCCGCTAGCGTAAGTCCGTTGATTGTCTTCGTATGCTTGCGAGCCTAAGTCCTAGGTTCATCAATTCATCCACTATCATCTTAGGGCTGTGCCACATCAAGTGGTATCGGAGCGGTCATAGGCTTGTTCTCACAAGTCTAGTCTTGGGGCGTCTTCACACTAGGTCAATCATAGGTGCACACGCACACCCATGCATAGCCGACCCAACTTTGCATGACCACCTGTAGTGGAGCTCATTATCAATCCAACCCATCCTCTTCCAATAACTCAATGAATCCCAATCCCCAAGGGAATCCCGCCCCCAACGAGCATGAGCTTCCCAACCACATGAGGTTCTTTGTGGAGGGTATGGCTAGTATTTTAGGGCGGCTTGATGACATAACGACCCGGCTTGAGCAACTTGAGGAGAATAGACCTGCCCCAAGGGTGGGTGATAGGAGGGAACCTCCCCTACATGAGGAACCAGCCATAGGAGGGCTCAACCTTGACCATCCTCCCGATGCGGAAAAGGACCCACCCCTAGGAGGAATGAGAGACCGCCCCGGGACAACCCGGATGACCACCTTATGAGACTTGTGAAAGTCGATGCCCCCACCTTTGATGGGTCCCATCACCCAAGCATCTACTTAGATTGGGAGGCGGCTATGGACCAATATTTCGATTGGTACCCCATACCTAAGGATAGGAGAGTCCGGCTTGCCAAAATGCAACTTACCAAGTTAGCTAAGACCCATTGGATGAGCATTGAGACATTAAGGATAGTTAGGAGGGAAGCTCCCATCACCACATGGGGGGCCATGAAAGAATAACTCAAACTCAAATATGTCCCTCCGTCCTATCATCAAAACCTCCTAGATGAGTGGCAAGCCCTAACCCAAGAAGGGAAGACCGTTATGGAGTACATTGAGAAATTTGATTACTACCTTCTTAAATGTGGAGTCCAAGAGGACCCCGCCGTCACACTATCCCGCTTTAGGAATGGGCTTCAATTCCACATAAAAAAGGAGCTCTTCATGCGTCAAGTAGTCACTCTAAAGACAGCCTACCAAGTAGCCCGAGATGCCGAGAAATTCTCTTGATACACCCGAATGGTTCCCCCTTCGGGGGATGGACCCAAAATTAATGGCACCTCGGACCAACCCCCCACCTCCTCAACGAGGTCTCCTTCCCACCCCCATGGCAGCTCCTCCCACCTGGGCAGTCCCACCTAGTGGCACCCCTCCCCCTCGCCCCACAAGTGGGCCCCCCAACCCCACTCCCAATAGACCTAATATGGCACCCACTCCCCCTCACACTAGGGCTACCCCAAACCACCAAAGTGGGCAACAATGTTTTAGATGCCATGGGTATGGACATTTCGCCAATCAATGCCCCACCAAGGGTGCATCTAGCTTGCTCATTGAGGAGACAAACCCCCTACCCCAAGCTGAAGTTGAAGAAGAAGTTGAGGTGTATGAGGCCTCTCCCGATTGAGAGGAAGAGTATGAAACCCACAACATGGAGACCAATCAAGAACAAACCCCTCCACCCACTGACCCTCATCTTGGAGTGGTTAGGTGCACCCTCACAAAAGCTCAAGAACAAGATTGGAGAAGAAACACCATCTTTCATACCTACATCCGGATAGGGAATCATGCTAGGAAGGTCATCTTGGACAATGGGAGTAGTGTGAATGTGGTGTCACCCGACACCATAAAACTTTTGGGCCATACCATCTCCCCACACCCACACCCATATCGGGTAGCTTGGATTGATGCCACATCCGTACCCGTTAGCACTCGTTGCCTTGTCACCATCACCTTTCAATCCTACCAAGGCCAAGTATGGTGTGACATTCTACCAATGGAAGTAGGGAGCATACTCCTAGGGCGGCCTTGGATCTACGATGCAGATGCCACCTTCCTTGGAAGGACGAACACTTGCATTTTCACCCACGAGGGGAAGAGAATCCAACTCAACCCCTGTCCACCCCGCTCTCTTCCCAAGAAGGCATCTCCCTACCTTGAGGGATCCCCTACCCCTCCCTCCACTCCAAACCCACCAAACCCCACCCCATCAATGTTGTCCCCCTTTGGTTTTGATGATTGATTTTGATGTGAGTTAAGCATTGTGAGTCACCATGTGATATTCAGTCAGTTTATCAGATCTAAAGCATTGCATTTGATGTTCAGTCATGTTATCTGCTGCATAAAGCATTCATATACATATACATCAGTTGCTTTACTCTACTTGTGGAAGTCAGTACAGGCTAAACATCCATGCATCATCACACTCAGCATAGTCTGGATAGAAGTGGGTCGACCCCCTTTCTAGATGGGTCGACTCCCCAGATAAGTGTAGTCTATACATTGCATGCATTTACATAGTCTGCACATTAGCATCACGCAGCAAGTATGTACATCGCCTTGTGTAGGCATGACAAGTCCACACACTGCATTGCATGCGAGACTTCAAAGTCTGCACATTGCACAGCTGCAAGCACTTCAAAGTCTACACACTGCATTGCATGCGAGACCTCAAGTCTACACATTGCACAGCATGCAAGTCCTCCAAGCCTATACATTGCATAGACTGCAAGCATTAGATGTGTGTACATTGCATAGCATGCAGGTGATCTAAGTCTGTACATTGGCCTAGTGTCGAAACACTAAGTCTGTACATCGCAGGCATAGCGAGCGTCCAAGTCTATACACTGCTGTGTGTTCGCAAAGTCTATACAACAGCCTGTTTGTGTTCAAGCTTTCAAAGTCTAGACATTGTTCTGTAGCATACACACGAAGTCTATACAGCGCTGCAAAGACTAAGTCTATACATCAGTGTCTTGTGCATGCATCATTCAAAGTCTGTACAGCCTGTGTTAACAACACAAAGTCTATACTTCGTTCTGCTTTGCCAAAGTCTATACATCGTGCACTCTCAAGTCTGTACAGCCCTTGCTCAGCTCAAGTCTGTACATCGTTCATCATTCCTTTGGCAAGTCCATACATCGTGAAAGTCTATACATTCGTTTGCATTGCATTGCATGAAGTTTGCACATTCCACGCTAGCAAGTCTGTCTAAGTCTATACATTGCATGCATTACACATAGCAAGTCTGTACAGCGTTGGCATAGTCGTTGGCATCGTCTCATGCAGCATCTTAGGCATTGTTTCATGCAAGTCTGTACAGCCTGTTGTCGCAGACCAAGTCTGTACACTCCGTGTGCCTCTTTATGTTTCAAGTCTATATAGAGTTTTCCTTGCCTCGCCCTGCATACATATCCAAGTCTATATAGCCAGTGTCTGCGTTGCCTTGCATTTCAACAAGTCTACACATCGTGAGCATGCACGCATAGCAAAGTCTGTACATCGCTGCATTGCAAGAGACCAAGTCTGTACACTGCATCGGCTGTTCATGCATTGCACATCATCAAGTCTGTACACTGCCTGCAGCAATGCTCGCATACACTAAGTCCATACATTGCATATGGTTGTGCATCACAAAGTCTACACATTGCCTTGTTCCATTGCACTTCAAGTCCATACACTCTGTGAAGTCCATGCGTTCATTCATGATCAAGTCTATACAGACTTAGCGAAAGCATATGCATAGTCTATACATTGTTGAGCTTCACACACATATCTTCTAAGTCTATACATCCATCTGTTGAAGATTGATCATGTCTATACATTGTGTGCATCTGGCTACTAAGTCTGTACATCCCTTGACTACATGCCTGAGCATCCCTTGTCGTTGTGCATACTTAGTTAGATGCATAGTCTATACATTGCTCATGCATCTTTACTTAAAGTCTATACATCTGTTTGCTCCTTTAGCTGCACACATTATAGCAAGTCTAGACATTGTGTGTCATGCACGCAATAAAGTATGTACATTGTTTTTGCTGCATACATCAACTCCATACATCGTTTTCTCACGTGAACACTAAGTCTATATATGGTATAATGACTGCATATGTGAAATCTATACATGCATAGCTTCACACTCATAAAGTGTGTACACGCCACTGTATTGCATACACAAAGTCTGAACATTGCCTCATGCATTACCTTCAGCAAAGTCCATACATGGTTAGGCAGCCTGCACAGCAAGTATATACATCCTCTGCCAGCCTGCACGCAGCAAGTCTAAACATCGACTGGCAGCCTATAGCAAAGTCTGAACATTGCTTCAGCGTTGGCTTCAGCCAAGTCTATACATCGACTGGCAGTCTTCAACAAAGTCCGAACATTGCATCATTGTGCATGCATTACTTTCATCAAGCCTATACACTGCATCATATGCATTTCTACAGCATGTGTTATCAAGTCTATACACTCATCCTCCTTCACATGACTAACTCTATACATCCATTGTCTTGCCTGCTGAATAAAGTCTCTACACTGTCTTCAGCTGATATTGTTCATCGACTGAACTCTTCATTAATCTTGCAGGTGTCTGGGCACGTGATCTGAGGTTGGCACCTGGCACGTGATCCTAGGTTACCTAGACGGAGAGGGCACAAGCCCTGCACACGCCCTACATCTGCTGCTGATATAAATAGAAGCGATCGAGTAAGAGAGCATAGAATAGAGATAGAAGAAGTGAGCAGTAGAGAGTGATAGAAGAAGGTGAGAGCAGCAGAGAAGCAGAAGAAGAAGAGAAAAGAAGAGACAGAGAGAGCCTGCGAATGAGAGAAACAGAAAGAGAAGCTGAGAGCCAAAGTGAGAGAGAAGAAAAATCGTGAGAAGGAGAAAGAGTGTGCAGCCAGTCCATCCTGAAGATCTGATCATGGATTGACTCGTGGATCAAATCCACAGTCATTGTACTCTTCGGAGCTATATTGTTTTTGATTTTCCTATTTTGTTTTTCGTTTGTTCCTTTCATACATTCAGTGGTTTCTGTTTCCCTTGTTTGGGATCGGGTTCTTCCTGTGGTCTCAAGAGAAGGGAGATTTGTTCTCCGATTTTGTTGGTGACTGGGAGTCATCAGTGTTTCCCTCCTGGTCTGGAGGAAGAGAGGTCTGTGACCTCTGGTTTGCTGGTGACTGGGAGTCACTGGTGGGTTCCCTCCTGGTCTGGAGGAAGAGAGACCTAGTCTCTGGTTCCAAGTGGCTGGGAGTCACTTGGGGTGTCCCTCCGTTCTGGAGGAAGAGGGGAGGTTGTTCCCCTAGTCAAGCTGTTTGGCAGCACCTGTTGCAGACTGAGTCTGCGGTTTCTAGCTTGTGCTAGTGGAAGCCTCACTCCGGTTGGGAGTGAGGGGTGGACGTATGGACGTAGGTCTGTGGACCGAACCACCTAAAAAATTATCTGTGTAGTGGTTTGATTGCCTTGCTTTGCTTCCGCTAGATGATTACTTAGGCGCGCTCCATGTGTTTGTTCATGAGTTCAATTGAATTAGTTTTATTCTGGGACTGTGTCTAGCATCCAGGTTTTAATTTGGGCATTATTGGTAGAGGGATACATTCACCCCCCTCTGTATCCGGGCCTAGCACCCTATCAATTGGTATCAGAGCGGTGTCTGCATAGAAGGTCCAGTGACCTGCAGATCTGATCCTACAGTCTTCGGTGCTAATTTACTTTTGGTGCATCAATATTCCTGTTGCATTGAAACTGATTTGTTTCCATGGGTGATCCACTAGTTTTCAACGGCTCCAATTTTAATGTATGGTTTGTCAGTCTGAAAAATTATGCTATATCAGTTAATCCTGGTCTGTGGAAGTTAATTTCACACGGTCCTCATAAATTACCAAAGAAAAAGTCCAAATGGACTGACAGTCACAGATCAATGTATGAAGAGAATCAGATAGCTATGAATCTAATGAAGGCAGCTACTTATAAGGCTTTACATTCTTGCTTTCATGATTGCAGCTCTGCTAAAGACATTCTAGATATGCTGAAGCGAGCTCAGAAGAGAAGTGAGGACAGCTGCATGATGGCTAACAGAAGCAATCAAAGTGGCAGCCAAAATGAAGAAGATGATGATGAAGAGGTAAATCCCTTCGAGAACTTTTCATTAGATGATTGGATTGCTACTTATGATGAATTGCAAGAATCTTATGATCAGTTAAGAAAACAATACAAACATTTGAAGAAGAATAGTAGATCAGACAGTTTGAATTCTCCATGTAAAAATTGTGCTGAACTGAAAAATGTTCATGATGCTTGTATGTATGATATTCAAATGTTGAAGAACAAATTTCATTGCTGAAAATTGAGAATCAAGATCATGTAAAAGAAATCTCTGAACTTGAGGAGAAGCCTAGCCTAACTTGTCATGATTCTGTTCAGAGTAAAGACTTGATGAAAAATTTTGAAAGTGTGAACTCAGATTTAGACAAGCTGAAGTCTGAAAAAGATTCCCTCAGAAAATTCTCCAAATAAAATGAAGAAAAATTAGAGAAACTTAAACGAGAGAATGATTTGCTGATTGAGAAATTTGAAGCCATAAAATCTGTAAACATGGAGTTACAGAAAAAGGATGAAAAACAGCAAAGAGAAATGAAGGAATTTGAAAATAGAAGAAAGTAAGAAGTCAATTCAGAAGATCAACTTCTAATAAATGAATTGGTTCAAAATGATAAGCTTAAAGAAGAAGTTGAAAATTAAAATTGTTAAACAGTGCCATGTCTGAAAGACTTCTTACATTGGAGAAAGAGAAAATGATCTCTACAAATGAAACTGAAAAAGTAGAAGATCTGAGAAAGGAGATCGAATAATATAAAATAGCCAACAAGGTTTTGAATGAAGCTGTCAATTGAAGTGAACAAGAGACTGCAAGTTATGAGTTACAAATTACCTCTCTCGAAAATGAAATTCAAGATTTGAAGAGCTCTCTATCTAAGTTTGTGAGTGGGCAAGAAAACCTAGACAAGCTACTAGGTGTAAAAGTCAATGTCAAAAAGGAAGGGTTAGGCTACAACAATGTCAATAAAAAGGTTTTCAAAAATAAGCTAATGACATCGTTTGTCACTTCATCAAATGTAGCCACCACCTCAAAAAATAAACATCCCATTGTTCAGAAAATGCAGAAACAAATCGACATTCAAAAACAAAATAAAAATCATAAAACATCAAAAATTCAAAGGAACAATCTGCATGCTAAGAACTCATCAGAAAAATGCCATGTTTTAAAGAAATCAAATGGCTCCTGCCATTATTGTGGTAAGCATGGACACTTTATGAGTAACTGTTTTGTAATGAAACAAGATGACAAAAAGTATGCTAGAAAACATGTGTCTGGTCAGAAAAAGGATAATCTGAATGTTAAAGAATTTCATGCTAGAAATCATGCTTTTCAAAATAAGAAAATTCATTGCTTCAATTGTGGCAAGATTGGCCACATTGCAGCTCATTGCTGGCATATTCAGGGTAGGAATGAGAATTTCAAACATGCTAAATTCTCTGCAAATAGAAATGATTTTGGTGGGAATAAATTTGCATTTAGATGAAAGATTTCTATATGTTTTGAGTGTGGGAAAAATGGCCATACAGTCAAGGACTGTTGGCATATTTAGAAGAATTCTGTTAACTCCCATGCTGTCAAATTCCCTGTAAAACAATTTGCAAAACTTTCATGCTATAACTGTGGAAAGCCAAGTCACAGGGTTGCAACCTGTTGGCTGGCAGGATACCAAAGCAAGATTAATTTTGGTAAACAGAATTTTAATTCTGTTAACAAATTTTTTCATGCATATGCACATAGAATTCATGCTAATAAGAATGTGCATAAATCAAATCAGAAATCTGCTGCTTCTTGCCATCATTATGGCAAATCTGGACATTTGATGGATGGTTATCCTCTGATGAAATTTGATGATCATCAAGTTAAAAATATGCTGAGAAAACCTGCTAGGAGTGATACTGTCATGTCAGGACCCAAGACTTATTGGGTGCCTATTTGTGCAAAATAGTTTGCTAACTTGCAGGTGTGCCTTGGAAGCTGATTAATAAAGAGGGGATTAATCCAAGGCACTCAAGAAGAAAACCCATTCCTAAACTTTTCAGGTAAATTTCTTGCACTTCCTATTTTTAGTTTTACTGCATAGCATGTTAAATCTATTTTTATATATTCATTCATCATCTGCCATTTGCATTATTTTCTGATCATGCACTTGCTGAGTGCTCTGTGCAAATATGAGATTAAAAGGGTTGTCTGCATCTGATGCATACATATGCCAATTGTAGTTGTTTGATAATTGTTGATATGCATAATCTCTGAAAACAAATTGAATTCTAAAAAATCTGAAAAGCTGAAATTTGATCCATGCATGCTGCCAATGTTGAATTATCATGCATGACCACTATGGTATATCAAAGAGTAAGCTATCAAAAGGCAGGGAAATATGTCTGGAGGTTCTTACTATGTGTGAGGTGGTCTTTTAGACCAAGTGCTCTGCCTAGTACCATGGGTCATTTTGCTTAGTAGGGCAGTCTGAATGAGCATGAGTCACATTGTCATATGTTCAGTCTTCATGGCAAACATTGCATGTCCTTACATACATATAGTGCATTGCATTTCCTTACATTGAAAAATGCCAAAAAAAGAGTAATTGAATGCATAGTGTCAGGGGGAGTCAATGCATTGCATACAGATTGTCAAATGCATACATTTGTCAAAATTCATTGCATGTTAATCTTGAAAATCTTGAAACATGCCTGACTTCCTAATATCTTGCTTGGTCTGCATATAATTTTTTTTTCATGGATTCTATTGACAAACCTTGATCATATCTGAAAACAATGAGCTTCAAAAGCACATATTCTTGAAGACCTCTTCCATCAGTCATTCATGAAGATTCCAATGGGACATCTCTCGTTCATAAATCTAAAAACACTTGAACTAGGAATCTTCTATTATACGATTTTATGAATGTCTGAAATAACTCAGCTGGTTTAAATTTAATATTTTCATTGAAGTTTGACTTTAAATCTCTTAAAAAATATCTGAATCAAGTTTTTAATAAACTTCAACAAAATGTTTCATGCTGAGTCTTGTAAAAACTTCTGAAATCTGCACTATTGAATACATGGCTTTATGAGGTTAACTACATAAAAGTAGTATTGTTTTAAAGCAAATGAGCTCTCTGAAATGTCTAAAGGGTAAATAATTGTCAGAGCAATGACTTTGGTCACTGAGAAACCATGTCCAAAGGATTGTATCATGAGGTGCCATAGTTAACTCTACTTAAAAATGATTGTTAAATCTGGCAGAGCAATGGCATGCATACCGAGAAATAGATCTCACTCATCAAAGAAATGAGTTGAGGTATGTCATGAGGTGTAAATGTTATCTCTGTTAATATAAAGCATGACTGTTAGTCACACTAAGTGCTTAGGGATATTGGCATTTGATCAACGTATATCCTCTAGTTACAAAGTGTGCACTGGACTAGAGTGCTCTGGAAATATGTAGAATGAAAATTTCCTGAACAAATTGTAATATTTGAATATTGATGCAAAAGCTAAATTGCTATAACCCTAGACAAATTCACATGACTTCATAATTGTTTGATCTCAATACTAGTGAATGTAATTCCTAAAGAAGTCAGTAAATTTGATTGTGTAAGAGAAAGGGAGGTTAATCAAGATATAAATATGAGGGCTTGGTTTACTTTTATTAAACTGTGATTTTAGATATAAATACAGAATTTTATTGACAAATTTTGCATACATCATGTTTAAACTATGCTGTTCAATAAAGTTCATTCATAAGCCCTTATAATGGAAGACTTTGAAAAATTCTGTTATTGATTTATGAGATTGGTATCTCCTTGAAAATCTGGCTGAATTTCTTGTGTTTGGAGCTTATTTGAAAATCTGATTATTTGAAACTCTTCTGCTCACTGTCCTTGGTTCATTGACCTGAACTTATCCTTGAATGCCACTGTGGTCTCCCTCTCAACCATATCAATTGGGAGAAATGCAACAGATGCATATCAATTGGTATCTATTCAGGGGGAGCTTCCTTGTCATATTGAATCATGTTCATATCAATTATGACCTTGCATTCATATATTTAGGGGGAGGTATTGCATTTCTTGTTGCATCAGTATCTCTGCATTCATACCTCTCCATGGTTCATCTTGATTATAGCAAGGGGGAGAAATTGACTGAGTCATAAATATGCTTTAACTTCTCAAACTATTGTCTTTTTGATGAAGTCAAAGGGGGAGAATAGTTTGAGTCATCAGAATGACTCACATCATCAGAATGACTCACTGTGTTGACAGTGTTGCCATCATCAAAAAGGGGGAGATTGTTGTGCCCCTGTGGTTTTGATGATTGGTTTTGATGTGAGTTAAGCACTGTGAGTCACCATGTGATATTTAGTCATTTTAGTCATTCTGATGTTCAGTCAGTTTATCAGATCTAAAGCATTGCATTTGATGTTCAGTCATGTTATCTGCTGCATAAAGCATTCATATACATATACATCAGTTGCTTTACTCTACTTGTGGAAGTCAGTACAGGCTAAACATCCATGCATCATCACACTCAGCATAGTTTGGACAGAAGTGGGTCGACCCATTTCTAGATGGGTCGACTCCCCAGATAAGTGTAGTCTATACACTGCACGCATTTACATAGTCTGCACATTAGCATCACGCAACAATTATGTACATCGCCTTGTGTAGGCATGACAAGTCCACACACTGCATTGCATGCGAGACTTCAAAGTCTGCACATTGCACAGCTGCAAGCACTTCAAAGTCTACACACTGCATTGCATGCGAGACCTCAAGTCTACACATTGCACAGCATGCAAGTCCTCCAAGCCTATACATTGCGTAGACTGCAGGCATTAGAAGTGTGTACATTACATAGCATGCAGGTGGTCTAAGTTTGTACATTGGCCGAGTGTCGCAACACTAAGTCTGTACATCACAGGCATAGCGAGCGTCCAAGTCTATACACTGCTGTGTGTTCGCAAAGTCTATACAACAGCCTGTTCGTGTTCAAGCTTTCAAAGTCTAGACATTGTTCTGTAGCATACACACGAAGTCTATACAGCGCTGCAAAGACTAAGTCTATACATCATTGTCTTGTGCATGCATCATTCAAAGTCTGTACAACCTGTGTTAACAACATAAAGTCTATACTTTGTTCTGCTTTGCCAAAGTCTATACATCGTGCACTCTCAAGTCTGTACAGCCCTTGCTCAGCTCAAGTCTTTACATCGTTCATCATTCCTTTGGCAAGTCCATACATCGTGAAAGTCTATACATTCGTTTGCATTGCATTGCATGAAGTCTGCACATTCCACGCTAGCAAGTCTGTCTAAGTCTATACATTGCATGCATTACACATAGCAAGTCTGTACAGCGTTGGCATAGTCGTTGGCATCGTCTCATGCAGCATCTTAGGCATCGTCTCATGCAAGTCTGTACAGCCTATTATCGCAGACCAAGTATGTACACTCCGTGTGCCTCTTTATGTTTGAAGTCTGTACAGAGTTTGCCTTGCCTCGCCCTGCATACATATCCAAGTCTATACAGCCAGTGTCTGCGTTGCCTTGCATTTCAACAAGTCTACACATCGTGAGCATGCACGCATAGCAAAGTCTGTACATCGCTGCATTGCAAGAGACCAAGTCTGTACACTGCATCGGATGTTCATGCATTGCACATCATCAAGTCTGTACACTGCCTACAGCAATGCTCGCACACACTAAGTCCATACATTGCATATGATTGTGCATCACAAAGTCTACACATTGCTTTGTTGCATTGCACTTCAAGTCCATACACTCTGTGATGTCCATGCGTTCATTCATGATCAAGTCTATACAGACTTAGCGAAAGCATATGCATAGTCTATACATTGTTGAGCTTCACACACATATCTTCTAAGTCTATACATCCATCTGTTGAAGATTGATCATGTCTATACATTGTGTGCATCTAGCTACTAAGTCTATACATCCCTTGACTGCATGCCAGAGCATCCTTTGTCGTTGTGCATACTTAGTTAGATGCATAGTCTATACATTGCTCATGCATCTTTACTTAAAGTCTATACATCTGTTTGCTCCTTTAGCTGCACGCATTATAGCAAGTCTAGACATTATCTGTCATGCACGCAATAAAGTATGTACATTCTTATTGCTGCATACATCAACTCCATACATCGTTTTCTCACGTGAACACTAAGTCTATACATGGTATAATGACTGCATATGTGAAGTCTATACATGCATAGCTTCACACTCACAAAGTGTGTACACGCCACTGCATTGCATACACAATGTCTGAACATTGCCTCATGCATTACCTTCAGAAAAGTCCATACATGGTCAGGCAACCTGCACAGCAAGTATATACATCCTCTGCCAGCCTGCACGCAGCAAGTCTAAACATCGACTGGCAGCCTACAGCAAAGTCTGAACATTACTTCAGCGTTGGCTTCAGCCAAGTCTATACATCGACTGGCAGTCTTCAGCAAAGTCCGAACATTGCATCATTGTGCATGCATTACATTCATCAAGCCTATTCACTGCATCATATGCATTTCTACAGCATGTGTTATCAAGTCTATACACTCGTCCTCCTTCACACGACTAACTCTATACATCTATTGTCTTGCCTGCTGAATGAAGTCTGTACACTGTCTTCAGCTGATATTATTCATCGACTGAACTCTTCATTAATCCGAGGTTGGCACCTGGCACGTGATCCTAGGTTACCTGGATGGAGAGGGCACAAGCCCTGCACACGCCGTACGTCTGCTACTGATATAAATAGAAGCGATCGAGCAAGAGAGCATAGAATGGAGATAGGACAAGTGAGCAGTAGAGAGTGATAGAAGAAGGTGAGAGCAGCAGAGAAGCAGAAGAAGAAGAAGAAGAGAAAAGAAGAGACAGAGAGAGCCTGCGAACGAGAGAAAAAGAAAGAGAAGCTGAGAGCCAAAGTGAGAGAGAAGAAAAATCATGAGAAGGAGAAAGAGTGTGCAGCCAGTCCATCCTGAAGATCTGATCATGGATTGACTCGTGGATCAAATCCACAGTCATTGTGCTCTTCGGAGATATATTATTTTTGATTTTCTTGTTTTGTTTTTTCGTTTGTTCCTTTCATACATTCAGTGGTTTTTGTTTCCCTTGTTTGGGATCGGGGTTCCTCCTGTGGTCTCAGGAGAAGGGAGATTTGTTCTCCGATTTTGCTGGTGACTGAGAGTCATCGGCGTTTCCCTCCTGGTCTGGAGGAAGAGAGGTCTGTGACCTCTTGTTTGGTGGTGACGAGGAGTCACTGGTGGGTTCCCTCCTGGTCTGGAGGAAGAGAGACCTAGTCTCTGGTTCCAAGTGGCTGGGAGTCACTTGGGGTGTCCCTCCGGTCTGGAGGAAGAGGGGAGGTTGTTCCCCTGGTCAAGCTATTTGGCAGCACCTGTTGCAGACTGAGTCTGCGGTTTCAAGCTTGTGCTAGTGGAAGCCTCACTCCGGTTGGGAGTGAGGGGTGGACGTAGGTCTGTGGACCGAACCACCTAAAAAATTATCTATGCAGTGGTTTGATTGCCTTGCTTTGCTTCCGCTAGATGATTACTTAGGCGTGCTCCATGTGTTTGTTCATGGGTTCAATTGAATTAGTTTTATTCTGGGACTGTGTCTAGCATCCAGGTTTTAATTTGGGCATTATTGCTAGAGGGATACATTCACCCCCCTCTGTATCTGGGCTTAGCACCCTATCAATCAAGTCCTAGTCCTAGTTTGAACATTGGGACTACTTGGAGCATACACCTCATCACTAGGCAAGAACTTGAGGAAGAAGTCAACAAGGGGGACAAGTGTGTGCCATTGTCATTTGCCTTGGGGAATCCACCCCAACCAACCCACACCCAATAGAAATTCAACAAATCCTTGAGGAATTCCATGATGTGTTCCCCGATGAACTTCTAGATAAGCTACCACCCATGCGCGATGTGCAACATACCATCGACTTTGTGCCCGAAGCTACCTTACCTAACCTTCCCCACTATCGCCTCAACCCCACCGAGCATGCTGAACTTAGGAGGCAAATTGAGGAGCTCATCAAGAAGGGCTTCCTCCGCATTAGCAAAAGTCCATGTGCCGTCCTGGCTCTTCTCACACCCAAAAAGGACGGAACTTGGCTCATGTGTGTGGATAGCCGAGCCATCAACAAGATCACGGTCAAATATAGGTTTCCCATTCCTCGGCTAGATGACATGCTTGACATGCTTGCTGGAGCCACCATCTTCTCCAAGATCGATCTCAAAAGTGGCTACCACCAAGTTCGCGATAGGCCCGGGGATGAGTGGAAGACCGCCTTCAAAACTAAGGACGGTCTTTATGAATGGCTTGTCATGCCCTTCTGCCTTTCCAATGCACCAAGCACATTCATGCGCCTCATGACCTAGGTCCTCCCGCCCTTCATTGGCATCTTCCTTGTCGTCTACTTTGATGGCATTCTCATGTATAGCCAATCCAAGGAAGCCCACCTAGATCACCTTAAACAAGTTTGCACCGTTCTTAGGAAAGAGAGTCTCTTTGCCAACCCCGGGAAGTGTCATTTCTTGACCAATCAACTAGTCTTCCTAGGATTTATTGTCTCAACCCAAGGGGTATCCATGGACCCCGAGAAGGTCCAAGCCATTATTGAGTGGCGCGAACCCAAGACCCTCAATGAGGCCCGAAGATTTCACGGACTAGCCACCGTCTATAGGAGATTCATTAGTGGGTTTAGCACTATCACCGCTCCTATCACGGATTGCCTCAAGAAGGACACCTTTGTTTGGACTAGGGCAGCCTCCAAAGCATTCGTAGAGCTCAAGGAAAAGATGAACCAAGTCCCGGTCCTTTGCCTACCCGACTTCTCTAAAGTCTTCGAGGTAACTTGTGATGCATCTGGGGTAGGGATTGGAGGAATTCTCAGCCATGAGGGTCACCCAGTAGCCTATTTTAGTGAGAAACTTTGTGAGGCTAGGACTAGGTACTCCACATATGACAAAGAGCTTTATGCCGTGGCTCAATCCCTTCGGCATTGGAGGCACTATCTCCTACCCAAGGAGTTTGTGATCTTCTCGGACCATGAGGCCTTGAAGTACCTCAACACCCAACAAAAGCTCAATACCTGTCATGTCCGTTGGGTAGAATACATTCAGGCCTACACCTTTGTCCTCAAGTACAAGATGGGTAGTGCGAATCGCGCCGCCGATGCGCTGAGTAGGAGGGTAGCATTACTTTCCACTATCCAGGTAGAAGTCACGGGGTTTGAGAGAATCAAAGGGGAATATCCAAATTGCCCTGACTTTGGGACCCACTACAACACCCTCTCCACTCAACCCCACAAGGAAGTTGAGGGATTCATACTCCAAGGGGGGTATCTTTTCAAGGGAGCTAGGCTATGCATACCCCAGACTTCACTTCGGGACTTCTTAGTTTGGGAGTTACATAGTGGTGGCCTAGCTGGTCATTTTGGGGTCCACAAGACAATAGAGCTAGTTGAGAGGCAATTCCATTGGCCCAGTCTCAAGAAGGATGTGGCCAACATTGTGGGACAATGTCGTATTTGTGCCTCGGCCAAACAAGTGAGGCAAAACACTGGGCTTTACACACCCCTTCCAATCCCTGATCAACCTGATGCGGGACGAGACCACGGACACGACAAGCTCGCGGTTGTCCCTTAACGAGGGAAGCGTCGGACATGCGCGGTTGAGAAACCGGCAATGAGCTAGGGTGATCGGCTCTCTCGTGTGCCCGGATCGGGTCATGGGACGGTCTCACACTCTCTCGCAGCAGCGGTAATGAATAGATAAAGCGAGCTAGATATCCCTACACATGATCTCTAGCAGCGGCATAAACAAATATATATGAAGTAAGCAAAATGCCAAGTAAGGGAGCGAATGCGATACCTCCACGCGCTCGGCGTGTGGAAGGCGGACCCGGCCGAAACTCGTACTCCCGGGATAAATATTACACAATGATGACGGCAATGAAATATCGCCCACTCCACGCAGGGAGGTAAAGGGCTACACAACTGGGCCTGGGAGGACCGAATTCGGGTTGACGGGCGGCTTCTCGCGTTGATTCGGCAACACCCGAACTACTGACGGTGGGGCCCACGTGCTGTCCGGAGGGGCCGTGTGGGACCCGGTGGCATCGCTGTGGTGGTGGATGCCTGGATGAGCACTCCCTGGAGTGGAGGCACGCTGGTTCGCTAGCCAGAGACCGGGCGGCTCCGATCGGCACCGATCGGAATAACCGGCCACGGATCTACAACTTCTGGTTTTCAGCGCGCGTCCCGGCGAGAACGGGCGCTGCGATCAGCCCCGATGTCGGATCGACACGAGACTAGCGCCGTTGGAAAGCTAACTTCAAATCCTTCAATCTAGACCTAAAGATCTGGCCTGAATCTGCACGGATCTAGGTTTTAATGAATTTTCAACTTCTGTTGTACAATAGCCGAACACTCAGATCTGCAGAACTATTCTCTGAGAACTGCCTTTGACCGATATGTGAACGTCCGAATCTGAAGTGGTGGTCTTCAAAAAAGTTGTAGGAACTCACGCTTGGACAAGTTTGGATGTGGCTACGAATTGATAGGATTTTTGAACTAGAAGTGGGTCGGATCTGGAAATGGGATGAAAGCATTGTAGCTTAGATAGAACACGAATTTTGAAAAATGGATAGATGGCGGATAAAAAATCAAGAAAAATGGTAGATGTAGGGGATGATGTACAGAACTCCCAGTAAAATTGGGAGGGTTTGGAAAATTCAAAAAGGTGGTCGGAGATGGGAAACTCAGAGCTGTTGTCACTGTAGACAGAGACAAAACAGATCTGGGAATGCAAAATGAACAAAAATGGAAAATTACTAAATGGAAGAGTTTGGACGTGAAAATTTAGGTGGAGATGGGGATTCAAGGTATGAACACACCCTCAAAATGTCAAATCCATCTGAGCTTGTGGCTGACAGCAAGATTTCGTGGAAGTCACCTCTGTCCAGTAGGGTAGAAAACCGAAGACGGATTCGCGGCGGCTCGAAGGCGGCACGAACGGCGGCGGCGGCGGCACAGATGATCACCGGAGATAGAGGGGAGGGGATAGGAGGTAGAAACCACTCTAGATTTGGAGGATGGAGGAGATGAACACTAGGGGAGAGGGGAGGGGCTCAAGAATCACTCGTGATTTTCCAACAATTTTCTCTTCATTTCATTAATTTTCACATGAAAATACACCTTATATATGCTTCCAACCAAATCCAACCTCCACCCTTAGATCTTGGGATGTGAGATGGATGGTCTGGATTGCATGACACCAATCACACAAAAAAAATAATTAATATATAAGGGGGGGGGGGCTATTGACCAAGGGGGACAATTTGACTTGGTAGGTAGCCTACCATGGAAATTCTTACCCCCTTGTCTACCCATGTGGCATATGACTAGTCCAACCTTCTAGATGTCCACCTAGGATGGTTGACTAGCCCGACAAGGTGACATGGACCAATGGGAAGGGGCTAAGGGCCCCCTTGCTGGTCCTACTGGAAAATTACATAGAAACCCACACAATCCGTGGGAGTGACGCATTGGCTTACACAGCCGTACAATTGCGCATATACTTTCCCAAGGATATGAACACAAACTAAAAGGACATAAATGCAAAATAAAAGGTACATGCTCGGCGTCGATTCCCATCAACTCTCCCCGGGTGGGAGGAACTCGACCCCGTCGAGTAGGGGTATGGATGCTCGAGTACTCCGGCAGATCCGTCACCGTGCCAAGTAGCGCGGGTATGCTCCACTCCAAGTGATTGGCACCTGCTCATTCCATATATACTCGATATGCACAAGCTGCCATGGGCTAGAGGTGGACACTCCGGGTGGGGCACTCTCAAAGGGAAGGAAGCAGCTCGAAGACTCACTAGGAATCACCGCTGAGTCCCTATAGGTGACTGATCTGGGTATACATGTAGAACCGATCCCATACTCATCGAGTGAGTCCAATCACCTCTTACTCATAAGAGAACGACAACGAGCTTACACAAGACACATGCAGACTCTCAAACTACACACAAACCATGCAAACAAACCACACAAAGAAAACACACGGACTCATCTATGACCCTAGACACACCTAATGTTAGTCCGACCCGTACATGGATGACGATGGACCAGGACACCCGAACGTGTGCCATGCTTGCATTTGACGTAACCGGAGGTTGACGTCATGGGGAGCTCCTAGACATCCTACGATGCACCAATCATGGACATTGGGCTTGGGTGTGGGAAGTCGGGAGGTGCGGGTGGTCTAGATGGATCGGGGAAACCAAAGTTTTCATTACCCCCAAATGAAGGTTCGACCTATGGCTATGTGGAGTTTGCTTGGCCCGAGTGCAAAAGGTGTGATAGTGAACTCCGCGGAGGAAGTGGAGTGAAGATGGGGGCTCGGGAGATTCACTAGTGAGGGGGTCAAAAGGGTTGAAGAAGGTATGACCCCGTGAGGTGGGTTCCAACATGACATGGTCCCAAGTTTGGAATTCATAATCACTGCCATACATTATGATCGGTGGGATGGCGGACATGTGTAGAAAATAGGACTCCTCCCTTGGGCAAAAGGGAATGAAGTCGGACTCGGTCGGCATCGGGAGGAGTAGAGGAATCTCCGTGGTGACACACCCCATGGTGCACACGGAGGTAATGGACCCTAAGACCGGATGGGTGAAGCTAAGACTAGCGGGTTGGTCAAAGCCTCGGGCCAGTAGGTGCGTCAACATCCATTGTGAATCTAATCCCATGACAAGATTATCCAACGTGTCAACATGGTGACTAGATTGAAAAGTTGTATGGTAGGAGTTGAAGGGTACCAATGGTAGTGTGGGGTCCATAGATAGAAAGGGAGGTGGGACCAAGCCATCCTTGAGCCAACTAAAAAGCGGCTCGGCCATGTATAGCGTTCCCGTAAGAAACACGGGTGGCTCGGGGTGAGACGGCTCCCAGCATAATGGTTCCGAATGTGGAGTGGACCGTTGGGGTTGGGTGGCTAGACATGTGAGGCTGATCTTGCCGGGTAGGTAAGGTGGGTATAAGGTGCAAGTCCTCTTGCCCCAGTCAAGATTGGCTCTTCGTTCTCCTAACCACGTTTGTCCTAAAATGATGCATGAACCAACAAGTGTGCCGATCCTGCACCATGCGCCATCGGTGTAGAGAACAGAGCCGATCCTCTTATAGAACTCAACACAAGCAAAATCACCACCGCGGACAATCTCGCCTGTCTTGGAGAGAGACTCCACGATGTCAAGAGAAACCCAATTATCCGACTCCCTATCGGTGAAATGGAGTTCCGTTGTGGACCCGTTGGGTAGAGCGACTTTCATAGTGAGAGGAGTAAAACCAAGGGCTCGGTCCATGAGGACATTGACTTTGGCCACAAAGGTTGACCACTCGGATGTATGGTCTTGGGGAACGGCCATGGGTAGCGGACATGGACATGCATACACACGGTGACAAGACACTAGACCGACTATGCAAGTTTGGAATGCATGCACACTAAGGACCCTAGACGTAAACCAAGACTCGGTACGTGGCGGAGTTAACCGATCCGAAGATCACTCGCGCAAGTGTGTGGCCTTCCCGATAGGCATAGCCTAACGTTCGGACAACACCTTTTTATATACCGACTAATGGTATGCAAATGCGACCTAAAAGACACTTTTTTGTTTTGAAACAATGATGACCCTAAACACGAATTAGACAATGACTAATGACTAGACGTAAATGACACTTTTTTTTTGATTTTAGACACCCTAGACTCAAACTCGCTCTGATACCAAATTGATGCGGGACGGATGACGATCGGGCTAAGACCTACGACGGACTCGAAGTGCGGCTAGCACTAGCATACTAAGGCAAGCCGGGCGGCTGACCACCGTGGTATTCTCCGGGTGGAGACGTCTCTCAAAAGCAACTCTCTTGAGCCCGACAATCGTCCCTTGCGATGGAAACGTGGGGATCGCGGCGATTAAGAAACCACCGTCGCCTAAGGTGCTAATCCGCGCTCGGTGCTCGATTGGAGCTACAGAACGGGCACTCACAACTCACAATCGCGGTGAAATTTGGAACTAGCTAACGGCCATATTCTCACAAACGCAGCAATATAGAAAGCATTCTAAACAGCAAATGTAATGATCGGAACGAGCACGTACCTCCACGACTAGTCGTGGGGAAGAATTCCCGGCCGATTTCCGAACAACCCCGATATACAAATGAATTGCCTTTACAACTTTCAGAACTGAATGCTCACTCCACACAGGGAGGTATCGGGCTACAATTGACAATTTTGGGGTTGCTGGAACCCGGGTTGACGGGCCACACTCGCAGGAGGTGAGGAACGCGTGCCGGAGCCGCTCGGGTACGCCGACGGAAAGCCGACCCGGTTCTGCCCGCGCTGGTCACCCAACGCAGCAAGCTTGCGGAGGTTGGTACGGCTGGATCCAATGCCCGATCGGAGCGCCGTTTGTTGGAGAATGTCGGCGACTGGATTTAGTATCTTCACTCCGAAGATCGTGAACAGATGCCTTCAGATCTGGGCGTAGTGATGAATCTTCTGAGGTTCTAGTTTTATGCTCACAGAACTGCACAGAAACACGGTACAATGTTGGGAAAATGGTTGCCGATGTCGGATCGGGGCGTTCCTTGTGGGAGAGGGTAGGCGACGTCCAGAGGAAGAAATACTATGAATATCTCTCACATGGATCTTGGCCGGATGAAGCGGGGCAGGCTCTGAAAGTTGATTCTAGTTCTCAGTCGGGCTTGCTCAGACCAGCCCGCGCGATCCCACGAGAACTGCCGTCACAATCAGCACCGGTCACGGATCGAGACGAAACCAGCGGCAACACAAAGAGGACTTGAAATACTACGATTGCTCTTCAGGAACCAACTTCAGATGGCATCGGGGTTGGTCTCCAGGTATTAAAACACAGACAACTTCAATTCTGGGAAGCATTCAGGAACCGATCTGTGTGTCTCCACGAGAAAAATCGCCATCGTTGCTCACGAACTCCGATCGACGCGAAACCAAAGATAAACGTTTGCTAACTTGCAGAGGTATCACGGATAAGTTTTGTGGAAGGAGAAGCTAAGAGGAAGGGAGGGATACGGGGTCGAGTCTCACGACCCAGTTCTATCCAGTCACAGGACAGCACAATGGGAGTCACACCCAAGAGCACACAAAGAGAATCACTCTCTAATGAACTTTTCTTTCAACAAAACTTCATTCTATTAAGCATAAACACTATACATACCCTTATATAGGGAAATGGAAGGGGTAGGGGGGAGGGGACTTGCGCAAGATGCAAGTAGGGGGAGGGGTGCGCATGGATTAAGACCCTTGGTGAAAGGGAAAGGGGGACAAGGGGACATGGTAGCTCACCTACCTTTGAATTTCAAGGTAAAGATGGTAGGTGGCAGCCATGTGGAACTTGACCAGCAGCCATTTGAATGCTCCATGTGGTAATTGAAGAAGAAAATCAAACTAGCTAGCCTAATACCAACAAAAAAGAGGGCGCCCCCTTCATTGGGCCTTGAGTGGGCCACTTTGGTCCATGGCTTAACCAAGCCCATTCCAACCTAGATGGCTTAAGGCCATTCCACCCTTGAAGGCCCATGAATGAAGAGAGCCCACTCTAGATTATCCAATCTAGATAGCCCATGTGGAAGGAAGCCCATATGGCTTATGGATCCATTAGAAATGGACCAAGGCCATTCCTTCTTATGGAATGCTTTAAGGGCTTTAACAAATTGGCCCATTAGGAGCCTTACAACCAGACCTTTAGCAAATTACACATACAATAACCATTACAAGCCCAATTCAATGCCAAAAAAGGTCCAAATTCAAGCCAAATTATCCCCATTTTGAAGATAAGCCGATGTAGTCCACTTGGCGCTCCGCGTATGGCACCGTCGGTTCGCCGACGTGTCACGTGATCACCCTGGTGTCCTCACCACAACCTTGGGAGGATTTGAGCATGGACTTCATCCTTGGCCTACCTAGGACCTTGCGCAAACATAATTCCATCTTTGTAGTGGTTGACAGGTTCTCTAAGATGGCCCACTTTATCCCATGTTCCAAAACTTCAGATGCTTCTAGGGTCGCCCACTTATTCTTTGATGAGGTGGTCCGACTCCATGGACTACCTAAGACCATTGTGTCCGACCGGGATGTGAAATTCACCAGTTACTTTTGGAAAGCTCTCTGGCATCAGATGGGAACCCTCCTCAAATTCTCCACTGCTTATCATCCTCAAACCGATGGCCAAACTGAGGTTGTCAACCGAAGTCTGGGGAACCTGCTTTGTTGTCTAGTCAGGGACCACCCCGAGAATTGGAATATCCTCTTACCACAAGCTGAGTTTTCCTACAATGATTCCGTCAATAGGTCCATAGGCAAGAGTCCATTTGAGGTCGTGCATGGTTATAGGCCTAGAAAGCCCTCTGATCTTATTCCCCTTCCCCCACGTGTTAGAGTGTCAGTCTCAGCTGAGTCCTTTGCATAGCATATCAAAGAGTTGCATGATGACATCCGCAAGCATATAGGGAAGAGTAATGAGGATTACAAAAGATAGGCAGATGCTCGACGGCGCCACTACGAGTTCCGAGTGGGAGACTCGGTGATGGTGAGAATGGAGCAGCTCCTTCCGGGGCCTACCTCCAAATTGAGGGCATGAGGTTCGGGACCCTTTAGGGTTCTGAGATGACTAGGCAGTAACGCTTATGAGCTGGACTTACCTGAGGGTTTTGGGGTACACCCTACCTTCAACGTGGCAGACCTAGTACCCTACAAGGGCCTCGTGGTGGGACCCAATGAGGAGCTTGAGCCTTTACCTTCCCTTGAGAGAGACACCCATGGTGGGACTCTACCTCCTAGCTTGAGAGGCCAACGTCAGTAGGTGGAGGCAATACTGGATGAGCAGAGTACCATTACCAGGAACATGGTATACTAACATTACCTAGTGAGGTGGAAGGGCCGTCCCCTGACCGAGGATGCTTGGGTGAGCCGGGAGGACCTACTGCGCCTTGACCCAGACACTTTGGAGCACTACCACAGTCAGTCAGACCCATACTCGACGGGGTCGAGTTCTCCCCACCCCGGGGGATTTGATGAGGGCATCTCACACCACTCTCTTTGTCTTGGATCATCTGCATCACTTTGAGGAAGTCTGGCTATGTGATCACATGTTATTTTCCTTTTTTTAGTCATATCTTATGTACTTTCATTTATTGAGTCATGTTGTTTTAGTTCATTTCACTTATTATGCTTAATTGGGCCTTAGTACCTTAGTTATGGGCCCATAGGATTGAGTCTAGGATATGCTTGGTCTTTTGTCTAATTGTCAAGGGTATTTTGGTCATGTAAAGAGTGGATGCCTATATATCGGCCCCTTCTCTCCCCATGTACTTTACTTTGCATGAATATTGAAATAGAAGAATTTCCTTACATTCCCTCCTCTTCTCAAATATTTGTCCAAGTCTCTCTCTCTCTCTCTCAAGGGGGGCTGCGCCCCTTTCTCTCTCCTCCCCTCCCAACAACTTTCTCTCTCCCTTCCCCCTCCATTAAAGCCACTCCAACTACCCACAACCCCTCTCTTAACTCCACCCCAACCCCAAGGTAGCTTCCACCACTCCCCACTCCACCCTCCAACCACCAACCACCCACTCCCCTTTCCCAAGCAACCTTTCATCTCCCCAAGGCTGAAGGAGCTTCACCCTGGGCCTAAAATTTGAATCTCCCTCCCATATGGCTGTACCCTCCCATCTCTCCACCCTCCTAACAAGCCTTGGTCGCCCCTCCCATCCACCTCCCAACCTTGGACAGCCTCCATCTCCCTCCCCCTTCCTCTCCCATTGCTTGCCTAGTGCGCCCATCTCCCTTCCCTGCCCTCTCCAGCCAGCTCCAGCCCTAGCTTCGCCCTCACCACTGCTCCCTAAGCCTTCCAAGAGGTCTCCAGAAACTCCCCTCCCCTTCCCACAGCCATTAACCCTCCCTTTCTCTCGGCTAAACCTTCACCACCCCCATCAATCATCATCCATTCATTTACAGATTCAGTCCAGGGTCGCAGGCAGCAGGGCATCAGCAGTTGCAGAGGCGGCCACGACCTTCCCTCTATACTTCAGGTGGTGTATTCTATACCATAGGAAACCTAGTCGAGCCAGCTTCAAAACGGAGGTGCTCCCACCGGCATCCAAGCTCGGAGCTGATCGTAGTAATGAATCTCGCCGGACTGCGCAGCCAGACCCTAACCGGTGACCTGAAGCTGAGTGTAAAGGCTCCCTCAACCAGCTTGGCTGAGCTCTTGGTGTGATCTTCGGAGGGAAAGAACTATGTCCAATCCTCTATCAGTGCCAGAAAGAAGGAGGTGATTTGCCCGCCCGAGCACCCTGTTCCGGCCATTCTCGTCGAAGGTCACAGACTGCTCCTGTCTGTTCTGGTTGGACCGACCCCCACTCTTCAGCTCAGATCCTTCTTCTCCAACCTCCGATTGTGGTCCCGTTAGCTTTATTTCGAAGCTACTTCGTCCATGGTCACGGCGCCACCAATTTTGCTTCCATTGATGTTCGGTAGTGCCCAAGGCAGCTTCGGCATCAGTACCCTTCGATTCTACGTAAGTCAGAACTCAGTCAGACCAGCCGAGTACTCTGAACTACAGCGACCGCCGGAGTCCACCAAATGGTGCCGAACTCATACGGTCTGTTACCTGGTCAGTCCCGGTCATCTCAGCACTGATCCCTCCTCCGACAACCTTCGAACGAGCTCGTGGTTGTCTCGACACCGACACCCTGTCCTGCAGTCCCAGACCGGGCAGAACAGAGCAACTTGTGAAGATGATCGCGCAGCACCTCGGCTCGACCTCTGGATGACTAGCAACTCCTACGGCCATCTTCTAGCTCACCCCTAGTCGACTCAACATTAGTCCCGCCTTCCTGTAGCATCGGGTGACGCCCGCACCAGCTCAACATCCACTCTCTACCCTGGCTGGTCATATCAGGCAGATTCGGGTGCATCGGCTTTTCCCCTCCCCTCGCTTGGTCAGCTGAAGGCCCCTCCCTGCGTGGAGGTAGTTTTGGTTGTAAACAACTTAACCCCCACCCCAAGAACCCCCTCTTGCGTGAGATGTAGTGCTGTAACTATTTTATTTTCAGGTCAAGCGCCACCGACGCGGCGTGCGGGTGCGTACCCATGTTTCCTCGCACGCCCTCGTCTTCGACCGGGATCGGTGTCTTCACACCGATCAGGTGAGCAACTGGTCCTTCCCTTGCTGGTCTATATTTTGCTAATTTAGTATTGTCTTTCATGCCCGTTGGACGGTGAGAGAGTGCCCGGACCCGTATTTCTCTTTTGTGTGCCCACCGCGGAGAGTGAGTGAGAGCCACCCAACCCCACGCCCCGGCGTGCCGGCCTTCCATGAAGTTGGGACTCCCAGCCCCTTAGGGGGTGGTCCGCCCAAGCAAAGCCACGTCCTGGAACGATTGGGTCCCACCCCGGATCCTCACCACCATCCCCCGGTTGCCATCGGGAGATAGTGTGTGCCATGCGAGTGAGCCGCTAGCGTAAGTCCATTGATTGTCTTCGTATGCTTGCGAGCCTAAGTCCTCGGTTCATTAATTCATCCATTATCATCTTAAGGCTGTGCCACATCACTCTCTCTCTCTCTCTTGCTCTCTAGTTCGCATCCCCCCTTCTCTCTCTTCATCCTTGGGCGCACCCTCCTCTCTCCTCCCAGCCCTAGTCGAACTCCCCTCCCTCTCTCCTCAATCCCCCTTGCCACGTTAGCAAATCCTCCAAGATTCCCTCTCTATCTTCCTAAAATCTCTCTCTCCCTCCTTTCCTACTGGCGCAGCCAACCCACCCCCCTCCTAATCCCTTTCCCACTCCAACTAAAATTCAAATTCCTCCCATATTATCTCTCCTCCCTCCTCCAACAATATTCCATTATTTCCAAAACCCTTGCCACCTCAGCCCAAATCAAAGGAAAATCTCCTATTTTTCCTTTTCTCTTTCCAAACAAGCCGCACCTCCCTGTCTTGCACACTAGGGTGCCCCCTCCCCATCCTCTAAACCCTAGCGTGCCCAACCCAGCATCCCATTCCCCAAGGAACCTCTACACCCCCTCCTCCCTCTCTCCCACGTTCTCCCATTCCCCAGGGATCCCCACGCCGCTCCAGCAACTCTCCTCTATCACCCATCACCTCCGAGTTGCAGATCGACGTCGGCACCTCCTATAGATCCGTGGGCAGAACCTGAGTGCCTATTGTAGATTTTCCCCCGGCATCCTCAGAGCAATTCTGGTCGTGCCCTTCCTTGGGTTCGATCCTCTGCGAGTCTACTTCTCAACACAACAACTTTCGCATCATTTTGACATCGACAACGGCCGTGGCGCTCGTTTCTGTGAACCTGCGCAGATCCTATGAAGTCTAGTTTGTGAAGAACGTGAACACGTGTTGCAGAGTCTGCCACGTCCACCCTATCGCACTGCCATCCTCGCCCTTCCTCGTGGGCATCCCTCTCTGCGTCCCCGACACCCTCCCACTGGTTTGGACGTGTTCGGAGCCCTGGGCAAGCCGTACCATCCTGTGTCGCTGGATCGTGCCTGTCTGTGAACCTATTTTCTAGAGCCTCACCTCGTGGATGACCATGCCCAGGTTGGTGACCAAAAGATGCTCTCCTTTTCACGGTACGGAGGGGAACCTATCTGGCATCGCCTCCCACTGATCTCACGTCGTTCCGACTTCTGGGGAGTTCGTACCGGCCGCTGCAAGCAGACTGCGCAGACTTATCCCGCGGGACAGATTCACGCAGGCCATCGTCTACGACCTGCCCCACCCTCCTGCGACTCCAAAATGACACCAAATTTCTTGGAGCACCTCTGCACCTCCCGAGTGCCAAAAGTGCAAAACTCCAGGGGAATCTGCCGGAACCGTAGTCAGCTTCCCCCGAATAGCAAAAAGTTGATCCGCCAGTGAAGACGGTTCAGTGCTAGCAAACTCGATCATTCGTGGCAAAGGACGATCTGACTGCATCGACCGGGGAGCTGCTTCTGGAAATAGGGTGCAGACCCAGGCATTAAAGAAGTGGATGGGACCAACTATCCGTGAATTCCTGGGGATGCGCGACTTGTGCAAGTCCCCCAACATTTTATATATGAGGCATAGAGCCACTGGGCACAGAGACAACTTTGTCCCCCAGACCATCAAACAGGCGGGGTAAATCGCTTCCGGCCTGATCACCATCTCGTCTCCTTGAGGAAGGGCGAATGAACAAAGCCAATAAGTCAGGTACGCAGCACAATGTGTAACTGCGTCAACTCCTGTGGGATTCGGGCCGACTTGCCGCCCTCTCCCTGAGACAGCGGGATATGTCGCTTGACGTCGAGCCCTCTTCTTCCGCGCCACCGCTGTCGGAACCATCGTGGGGAAGTCCTCATAGTGCTACTCCCCACCAAAGAAATATTGAAGCCACGTGCCCATCCGCACGCGCCTCTTTTCGCCAGGCTTTCGCACTTCCCGCGGATCAAGCGTTAGGCGCAACAGGGTGCGGTACGCCTTCATCAGATAATGGTAGGCGAAGCCCGTGAAATATCTACCTTCGCCATCCGTCTGGTCTTTCAGCCAGTCTGGAAAACAAACTTCTTCATACGGCTCCCCGTCTATGGGCAAGCCGCTCAGCTGGGAAAGACTCCAGAGATCTAGTGAAGTCTCACCCTCTGCAGTGTAAAAAGTGTTATATTCTGGGCAGAAAACTTCAATCATCCCGCAGCACAGACCTCGGGAGATCGGGTACCTGTACCGGGAAGCATATACACTCTGGTATACACCAGCATGCACCAGGATGGGGGCGTACTGCCGTAACACAAAGTCTGTGAATTCAACTGCCGCCGGTCTGAAGGCGTGAGCATCGGTGGCTTTGGGTTCTCCAAACCACCCCACTGAAATCTGATGCTTAAACCGGACCGCCAAGCAGTCTAAAAGGAAAGGCTCATCTCGGTATCCCCAATGGAGCGGTGCGAGGAATAAACCATATACGGGCTTCTCCCTGTCAACGCGTCCGACAGTTTCATTCCAGTGAGCTGGTGTATACTGCGGTGCTCTCGTCAGCATCCCGGCCTCGGGGGATAACTCCTGCACTCCAAGCACGGCCCCCCATTTCCTGGGCTCGCCCGGGATATACATAGGCATACCATGAGTAACTGACTCAGTCAGACTGTCTCGCTCCGCCAGTAGAGCTCCTTCCACTCGACGGACAAGGATTATATCGTGCTTCCCGCCAAGGTTGAAGCGCTCCAGGAATGCCATCAAGTGCTTATCTTTGGGATGGTCCAGCCTGACACCATCCCCTCGATCATGCCTGAACTGGTTGCCGTCAAGAATCAATAGGCGGCCAGTGTCGACAGTGTCGGTCTCTGAGTCTGAGGACTCGGCCACCACAGCTACATGTCGAGGCCCCCGGTCAAGGGAATGCACATTCCCCCAGGTCACAGCGACCCGGGATGCGGAAGAAGATGATCCAGATGCCATATTATCTGTAAAACAACGCCCAGAGGTGAACAAGCAGAGTCAGAAATCAGTTGATCGAAGCAATATTTCTGACAAAATTCCGACAGCATCTCCCCAGCTCGGGGGTTTGCCGAAATAAAAACGGAAGCCGTCCACAGAGGGAGCGGCCCCTAAAAGTAGCCATAAGCATTAAGCTAAGGCCGAATGGGACACCTGAGGGATTTAGCTCCGAGGACAAGTCCTACGAGGAGCCTCCCGGGGCCCGAAGAGCGGGTTCAAAACCCAAAGCATAACAACGACTCAACTCACCGGCTCGCTCAATACCTAGAGCCCACTCGGCGCCGCTGGAGGAGGAGAAAAGGAGGAGAGAGAAAGAAGATTTGCAAATGAGAAGTTGTGAAGAAAAAATGAAGAATTTGATTTATAGGGGGGGCTCCACCCCCGTTAAAACGGCGCACCCCGGGGCGCGCCGTTTTAAGCCATTTGCGCCCCGCTTTTAGCGGCGCCGTTTTAACTTCGAAAGCCCAGGGCGCGCCGGATTCGGCCGCGCCGTTTCAATCCTGAAGAAATGCCACGCCGTTTTAAACGGCACCGTACAAGTCTCCTGCCTCGCCGGATTAGCGTCCGAAGCCGGAATTAAGTGCCGTTCGAGCTTCTGTCAACCAAACGAAGCTCATCCGTAGGCCTTGCCGCATTCCTGCCTCACTTGCACCGCCTACGTCTGGGGGGCATTTGTTGGCACTCATAATATAATCCTTCGGCGACCAAGCCGCAAAGATGAATGATACGGCCCACTGAAGCACAGAAGCCGATGAAGACTAGCTTACTGAAGGCTCTTCAAGCTCCCAGAGCCCCGAGCCAGCTTGAACGGAACACCGGGGACTTCACCTTAGGAGAGTCGGAATGAACCCACAACCAATCGGTAGCGCGACCAAGCCTGCCCAATGATCCAGCATCAACCTCGTCATGCCGCTACCCCACATCCGTCGCCCGACCAAGGATGACGGTCTACCCAATGGCTCTCCTGAGGGGGAAAAACGTCCTCGGCCGTCCATAACAAGGGGCCGAAGGTTCCGTCAGCAGAGGGCCCCGATCACCCGACACGGGTTCGGCTCCTCATCATAATGGGCCCATTAGTGGCCAATTGATCGCCATTCAAGGCAGAATCATCCGGGATACAACACCGTCCCGCAAAGAAGCCTCGAGCACGAGTCCGTCTTGACCAGAAGCACAAATCACAGTGTCAAAGGCCGTGCCAACAGGATACCCGTAGGCTCGGGCCAGACACACGCGGAGGTCTGATCAAGGCCGTTCGTCATATCGAGAGCTTCCTCGACACCACGTCAAGGTTTTTCAAAGGCCAGGGTGAAAGGAACAGTCAACTGGAGTCACCGGAATCATCCCCGGACCCACCGGCGGCTCGCGCCGAGCAAACAAGTCAAAACGGCGCGTGAAGGGTCACCGGCGCCGCTTAAAACGGCGCCATCAGAAAACGGCGCGCCCATTGTCATCGGGGGACTGCTTCCCGACGCCATCAAAAGCGACGCGCCCTCTCCCCAGGGCACCGGATCAACAAGGCTATATATATAGCCTGCCTTCGAAACAAAAAAGGGGCAGAAACCAAAAAAGCCAGAGAAACAAGAGAGAGAAAAAAGAAGAGAATCAAAGAAAAAGGGGGAATCAGAGGGTTTTCTTCGTGGCGAGTGGAGAGCCCTTTCTCGGAGAGTTCGTTGGCCACCGCCGCCGTCCCCTGTACTGCTCTGCTTAAACCTCCCGGTGTCAGAGAGGAAGATCAACTACTTCTTTGTCTTGTAGGTGGGTCACCATCGTGTTCCCCGTCGATTTTCCCCTTCTGATTTTATATTTTCGCTCCCCCTGCTGCAATGTAAGTGAGGAAGAGGGGGAGGGGCGATGATACGAGCCTTTCCTCCCCCCTTCTCTCACCATTACTTCTTCCCCTCTGCTTCATCTGTGATGAGCCTCTATTAATGTAAACGGTGGCCGAGCGACAACGCCGGCGCTGGAATATATATGCTGTGTACATACCCGTGCTGTTCACAGGATGAATAGAATGCTATTGTGGTTGATGCTCTATCCTTTCTCCATGCCTTCTCTAATCTCTTCTCGAATGTGCATTCGATGATTTTCCGGCATATGTACTCCCATGTAATCGTTTCCCCGACGATGGATGCTTCCTGGGCTATATGAATCATTCTCCCCCTCCTGGGGCTTTTCTTTCTTGATTTTTAGTATAATGGCCGGGCTCTACACCGTATGCGCCATGGATCCTGTGATCGGAGACGCACCTCTGTGCGCATCTCTGTCTATCTCTATCCGGGGAGCATGTCCTCACCGCCGATGTGCCTCTTCTCATAGGCCAAACCGGGGGGGATTACCTCTATCTTTCTTTCCTCTTCTACGGCGAGCCCTCACTGGTTTGTTTCCGAACGTGATATGTGTATATCTCCTCCCCAGACCCTCATGCTAATCTCATAGCATGCCGGCATCAACTCACTTAGCCCGCGGGTTTCACCGTCTTGCGCTACACTTTCCGCCCCGCTCAGATCTTCACAGTAGTATGCTCTGTAGCATTACTCCAGTGCCCGGGGAGGGGAACATTCCCCCAATCTTCTACATCAGTCATTCGACCGACAGAGGGTTCGTCCATCGATGACGAATATCCCCATGGGCTATTGAATGCACAGCAATGGGCCCACGCCCTATAGTTCAAATCCACGGTCCTTAATGGACTCCGTGGTGGCCGTGGGTTGTGTCTCCCTTGTAGGCTAGCCCTTGGGAGTTCCTTCCTCTATTGGTCGTCCCGATTTGAGTGTTGTGGTGACTCAGGTCGCGTGCCCCTCGTAGGCTAGCCCTCGGGGTTTTCGCTCCCATATTGAGTCGCCTCATTCACTCACTGTCGCCCACGGACTCGGTGCCCCTAGCAGGCTTGCCCTCGGGGTCTTCCTTTCCGTTCGGGTTTGCCGGTGGCCGTTGCGCCACCCGGCTCTCAGGGGTCGCTCCGCCACGTGAGCACTCCCCGCTTCTCCCCGACAATCCTCCGGGATGGGGAGATGCTGCCAGAATTCCGGCTCGAACGAGTCTAAACTCGGAACGATCGCCGCGCTCGAGTCTGAACCTCGCGCGAGCCCGTGACTTGACTTTTTGGACGGCTTGGGACCGATCCACGAATAATCAACTCAATCAACTTTCAAAATCTTCTAAAACATTTTAATAAATCCATAAATAAACCAACAAGATCTTGGTGTCTGAGAAATTGGGCTAAATCGACGCCGTTCATGCATGGCACACCTTAAACGGCGCGCCTTAAAATGGCGTGCCCTTCCCGGCGCGCCCCAATCAGGCCGCGGCGGTTTAACACATCTTTTCCATTTACCTACGGTTTTCGGAGCCGTATTAAGCCATTTACCTACGTTTCAGGGCGCCGTTTCAAGCATTTTAACCCCTGTCTTCGCAAGCATTGCACCGGTTTCACGCCGAATCATGTCGTTGTGTCGTTCCAGTCTCTTCCCCGCCCCCGAGATGATTTCTGGTGTCAACCATAGAATGAAGCAAACTCTTTGATCAGTGAACTGAATAAATTAGCTTGTTCGAGCTTGAATTGATATGTCTCGAGTTTTCGCCATTATGCCTTAGTTCAGGCATTCGTGTCGCGTCAATGCATGCTTGAGTGTGCGCATCCTCGGTATATCAAATGACATTGTCGGAAGGTCAGGCTATGCCTGATCGGAAGTCTTGTTACGCGTGAAGGTGGCCTTCGGGCCTAAGTCCTCCACCGTGTACCGAGGCCCACCCAAATAAATCGTGTGTAGTCAATCATAGCATCTCGCATGATCACTCGCATGCTCTGTATCCCTTATTCTAGCCTCGACAGCCCATCAACTCGGTAATTAATCAAAGGTTTTCCCTCCTCGTGGGGGATGTAATTAATGCCATAGCCTTTATGGTATGGCGGACTGCTGGTCCCGACCGAACCTCACATTCGCCCGACACGGGTCAGAATGAGCGCATCATAAAATTGTCACGCATGTGACTGGCACGCCCGCGTCGTCAATTGATCATTCGACCACCAGTTGGTCAGTTGGTCGGTAGACCCGCGCGCGAGCGAGAAGAAAAAAAAGGTTCGCGAACAAGTCTTGAACACGGGAGACATCTCTTGTATGGCAAATACTTCGTCGGTCAGACAAATATTTTGTTGGCACTCAAAATATAATCCTTCGGCGACCAAGCCGCAAAGACGAATGATACGGCCCACTGAAGCACAGAAGCCGATGAAGACTAGCTTACTGAAGGCTCTTCAAGCTCCCAGAGCCCCGAGCCAGCTTGAAGGGAACACCGGGGACTTCACCTTAGGAGAGTCGGAATGAACCCACAACCAACCGGCAGCACGACCAAGCCTGCCCAATGATCCGGCATCGACCTCGTCATCCCGCTACCCCACATCCGTCGCCCGACCAAGGACGACGGTCTACCCAATGGCTCTCCTGAGGGGGAAAAACGTCCTCGGCCGTCCATAACAAGGGTCCGAAGGTTCTGTCAGCAGAGGGCCCCGATCACCTGACATCGGTTCGGCTCCTCGTCATAATGGGCCCATTAGTGGCCAATTGATCACCATTCAAGGCAGAATCATCCGGGATGCAACACCGTCCCACAAAGAATCCTCGAGCACGAGTCCGTCTCGACC
Organism: Amorphophallus konjac; assembly: GCA_022559845.1. Classification (NCBI taxonomy): domain Eukaryota; kingdom Viridiplantae; phylum Streptophyta; class Magnoliopsida; order Alismatales; family Araceae; genus Amorphophallus; species Amorphophallus konjac. The sequence goes on along the minus strand of CM040125.1, from coordinate 108,853,951 downwards.
AGAAGCACAAATCACAGTGTCGAAGGCCTCCCCGGGCACTGGAGTGATGCTACAGAGCATACTACTATGAAGATCTGAGCGGGGCGGAAAGAGTAGCGCAAGACGGTGAAACCCGCGGGCTAAGTGAGTTGATGCCGGCATGCTATGAGATTAGCATGAGGGTACGGGGAGGAGATATACACATATCACATTCGGAAACAAACCAGCGAGGGCTCGCCGGAGAAGAGGAAAGAAAGACAGAGGTAATCCCCCCCGGTTTGGCCTATGAGAAGAGGCACATCGGCGGTGAGGACGTGCTCCCCGGATAGAGATAGATAGAGATGCGCACAGAGGTGCATCTCCGTTCACAAGATCCATGGCGCATACGGTGCAGAGCCCGACCATTATACTAAAAATCAAGAAAGAAAAGCCCCGGGAGGGGGAGAATGATTCATATAGCCGAGGAAGCATCCATCGTCGGGGAAACGATTACATGGGAGTACAATTGCCAGAAAATCATCGAATGCACATTCGAGAAGAGATTAGAGAAGGCATAGAGAAAGGATAGAGCATCAACCACAATAGCATTCCATTCATCCCGTGAACAGCACGGGTATGTACATAGCATATATATTCCGGCAACTTATTTAGGCCAACTGAACTATATTTTGTTGGCACGACTTGTTCGCGACAACTTATTTGTCTGCTAGGGTTGGCCCCATTGAGTTGGACCTCCAAACCCTTTGGAACAAAACCTTGGGCTTGCTGGTCCTCTACCAGCAAGGGCCCAGCCCTCACAACCTCCACTCGGCATCACCGAGTTACCCCGGGATTTGGGTGAGTGTCGGGTGAGTGGCCGCCAATTTCGGTCCGTTTCTATTGTGAATTGTGCTTGCTTGTTAATGTCTAAGGTGCTTCGGTCTTGTGACTATCACCCCAAGGTGGTGTCACATCAATTGGTATCAGAGCAAGTCATTGACTTGTCTCTACAAGTCAAGTCCTAGGGCATGCTTGCATTGGAGTCATCATCGGTCTGACCCTTGCATTGTCCACCCACCATTGTCATCATTGAGTCTAGGGTCAAATGGCCCCTCTCCCAATCATATCCCATGCATACCTACCTAATGGAGAGCCCACGAAAATTGATTTCATTGACTTAGAGTCCGATAATTGGGTATCCCCCGATATCGTTGCCTCTCTTTCTAGGACCGGACAAATTATGCACAATGGAGACCAAGTCTTTGTTGAATTCCATGGATGGTTTGGAAAGACTAAGTATTTTGATGGGGCTTGTTGTCAAGTAGGAACATTGGCGGGTCCATGTATAATCCTAGGAAAGAAATGGTTAGAAGAATGGAATGCCGAAATCTACTTGACACGTCAGACTTGCCTAGTGCATCCGCCACACCTTCCGAGAGCCATTAAATTCAACAACCTTGTGCTCTTCCATCCGCCAGAGTCCCGCCCTTGTTCACCACCCTGGGTGCACTACACACCAGCTATCATCATCCCACCCTCAAAGAACCTTCCCACCCCATTAGCATTAGAAGAAGTAGCCCACCCACTTTGCCACATGGAGAAAAATGCCCCTTCGGATCCTTTCCCCTCCATGGAGGGCACCCATGTCCAAATTGATGGGGAAGCCTCGCACAAGGATCTTCACCTTACACCACTCTCTCTAGATAAGGCCGAATTCATCTTAGAAGAACCCCTTGTTAGGTGGCTAAGGGAGAGCTCGATTAGAGATATCATGGCCCATACCTATCTACCCATGGAGCGAGACCTCCCTCTAGTGCCCATCCACACCACTCACATACCGATCCAATCCTACTATGATGTAGAGGGTTTAGATGACCTCCTCAAAGGCCTAGAATGACAGCTAGAGTTGACTTGCTTGCTGACCCTAGGGACGGCCCACCCAATAAACCTTAGTCTCATCCACCCCTGTGATGGGTCTATCACCTCGGTCTGCACCATTGGTTGCTACACTGGCAACCTCCTTTTCCTTCTCCCTATGGTGGAAGAACCTATCTCGGTCCACTCCCCTACCATTGAGATCCCAAGTGCTTTGATTGGCCAACCCACTAACAACCATGGCCCAATTATCTTGGAGGAGGATGACCCATATTTTTTGGGCTTTGAGGATGTGGAGTTCCTCTCTCTAGGTAGCCATTTCCACGATCCCTTTGACCCCTTCCTATACCCATGTGGCCCAACCATCTTACCCACCACCCACCCTTTCCTACCCTCACCCACCGTATTGGGCCAAACCCACCTCATCCATGACCCAGGTTACACCAAAGGAACCGTGACCTTAGGCAACACCCAACTAGAGATCGAGAAAATGCCCCACCCCATATCCACCTTCCTAGATCCCTTCGACCCTTTCACATGGAAGTTCAAAGGTTGTCCTACATCTATGCACATGGAAGTCACCTTTGGGATAAGCATGCATGTGTCTAGGCTTACCACACCACTTGGCATGAACACTATGTTGGGTCCATTCATTCACATCACCCACATGTCTAGTAGGAAAAAAGAGTGGTCCATATTCGGGTGTAATGGTCCTCCTTCATTCATCATGGGTCCTAGACATGATAGGAGTATTCATGTATGCCCGGGTCCCCTGGCATTTGTCACCCCCATGCATGACCGGATCACCTATGGATGCCCCGGTACTCCCCATTCCATCAAAGTCTTCTTGGCGTCAAAGCATGATTGGTCTACTTTTGGTTGCCCAGGTCCACCCATCACCCCTAGAATGTCCACATTCACAAAATTACATGAAAATCTTCGCAAGCACATCAACAAGGAAAATGAGATTTATAAAAGGCAGGCTGAATCCCCTCGGCGTCACCAAGAATTCCATGTGGGTGACTTTGTGATGGTGAGGACGGAGAGGCTCTCCCCGGGAGCCATCTCCAAATTGAGGCCTCGTGGGGCTAGTCCCTTCCAGGTTCCAAGGTGCATTGGCACTAATGCCTATGAGTTAGATCTTCCTGGGAGTACGGAGTGAGCCCCACATTCAACGTGGCCGACCTAGTGCCATATAAGGGTCCCACGGTGGTACCCAGTGAGGATATTGAGCCCACACCCCTCATTGAGAGAGCACCCACCCATGAGAAGAGTCCACTAGCCAGGAGAGCCCAGCGTGAGCGAATTGAGCAAATATGGGATGAGCAGGTCACTGCCACCAGGAGCAAGGTGTATGAGCGCTGTCTCATCGGGTGGATGGATCGGTCTCCTTCGGAAGACTTGTGGGCAGTATCACTTCTACACCCTCCGAGGAGGGAAGGACTCTTACTCGACGGAGTCGAGTTCTCCGCACCCCGGGAGTATGATGGGGACATCACCTCCCGTGACCACACTCACGGCTCGTCTCCTCGCCTCGGAAGCACCCGACATGGTCTAGTCATTTATTTTGAGTCATATGTTGTATTTTCATATTTTATTTGAGTCACATCATTGTAATTTTCCTTTTATTTGAGTCCAGTACCTAAGTTAATGAGTCATCTACCTAAGTTAAGTGTCATAGGGTTGATTAGACTAGTTAATGAGCCTAATTCATTGGGCTAGGCCTAGGGGCGCCCCCTACCCCCTTGGTTATTTGTCATTATAGCAAGAGTCGGGGACTTTTTTTAAAATGTGGATTGCCTATATATAGGACCCCATCCCCCCCCATTTGAAGTCAATGAAATTGCCATATATTGAGTTCCAAAATTCAAGTTTCTTGTGGAGAGAATCCATTAGTGGGGTGTAAAGCCCTAGGATGAGAAGCCCTTCCATTCCCCATCTCTCTCTCTCTCTCTAAGGGGGCCGCCCACCTCTCTCTCTCTCTTCCCCCCTCCCCAAATTTTGAATTTCCCCTCTCTCTCCTCTCTCCTCCACCTAGGCTCCACCTCATTCACACACCACTAGCCACCCTAACCACCTCATCACTTCCCTAGGTGCATTCATTACCCCTCCACCAACTCCAACCAAATCTCCTCCCTCCCTAGGAGAATCTTGGCCTTCCCAACACAATCCACCCTAGTCCCCACACAATCTTGTAGCTCCCAAGGGGAATTTGAATTGTTTCCCTCCACTCCCTCCACCCCTTCCACTTCCCTTCACCATTAGTCACCTCCCTCCCCTATCTCTTGTGCCATTGGAGCTACTCCCAGCTAGCCAGTTCGCAGCTCAGGATCTACAGAGGACCAGCAGTTTGCAGAGGCGACCTCAACTTTATCCTGGCGTCCCTGGAGGCCCAAGTGGTACCGTTAGAAGCGTCTCCCTGTCCTCTTTGGAACAGCAGTGGTCTCGTCCCATTCTTAGCTCGTGGCTGCCCGGAGGAGCCATTCTCCCCAAACTGTACTTCTTCTCCCTGACTATCAACCTAAAGCTGGTTGCAGTGGCTCCCACGTCCAACTTCCTGAAGCTCTTAAGGCGGGCCTTGGCTGAGAGTTTCTACACCGAGTCTACTTCCAGTATCAATAAGCGGAACCCCGTTCGGCATCCGAAGCTGTGATTTCTCATTTTTCTCCCCCAGGTGCGCTGTTCTGTCCACTCTAGGACTTAACTGATACCCGATCACTGTTCGGGCTGTCTTTGTCTACTCCGACCTCTTTCGGCACCCCCGTGGGTCTCCGTTCGAAAGGACTCGACAAAGAATCCAGCGACTCTGGCCAAGCCTGAATCGGTGCTGAGGAACGTCATTGGTATCCTCATCTTCCAGCTGTAGGGGTGCAGAAGCTACCAGAACCAGCAAGCAGAGGCACTGTTCACCACCCTTCCCCGACCATCACCGTCATTCTGAAATTCCCCCAAAAATTGGACGTCTTCCTGAGTCAACTATGAAGATTTTTCCACTGGTTTCGTCACCAACAGAGCTCAGGGGAGTCCGCAACAGTGCCGACACCAAATATCTGTCCTCTGTTCCAGAGAGTAGACAGAATAGTCATCATCCTTTCATTTAGTTCCTAGCTTCACTCTCCCCTCCCCGCCCGGCCGGCTTACAGCCCCTCCCTAGAGGAGGTAGTGTTTGAATGTAATTTTGATTTCCCTTCCCCAAGTTCAACCCCCTTGCATGGGCCGTAGTGATGTAAAATCTTCAACAAGTCAAAGCTACATCGGCACGGCGTGTGGGGAACCCACGCTTCCCCGCTCACCCACGTCTCCGAGCGGGAACGATTTTTTCAAGCCGGTCGAGTAAGTGCTCTATCCTTTGCTCATATTTGGTGCCTTGTTCTTTCAATATTAACTCATAGCTCCGCTGGCCCCTGAGAGTGACTGCCCGGTCCGCAAGCTCCATTGTTTCGAGTGGCCGCCGTGGAAGAGAGTGTGACCCGTGCCCTCGGCACCCGGGTCGGCCCCATTGAGTTGGACCACCAAACACTTGGGAAAGAAACCTTGGGCTTGCTGGCCCTCTACCAGCAAGGGGCCATCCCTCACAACCTCCACTTGGCATCACCGAGTTACCCCGGGATTTGGGTGAGTGTCGGGTGAGTGGCCGCCAATTTCAGTCCGTTTCTATTGTGAATTGTGCTTGCTTGTTAAAGTCCAAGGTGCTTCTGTCTTGTGACTATCACCCCAAGGTGGTGTCACATCATTTTTGTAAATGATTAGGTATCTCAGGCGGTGGTGGGGTCATTAGAGATTCTGCTGGGCATGTTATTCTTGCATTCTCTCATTTCTATGGATACTCCAATAGCATCATAGCTGAAGCCAAAGCACTTCTTGATGGAATTAAATATCTCCATACCGTTAGTAGCAGTCCAGCACTCATTGAATGCAACTCCAAAATCATTGTGCAGATTATCAATAGACAAGCTCAATGCCCTTGGGCGATACTCATCTATATTAGAGAAATATGGAATCTTCTCTCTCAAATGAAGTCCATTTCTCACATATTCAGAGAAGCGAATTGGGTTGCTGATTCTTTAGCCTCTCTAGCATGCTCCAACCAATGTACTTCTTTTTTTCAAACAATGAGCTGCGTAGATATTCAAAGGGTGCTGCTCGTCTGGATAAGCTGGGTATGCCTAGCATTTGCTTGATGTAATTGTGCATTCATTTTTTTATCTATAAAATTCACCTCCTGGTGCTTAGATAGTGGAGTGCCTTTCTTCTTACTTCTGGTAAGGGGTGCACTCTCCTACCTCAATCTAGGAAGGGTTTTCCAAAAAAAAAAGGTCCAAGTTTTCCCGCTGAGAATAGGAGTAGCTTAGAGAGCCGTGTTTCTCCCGACCACTGTCGTTACTACTATTGTTATTATGGCTACTATTGTTGTTATTGTTATTGTTATTTTTCTTGCTGTCGCCACTTCTATTATTATTCTCATTACATACTGTTATTATTGTGGTCGGGATCTGCGAGACCCCTACTGAGCCAATGATATGAGGCTCACCCCTTCTTTTTTAGGTGCGGCGTTTCCCCTTGGTGTTCGGTGGTCCGGTGTAGCATCCAGAGGGTTTAGTGGCCAGTGTGCTCGAGCCGAGGTATGGCCCAAGGTTGTGTACTTTTCCTTTCTTTTAGACTGTACCTTTTGGACATTGTACTCTGGACTGTAAACTGTTTAAATTGTATCAAATGTAATTTAATTTCTACACTTTAAATTATGTATTTATTTTGGATTTCGATGCATCTCCATAGTGTCAACTTAACCTTTCCGAGCCATGGCTCGTGGGTAGTGGGCCAGGATCCGGGTTGTACCGGTTCCTTTTCGGTGCTCTGATCCTCAGTCATGGAAGATGGTATCAGAGCGAGTTGTGGACGTACATAGGAACCTGAGATAACTACTTAACCCTAAAAGTCTAGCGTGTCCAGTACAGTCAGCAATTGGCCTAGGAAATTTTGTTTTATTTACCGCCTCATTTTTTGTGTTTGTGCTAGCAGAATATAGATGGCGCTGAGGAGGCCGGTCCGATTGACATCGGAATTGCTGGTAGGGGCTCTCATACTAGAAGAGAATCATCTCCTCCAGAAGTAGTGGACCCGAGTGTGCCAATCTAGGTACAGTTTTATGCCAGCATGTATCAGTTCTTTGTGTGGTAGTTAACTCAGCAGTGTTATAGTCAGGAGGCTGGTGAAGGTAGTTCGTCACAGGGTGGCCGTGAGCATGTTTTAGGAGAGTTTATACAATTTAAGCCACCGACGTGTGAGGGACAATCGGATCCTGATACAACAAGATCATGGATTGATGCGGTGGAACGAGTGTTATGATCGATGTAATGCACAGATGATGAGAGAGTTCCATTGGAAAGCTACTAGTTGCAGGGTCCAGCTCTTTCATGGTGGACTTCGGAGTGGGAAACGACCTTTCAGTCTCAACCACTTTGGTAGATTTCATGGCAAGAGTTCGTTGAGGCGTTTGAGCAAGTTTATAGCCCTGAGTACCTATGGACGGAAAGAATGTTATAGTTTTTGAATTTATAGTAGGGTGAAATTATAGTGATGTAGTACCGGGCTCGTTTCATAGTGTTGGGCCGTTATGCTCCACATGTGATGATGGATGAAGCTTTAAGGACTTGATAGTTTCTTCAAGGCTTGAGAGCAAAACTACGGTTAGTGCTAATTCCAATGGGAGTTACATATTTGGATGCAGCATATCAGGCTGCGGTGGCTCTCGGGGCAGATCTTTTGAGGACCCAAGAGTTTTCAGTAGGGCAATTTCAGCAAGATCGTGTTCAACAATGGGGTCTTTAGCAGCAGGATGTCATCTCGCAGTCTCCGAGCTAGCCGGGATCGTCGTCCATTCCATTCCCTGGCGTGGGTTCTCCCCCATTAGGATCGAGGTGCAGGCGTATGACTAGGTTGTTTAAAATGAGCAAGTTTAGCAGGAGGCGTCAAGAGCAGTAGGAGTCGACATTAGCAATGAGCGTTCTGCAGTCAGTGTCCCAACCACCATGACACAACATGATTGAGCAGCCAGGGTAGTGTCTGAGATGTGGTGGTTTTCATGTTGGCGGGCCGTGTTCGGCAGTTGTAACAGAATTAGTGTGCTTTAGGTGCAGACAGATTAGGCATATTGTTCGTGAATGTCATTTGGGGCCGCACCAGGTTTAGTAATCGTAGTGGCAATCTTTCAATTTGACGAGGCAGGGATCCTGAGATGCGCGAGGTATGTGACTGGGAGATCGTTGCGGTTTTTCCCCCTCGTGGATGGTATGATTTATGTTTTATTCCATTATGTATTGTGTTTTATTCAATTTCACTATTTTTTATCTTGTCTATGTGTGGGGTCCTCCTCAAGCTTGTCGAGGAGTTGGTAAGGATACCCTAAGTTCTGGCATTAGATCTACCTATGGGAGTTTCATGTTCACCCTTCGCATAATTAAGTGTCTCGGTGCTGTCGAGGTGTGGAATTACCAGTCGAGCTACATATGTGACATCGTACGACTGGTGTCATCATTACCGAAGCATTTTGGGCTGAAGCCCACGGCGTGGTAAGTGGTTTGCTAGACTAAGAGAGTGAGTCTGTGCCCCATACTCATGGTGTTTGAGCCTTCCTCCTAAATTTCTGTGTTTAGTTAACTGAGTTGAGAATTATTTCATGGAGTATGCCATGATCTCCTTGCTTCGGATGTGTAGGTTGTGCAGAATTGCACAACAAAAGCGTGGTGGGCCCATAACCCATGGGCCCCAGGATCGGAGGCATGATAAGAGATGGAAAATGTTCCGATGATGAGAAGAGTTGGAGGCTTCCTGGTCAATCGAAAAAGGGGTTGTCCCTCTACTTGAGATTGTGTTGACCATAAAGGTTGTGTTGGTTGTTGTGCCATCATCTGAGACATTACTTGTGTGGCACCGACGGGACGGAGTATTAGTCGGCTCCGCTGCGAGAGTTTCTGAGTAAGGGCAGATATAGTTTCACAGTCATGAATTAATCTTCAGAGGAGCAGATATAGTTTCATATATTTCTTTTCTTTACTTCTTTAGAATAGTCAAGTATGATCTAGCCTTTTCAGATAAGAGTACACGTTTATCAGACGCCAGTACCCCTAGTTACTCGGCAAGATCCACTATTCTATGTTAGGTATAGTTTCCACCTTTTTACTTAAGGGTACATGTTTATCAGACACCAGTACCCCTAGTTACTCAGTGGAACTAACCTTTTATTTTATGAACAGAGATAAATTGAGGCACTTCATGACATGGGTTTTTCTCCATTTCATTGATGAAGTACCCAGTTTCCCAGTGCATTCAATCAGTGCTCTGCTTTTAGAGTATATGATTTATCATTTTGATACATCTGTCCATTTGATTTTCAGAAGGTGTTGTTTAAGAACAATACATGTTTTCAGGTTCTCTCAACCAAATTAGCCCGAGTCAAGAGAAATTCAGATTTTGCAATACTCATTTAGACATGACATGCACAAAATGGTTAAGAACTATTAGAGAGTATTCCACATACTTTCTTCATTAAGTTTGTTTTTTAGTCTCTAAAGATCATAAAGTTTAAACCAACAGTTCATTCAGGGTTCATTACTGTTTCTTATAAGAGAAGATTTCTAATTTCAGCAGCTTAGATTAATGAACATGTCTATCAGTTTGTCATTTGATCAGATTCAAAGAGTATTCCAAGAGGTGTTCATATACTGAAACCAACAATGAGGATAGATCATGATTGATTCAAGAGAGATAAGATGAGTTTTCAAAAGAGTCAGTACTGAAAGTCGACATTTTAGAGTAGTGATCAGGAGAGGAAAATTGAAAGTCGACATTATTGAGCAATGATCAGTTCAATCACTACAGAATTATTCAGAATTCCCCTTATCAACATGTATGAGATGAAATTAAAATGCAAGGATTGAAATTATAGGGATGATATGACAATGCACAAACTCCCCCTGACTATGTACATGAGGTTTCGGATAAGTATGAGAGAGACACTAACCTATTCTAGACAAAAGAGAATTGACCGATGGTACTAGGCGAAGTAATTGCCTCTACGCATAGAGTGGGTTTCCAGACAGAAGATATTTGTCCTTCCCCCATCTTCCATTTTATATACCTATGGGCCAACCATGAAATGCAATAAACATGCATTCAGTGACTAATGTTATATCAGAAGCATTCATGCAGAGAATTTACAAAGACCAAGTTCTCTTCTTAAAAATTTAAATATTTCATTTCCCAATGGTTTTGTAAAAATGTCGGTAATTTGTATTTCAGATTTAATGAATTCGAGCTCAATCTCCTTTTTATTAACCTCATCTCTAAGAAAGTGATGTTTGATTTCAATGTGTTTTGTCATAGAGTGGTGAACAAGATTTTTAGTTAAGGAAATGGCACTAGTGTTATCACAAAAGATTATAATGCAACCAAGATTGATAAGAGAGTCAATTAATTGGTGTTTAATCCAGAGGACTTGGGCAGCACAGTTGCCTGCAGCCACATACTCTGCCTCAGCAGTGGATAGGGCGACAGTGTGCTGTTTCTTAGATGCCCAAGACACTAGACACCCAACTAGAAATTGACAATATCCACTAGTACTTTTCTTATCTATCCTACACCCGACATAGTCTGCATCTGTGTAAGCTATTAGATCTAGCTCACACTTAGAAGGATATCATAAGCCTAAGTCTTGGGTGCCAGACAGATACCTAAAAATCTGTTTCACAGCTATCAAGTGTGATTCCTTAGGACATGCTTTAAATCTAGCACACAAACATACTGAGAATTGAATATCAGGTCGAGAAGTAGTAAGGTATAGCAATGATCCGATCATACCTCTGTATAATTTGGGGTCTACCGTTTTACCTTCAGGGTCTGAATCAAGACTGGTGGATGCTCCCATTGGTGCGATTATTGCCTTGAGGTTCTCCATCTTGAATTTCTTCAGAAGATCCTTGATGTATTTCTCTTGAGTTATAAATGTTACTTCTTTGCTCTGACATACTTGCAACCCAAGAAAAAAATTTAGCTCTCCCATTGTGCTCATCTCAAATTAACTGGTCATTAAAGGTGAAAATTCCTCACACAAGGATAAATTGGTTGATCCAAATACTATGTCATCTACATAAATTTGAATGATTAAAATTTCTTTTTCACATACCTTTGTGAATAGTGTTTGGTCCACCTTACCTCTAGAGAATCCCTTTTCCGTGAGGAACTTGCTCAGCCTGTCATACCAAGCTCGGGGAGATTTCTTCAATCCATAAAGTGCCTTATCAAGTTTGTACACATGGTCAGGAAATTCAAGACACTCAAAACCTGGGGGTTGCTTAACATATACATCCTCTTTTATTTCACCATTTAGAAAAGTAGATTTGACATCCATCTGCTGTAGGGTTATTCCTAGACTACATGCAGTAGCCAAAAGAATTCTAATGGCTTCACTCCTAGCCACAGGGGCAAAGGACTCTTCAAAGTCAATACCAAACTTTTGGTTGTACCCCTGAGCAACCAGCCTAGCCTTATTTCTAACAATTTTACCTTGCTCATCAGTTTTATTATGAAAGACCCATTTAGTGCCTATTATGTTGCCATGAGAGGGATTAGGAACTAGGTGCCAGACCTTGTTCCTATCGAATTGATTAAGTTCTTCATGCATGGCATTAGTCCAATGCTTATCCTGAAGGGCACTATCTATGTTTTTAGGTTCTACCTGAGATACTAGAGCAAATGAGTTCAATTCATTTTCAATTCTTAAGTGTGCTCTAGTTCTCGGTGGCTCATTTAGACTACCAAATGTATTCTCAAGGGGATGGTCTCTAAGAAATTTAATGTTATTGACCTGATTACCTGAATTCTCATTTACCTCCCCTTGAGTTCCAGATTCTTCAGGTTCTTCAGTAGACTCTGCATTTTGATCTTCTTTGTTCATCATAATTACTCCATCAATCTTGTCCCTGCATAAATTAGTTTCAGTTCTAATTGAAGACTCATCAAAGATAACGTGAGGAGACTCTTCTACAGTTTTAGAATTGAGATTAAAAATTCTATAGGCTCTAGACTGATAAGAATAACTTAGAAATATTCCAGGTTCACTTTTGGGTTCAAACTTATCAAGGTCTCTCTTGGAATTTACATGAACAAAACATTTACAGCCGAAAACCTTGAAATGAGCTAGAGAGGGTTTCTTACCTTTCAAAATTTCGTAAGGAGTCATTTGAGTTATGGGTCTTACCAGGGCTCTATTAATGATGTAGCATGAAGTGTTAATGGCCTCTACCCAAAACTTTCTCTGTAGGTTCCCTTCTACCAGCATAGTCTGAGCCATTTCTAGTAATGTTCGATTTCTCCTTTCGACCACTCCATTCTGCTCTGGAGTTCTTGGTGAGGAGAACCTGTGAGTTATGGCATTTTCCCTGCAAAAGTCATCGAAATGTGAGTTGACAAACTCGCCACCATGATCAGACAAAATATTCAAAATAGCATGCTCATTAGTCTATTTTATTTTGTAAAAGAACTCTTGAAATTCTTCAAAATCTTCATTTTGTGAGACAAGTAAAAGACCCAAGTAAATCTAGAAAAATCATCAACAAGTACAAAACCATATCTCTTTCCAGATAAGCTAACAGACCTGGTGGGTCCAAATAAGTCCATGTGGATTAGCTCATATGGTTTAGAAGATATATTTTTAGTTCTAGATTTAAATGATTTTCTGGTCTGTTTACATTGAGTGCATGCCTCACAGACTTTATTTTCATTTTTGAAAGAAATTTCAGGAAGCCCTTTCACCATGCTATGTTTATTCAGTTTATGTAGCACACTATAGCTAGCATGACCTAATCTACGATGCCATAGATAAGTTAGGTCATCCTTATTAACATTATAACAAAGATTAGAATGTGCTACATCATCTAAGTCTACCATATAGATGTTATTGATTCTCTTACCAGAAAATTTGACAGATTCGGAATTAGGTTCAAAAATTGTGCATGCAAGAGAGTCAAAAAACACTTTATGGCCATTATCGCACAACTGGCTAATGCTAAGCAAGTTATAGGCAAGGGCTTCTACCAGCAGCACTTCATCAATGCAACAAGAAGAACACTTACCTACTTTACCTGATCCAACTATTTTCCCTTTGGTATTACCTCCGAAGGTAACATGACATGCATCCTTCTTCACCAACATGTAAAATTTATCTTTATCTCTAGTCATGTGCCTGGAGCAGCCACTGTCAAGATACCATCTGTTTTGATTGGCTGCCAGGCATACCTGCGATGGAATCAAGTGGAATGATTTGGAACTCAGAACTTCTTGGGTCCCATAAAAGCATTTATTTCATGTAGGCTAGAAACAAGATGTTTTGGTATCCACATTTGATTTGGTTTCTTTACAGTAGTTGTGGATTTCTCATCATTCAATTTTGTCTGCCTATTCTTGCCACTTTTATTCTTTGAGATTTGTTTCTTAGGTGTGGCTTGTTTCTTTCTTTTGAAGTCATTCTTAAAGTTCCTTTGCCAGTGATCAGTCCAATAGGAATTGGGAGCAGTAGGTGTACCATAGAACCTGGATTGACTTGGCTTGGAGTTGATAAAGCTATAAGGGTTATGACTTCTAAAATTATTGACCCCAGTCAGATAGGAATCCCAAGGATAAGGCTGATGCCTTTGAGTAGAGTATGACTTCTGAAAATAATTCTGCATTGGCCTCCTGTAGAAGCTACCTTGACCTCCCTTTCCAAAGTTATGATAATAATTGCTTTGAAATGTAGGATAGGTAGGACTAGTATTGTAGTAGCCTTGACCTGAGGTTCTTCTACTCGGCCCTTGATTCCTAGAGGACTTATACCAAGATGAAGTAGATGGGAATTGATAGGTGCCTCGACCATTCTGTGGAGATTTGTCTATTTTGGCTTTGGCGTTTCCCTGGACTCTAGCTCTAGAAGTTTGACCCCTAGCCTATCCCTTGGTCTGAGGAGTGGGAGTGTATGAGCATGATTCCCTAGACACCTTCTGTCACGCCCCGAGCGCAGAAGATACCCGGAGACGCGTGACGAGTTTATATCGATCATGTCAATCAGAGTATTAGTGTATTCGACACCAAATCAGAGATGCGCAAGAGTAAAGATAACCCAATCCTTTTATTCCTTCACAAAAGTATTTCTATTACAATCCCTTGAAAATGCTAAACTCAATAAAAAGAAAAGTACAAAATTGACTCAAGAAAATATAGAAAAGACAAGACTAGTTGACGCTTTGAGAAGCTCTAATCTCTTTCACTCTTGACCTTCCCTGTCCGATTGAGTCTCGTCATCGGACTTACCTGAAAAGTAGGGAAACACTGAGGGAGCGAACGCTCAGTAGGAAATTATATCTCAAGAACTAGCAATGGGTTTAAGTAATTACAATTTTTCACATGTAAATGCAATATGCATGTAGAAATAACTGAGCAAGTGAAATAAAACTAATAATAGAATAACACGTCGTTCAAAACTTCCAAGCGAGTCTTAAACAAGAGATATTCATGAGAGACTTTATAGATTATTGACTATTTCACGCAAGTACTTTGCCCGTGTCGGGCCACGCTAGTCGAGTCACGCACGCAAGAAAGAGAGAGTGTGGAATGTCAAAGATCAAAAGAGAAAGTACTTCGGTGCAATGCTAGACACCGTGATCATTACAACTCCCATGGGCACTAGTACTTTTGGGTGCTCCTCCCAGGACCAGATCAGGCCCTTATATGCACAGCATTAAAAATAGATCTAGACATCCACTTTATAGTATAGCCAATATGGAATTTCAAGAAAAAGCTTGTGGATATTCAAGATAGAGTAGAGTTCAAAATTGAACTTGATGTATAAGGATGATAATAACGATATAAACACGAGTATCGATAAAACTGGGTGGAATTTGGTTCCCTAATTGGGTACCATGACAATTAAGTGTCCATATATAGATGGTCATGTCATTTGATATAGAATTGAGGTCCACAAGAACATCATAATAATGGCATGATTTCCACATCTCATTAAGACTATTCTCATTATATGTACATAGCATATCATGAGGGCCGGTATACCATGTTTCTATAGAGTGACATGGCAAAATAGTGTAAAGGGTTTTTATGGTACAACCCGCTCGGTCGGCCTTGAGGGAATCCAAGGCTACTAGGAGACATACGGAGGTCTCTATGATAAAGTAACCGGTCCAAAGGAACAGAATGTCTGATGGAGGGTTCATCTATCACCGAGAATTGAGGGGTAATCGGTAAAACATCGTGGAACATGGGACTATATTCACGGAATGGAATATAGTGCCGATATATATATATAAACCCTCGGTTCACAGAAAACAGTATAAAATAATGACACAGAAAATTAGCGACTTAACATAAGTCACTACTTAATAAATTAACGCCCTGCACGGGGTCGTTTATTTTCAATTTGACGACTTCAGGAACAGTTGTCCATTATAAATTTCTATTTTGCTGAAATTTTCTTAATTCTGTATTTTTGATAAAAACGCGCCTGAGCCAGGGGCGTCACTTTCATAAAGGACGACCCACTGGAGGTTGTTAATTCATTCTTTCCTAGGATTTATCATGAACAATGGTAATTTCCAAGATAATAATTTTTAGGAAACAAAGTACATGGTCAGGACAAGAAAAATATCAGGATTCGAGATATATTATCATGTATTAGATTTAACCAAAGCTTTCATGGATATAAAATTATAAACGTGCGTATTTATTAATTTCTTGAAATTGACGACTCTTAGGTCAGTCGTCAGAACTTTAATTAGCGCCCTATAGAGGGTCGCTACTTACAAAATTTCTCAGAAAACTATGAAAACGCAGAGAATCTATATGCATGTATTAACGGATGACATTATCGTAATTATTAGGCTAGTTTGGGCTACAATTCTTGAGAAAACCTACCTGATGATGATCTGGGTGAAGGAACGTGAAGGATGATACTCTGTTCTAAATAGAGTCTTCTGGGAAAACGATGTTGATGAAGAACCCATGTTCTTCAGCTAGACAGGAACACCTTCACGAGGCAGGCCACCTACAGGGAAAGAAGAGGAAGAAGCATTAATATTCTTCATGCTTCCCTGACCGAAGATAAAAAGGAAGAAGAACATACCTGTTCTTCACACACGAGACAGCAGCAGGCCTTCCTTCGACAAAATAGCCATTAGGGTTCGATTGGAAGGGGTATTTATAGGGTTCCAGGAATCCTTTAGAGTTGGAATTTGATTAGAACTCTAGTTTCCGTGATAGAGTCCTTACCATAATCAATCGAACACGTACCAATCCTAAAACTTACCCTGGATAGTCTCCTGGTTCGAATGGAACACAAATGCAATTAACGCCTTAGGTTAGGGCGTGCATTTTAATTGACGTCTTGACCTGTACCGTTTCTTTTGCAATTCGCGCCCAAGAAGAGGACGTTTCTTTCCCTTGCCTTTTATTCATTTTGGACGTTTTGAAATTTGACGACCTTTGGTATAGGCGTCACTTTTTGAATTAACGCCTCAGGTGAAGACGTTTCTTATTTAAATAGCACCTTGTTGAGAGGCGTTATTTACATTTGACTTATTATTTATTCATTTTGGTTCTTATCATTTACTTACTTAATCTTTCTTGAAATCTTCCTTTTATTTTACCAGGGTTGCTACACCCTCCCCCACTTAAAAGAATTTGGTACCCAAATTCCATCACATATAAACGTGGAGAGTGTAGAATACATACCTTTTTAGAATAAGTCTGAGAATCGTTTCCTCATAGACTCCTCGGTCTCCCATGTGGCTTCGTGTTCTGAACATTTACTCCATTGCACCTTAACCATGGGAATAATTTTGTTCCTTAATGTTCGTACCTCGCGATCGAGGATCTTCATGGGCCTTTGTTCATAAGTGAGATCCCTTTGAATCACCAGGTCTCCATGATCAATGATATGTGACGGATCATGCACATATTTCTTCAACATTGATATGTGGAATACATTATGAACTTCGACAATTGAGGAGGTAAAGCGACGTGGTAAGCAACCTCGCCAACTCTTTCTAGTATCTCAAAAGGTCTGATAAACCTTGGTGTAAGCTTGCCCTTAACACCAAATCTCCTTATTCCA